>BGNK01000232.1:0-15696 GCA_003297005.1 Symbiodinium sp. clade A Y106 | reverse complement strand
TCGGAACTGAAGACAAAGCTGCAAGATCAGTAGGCGGAAGACAGATCCAAGTGTTGCTGTTTGAAAGGACGCATGGCTCCAGACCGTCCCTCATGTAGATCCGTGTAGGTGCTTTGTCGAATGAAGTGTGCTGGCGATGGCGGGGCAGTGGTGAGCATCGGAGGCTTCAAAAGCAGTTCCGAGCTGTTGCATGAGCTCGGAACTGAAGACAAAGCTGCAAGATCAGTAGGCGGAAGACAAATCCAAGTGTTGCTGCTTGACAGCACGCATGGCTCCAGACCGTCCCTCATGTAGATCCGTCAATACTCTCGGGACATCCGATCGCTACTGTAGTGGCTCAACAGAGGTCGCGTCCTTCTGCGGCGATTTCATTTTCACTCCAGGCCCTTGCAGCCAGGGATGTGATGCACTCGGGTCCCAATTCGGGTGTGCCAGAGAGGCTTGCCGACAACGGCACGGGCTTTGAGTCGGGCATCTGCTGCACTTGGAGAAGCTCGTGCCTCAGTGCTTCCAGGCAACCAGGCAACTGAACTGAAAGATCGTGGCACCAGGCGCGGAATCCCAGTTGTTCCGATATTTGCAATCCTCGAGCCAAGGCTGTAAGGTTCAATCCTCACCATGCGTCGTGTGTGTGTGTGGGGCCACCCAAGACCACGAATGAAGTATTGAAAGCAGGGGGAGAGGAACTTGCAGAGCTCTGCCCATCAATCAGATTCTCAGCTGGCATTGGGTTCTGAGTTGGCATCTGTTGGAATTGTAGGCATAAGTTGGCATCGTATGTGTTTCAGCCGTCGTTTTGCAAAGTGTGTGTGTGTGTGTACGGTAGCTTTCGGCTGAGCCTCACTCGGCTTGCCCCCTCAGCTGGCGAAGCCATCACCCTGACTTAAACTTCGTCATCCCAACTCTCATTTCAGTCCTCTCACTCACCCCCACCTTCACTGCTCATCCTCACTCGCACTCCTCGCCCTCATCCTCACCCCCACCCTCACTCAACTGCATAGGCTACGACATAGCCGAGTGCTGACTTGGAATGAGGCCGCGCTCCGAGATGTACAGCATAGGATGGCTGTCCGTCCTTGCCTTGGCAAAACATTTCACTGGCTAGCCCATGCTAGTCACAGCTTCCTGGGCCAGTGCATCCGTGGAGAAAATGAATCTGGAGTGCAGAGAACAGGGAAGGCCCAGAAGCAGCTCGCAGTCGTGCTGAAGGCTGCTTTGGCACAGGCTTTCGGTATGGTAGTGCAAGGCACACTGTTGCAAATGGCTCAAGCGCTCCGCATGATATATAGGCGGATGGACGCCAGTTGGTTCTGTCGCCTTTTCGATTGGCGTGGAGCTTTCCTTTGGAATGCTGTCTTGATTGGCTCCTGCTGCCATGGTTCACGCACCTTTCTCTGCGACAATGCCGACCGAATCCGGAATGGCACTCTGCCACAAAAAGACGGCTTGCGGGACCTGCATATAGAAGTGGGGACCGGCATTTGGGATGAAAGGTTTCTGGCTTTGGATGAGACGGGTGCCTATGTGGGTCTGGAGGTGAAGCTGCTCGAGGACTGGCCGGGCTCGGCTGGAGTATCCGTTTGCATCAGAGCGAACTCAACAGAGAACCTCCCATCGTTTGGCTGGTCCGAGTGTGAGAGCGATTTCTTTTAACGTGGGGCATCTTGAGAGCTACTGGTACTGTAGGTGGAAGCCTTCCCGACGCCGACGAACTTTCACAATCGCCGAGCGACGAGAAGCTGAGGGCATTTGTGGCTTCCTCCACGGGGCCACCTCACGGGGGGTTCTCCGCTTCCCACTTGTTCCCACATGTTGTCTTGGACGCTTCTGTGCTTGTGTGTCGCCGGTCGCCGGCGGCTAAACATATCTTTGACTTCAAGCGGCTAGGACGAACGAACGAGAAACAGTACAGCCAGAAGTTGAAGGAATTCAATAGAGAGTCATGCAGCAGGAAGCAGGGAGCATCCGGCGAAACAATTCGAGTCAGACGCACTTTCTGCTTTTCATTTTCTTTATGGCGGGATGAAGCATGAGTTAGCAGGCCTCATGATAAGCAAGCATTGGGCATTGGGGTTGTCCTTTCCTGCCCTTGGAACTTCCCTAAACGCTGCCTGTCCGGAGGAACTTTCCAGACGAGGCCGCTTCACCTACAGCCTGAACTTCCACAACTGGACGTCCTCGAGCACTTGGCTTGATCAGCTTCAGGATGCGATCGGTCGATTCGACCTGGTGACATATGCATACTGGTTCATTACACCAGAACGCATGAGCATCGGTGCATACAGCCCGTACGGAATCTTAGATGCCGTGTATTGGGCCGTAGTGATGGAGGAAGCCAAGGAAGGGATTGATCTTGAAGAGATATTCTCCTTTCTCACACCATTCAGTGGCCCGGTTTGGTTGAGCTTCCTTGGCCTCATGGTGGCGACGGGGCTGATGTACCGGGTTTTGGAGGTCGGCCGCAATTCTGAAGACTTCCCGGATGGACCCCAAAGGTCCTGTAAATGCAAAGTCTGGATGCAGTGCATGGATGCCATCTTCCAGTCCTCGGGCCACATCACTGGAGCATCTAGTTTTTCACCGAGGACCTGGGCAGGAAAGATACTGGTAATGTCAGTGACCCAGTGGCTACACACTCAGGTCCAGCAAGTCTAATGTTTTTCGGTGGCTGCAATACTTGAAGCGAAGTGCTGCATGCTGGGGTGTCGAAGACGCCCATGTTCTCGTATTGGAGCCTTTAACCTCCCGACTGTAGTTTCGACATGTTTCGACATCTATTGCGGGACTTGTTGGTTTTGACTTTGTCTTGCATTGCCACCATGCAGCCGAGGTCATGGACTTGGTGTGTCGTATTGATTTTGGCGGCCTACACTGCTAATCTGGCTTCTTTTCTTGTTGTTCAGGCGAAGAGCCAGCCGTCGTTCAACTCCCTCAGCGGCGCTGTTAATAAGAATAAGAAAGTCTGCGTCGCTGCGAATTCTGCTGACCACGACTGGTTCCGATCTACATTTCCGAATTACAAGAACTTGATTCCCGTTTCGGGTGGTCCCGCTGAACGTGCTAGACGGTTGAATGAGGGCACGTGTGATGTCGCCACCTATGCCAAGTTTGAGTTTGAGTTCCTGAGGCAGACGCACAGCCTGAACCCAAATTGCTACATGCAGACCATAGGAGAGCCTCTACAAAGCACGGCCGCCGGATGGATGGTGCTCAATGACGTCACCGACTCTTGCACCTCGTTGGTTCGCGATGTCCTAGGCTTGTGGCTTCTGCAGATGGAGTTGGATGGAACGCTGCGCTCGATCGTCAAGAACTCCCTGATGCCTGTCGACAATTGTGTCACAGAGGTGAACCCTCGTGAAAGCACAGCTGGTCAGCTGAAATTCGAAAGCATGCTTGGAATATTCACGCTACATGCCGTCGGTGTTGGCACTGCTGTTCTGTTTCATTTTTCTTCCGGTGCCCCAAAGGCCGTAAGCAGGGGCCTCTCGAGAACGCGCAGTCTGAGCAGCTTCAGCCGTGTTTCACCAAAGAAAGATGTCCACGAAGACGAAGTCTATCGTAGGAACACAGAGCCATCAGAGGCATGGGAGGCAGACGATTTACAGTAAAAGCCTTGAACAGCTCTGTTGCTGCTTTTGCTGCATGCTGCCCAAGAAATGTTCACGCGGTGTTTGCTTAGCCGACTTGGCGAGCTCAACCTGAGCTGCAGCTTTGCGTTTGTTGCCGCTTGCACTTCGTAGATCTTCGTAGGCTGTGTGCTTAGTATGCAAGTTCGTGCGGATTCAGGCTGTTCGAGCCTGCTTCGGGCATGCTGCCCGCTTGAAAGCTAGGAAGCCGCCCGGTATGCAATCAAGTGCCCCGAAGTTACTCCCGAATGGTCTCCTGAGCACATGGAGATGCTAGGTGTGCATCTTCCTCAACGCAGCACGAGAGAATCAGAAGGCGACGCCGACACACGACAAACGTTTTAGCAGATCGTCAAGGCTGTTCTTGGCTTTGGTAGTGCATCAGGCCACTGATTCGGCAAAACCTCCGGACTCTTGATTCGCAAGTATGTCGACGCAGTGCACAAACGGTGTTCGATCTGTCTCGCACCGCCCAAAGCACGCGTTGTCTTTGCAAAAGAAAGGTTTGGAGCCCACATCTTCCCACTTGTCACATCCAGGCTAGTCTCGTATTTGGGTTAGAGCCCTGCAACAGTGTAGAAGGCATCGTCGTTGCTTTCTTGGGTTTTCTCGCCACCAGTTCCAACGCTCCGTTGTATAGTCAATCTACGGCTCACCATGCAGAAAGTGCGAAGCCGCTGCACGGCCAGAGAGACTAGTAGAGATCTGCTCGTCAACTATGCAAAATCTCCTTGAGAAGGTGGCTCGAAAACATGCGGCAATGCAGGTAAGCTGCATCTCCTCGTCCCGTGTTGCTGCCGTGCATGCGCGAGCATGCCTGTAGGCCCAGGCTTAGACACCCCGGCAGCAATTAGGCAAACACTTCTGAACGCGCAGGCCAAAAGATGCCCAAAATAGGTTTTATGTGGATGTTGTTCATCTTGAAGCGCGTGCCATGCCGCATAGATTTTCGCCGGCGGACAGCACCTGTATGTTCTCAGGTGCGAGATTTTATTGACAGCATATCAATTCTCCTTTGATGCGGTACTCCTTCGGCTCAATGCTTGATTCGCACGATAGTTTTGATAGGACAGCGCAGTGTGACAAGACAAGGACAACCAACATTACAGCACCTGCCACACATCACGGCCAGCAAAATCCACTGAAGGGAAACTTACCTGCCTTCGGTCGACAGCCTACTGCTGCCGCACCGACTATGGCTATGGAAGATTTCCCTCCTTTTCCTTTCGAGGAGTGGGTCCAGGAACCAGAGGTCATAATTGGTCTGGTGATGGCTGGGGTTGCTCCAGTGGCTGTACCGGCATTGATATGCTCCGAATTTTGGTTCAACGGCGGCTCGTCAGATGGTGTACACAAGGACACAGCATACTATCAAGAAGTTGTTCGAACCACTGCGCTTCTTTGGGAAGGAAGCTGCGTCTTCCTCTTGGTGTATGGCTGTGTCCAATATACGACAACTGGTGCCATGATTGGAGTGTTCTTCTATTCCTTTGTACGGTCGATTGCCATGACTATTGTGACCTATGCTCGGGTGAAGAAGGAGAGCGCCGGGCACGGTGTGACAGATGAACCACTAGAGCCCGTCAGTGTGTACACGGACATCGAAGCCGGCACATTCCTCAAGTGTGCAAGTGTGTTTGTGCTTCAGATGTTGCTCTATGTGCTGCTGTTACGGTGGATAGCCTCTAAATCCTTCTCTGAAGAAGAAACAACAGAGCAAGAGTTGGTGCGGTATGCAGCAGGCTCCGTTGTTGCCACTGTCCAGCGGGTGATGAGCCAAGGGTTCCACTCAGGCGAGCTAAAGCCGTTTTGGATGACATATTTCTTCAGCAATTACGGACACTATCGTCGAAACTATCACTATCCCAAGATGCGCTTGTTGATGTCGTGGATCGTGAATGATATCCTTTTCACCACAGTATTTTTGCTCTTGCCGCTCGTGACAATGGGTTCTGACAACGACATGGAGTTTGTTAAGGATTGCACTGCAGTTCTTTTCATATCCCAATTCGACAGCTTCGAGGCCGACATCGGTGAAGGACATTATTTGAGAGCAGAGCTTGAAGACAAGGACGAGAGCCGAGGCAAAGACACAGCTGCCACACAGCTTGCATCCCACGCGGCAGAAGCCGTTTCGGACCAAGGTACTGAAGTGCAAGAGCAAGCTGGAGTCAAGCATGCCAAGGTTGAAACCAAGAGCAGCATGTAGTCTTGAGCAGCGTTATGGATATCCTAAATGGGATTCCATGGCTGGGCACTGCATCACTGCTGCGAGTGTCGTGGTGGAAACTCACTCTAGGATGGGATGACCTTGTTTCAACATCTGATGCTGGCGAAGCTGGTATCATTTTCATCGTGCTAGCTGCATGCATGACCATTGCTTTAAAAGCAGGGACGTTTCTACCGGTAGCAAGCGCAGAAAGAGATATCAGCGTTTCTCAGGAGGTCCAGCGATCTTTGGCGAGTGTAGGCTGGGGTGCTTCGCTGCTCGCTGCGACGGGGTCTCAGCTCTCGTGCGTCCGACTCCGTCTCAGCACCTGTTGCAGGCAGACTAGGCTGTCTATCTGGGCAATGCACATCAGTGCACGGGGCCGGAAAAAGTATGTTTGCCTCCCCTTCGCCCCAATCTGGAGACTTTCGCATCCTAATAACTTTTAACTATGACATGCTACATACTACTGCCGTGGGCCACAGTATGTCATCAGCCATGGACTGGCACCCTGGTCGCCAAGCGGAGGTCGCATGCTCCCGTGCCAGCTTGGTCGGAGCGGGATGAGATGCGGAATCGCGTTCAGGCTCCTTCAATCTCCTTCAACACGCCACAAGAGGGTGTAGTGCTCGCTGCGAATCATGTTTGAGGCCACTTTTCTGCTGATCTGCATTACAACTGCAATTGCAGCATCTCCGGCGACTTTGCTGCAACGACCCCATGCCCTCCATGACCTTGCACGAGAGGGAAATGGATCGCCATGCAAGACTGCTGCCTTTTTGCATCTGCTCAGGTTCGCTTCTTCCTTTATCCGCCCCATTTTGAAAGGGACGGCTTTTTGAGCATCTGGTACAGCAGCCTTTCGGCACCGAGCTTGCTGCGTCTGTTGCTTGTTGGGGATGTTGTGGGGGGACAGGGGAATCGTGGCTGTGAGTCAGGCCAGCTATACGAGGAGCTGCAGACGCACCCATGGCGCACCACATCACCGGAACAAGCGTCGGTTTTCTTTCTCGGCATTGACGCACTTGGGCAGCAGTGTAGTTCAGCACTCACATGGGTCAACATTTTCAGACTGATTCTCGCCACATGTCCGAACATGTGCAGAGCAAAGCCATTTCAACTCGTTCGGACACAGTTTGCGCTGTTGCACCTCTTGCGTATTCTCTTGCGTAAGCTTCAGGTCAGCTGTGCTTATCTTTGGCCAGTGCCACGAAGCTGTTTTCAGAGTGGGCTTTTCGTCTGGCCAGCGTCCGGCCACGTCTCGTAATCTCGCGACTGTTTACTCTTCGCAGCCTTGCGAGTCTCTGAGGTATTCGGCTCCAGTTCCCGGCGCTGCCAACTACGTCACGCAGGCTACGTACTTCGCACGAAGGTTTGGATGCCTCAGTTCTGGGCTTGCCTGCATATTCCGCAGGCTCGCTGGGGCACGCTCGGCGATGCGCGAGCTTGCCGCGAAAGCCGCCAAGCTCGCCTAGAAGCGTATGTCCGGCGCAGCCCTCAACAGAAATTTCGCCGTAGCCTTCGAGAGCTGGATGCTTGCTTTGGCCCAGAAATGGCTGGGCCACCTATTGGGGAACAGCTGAGAAGCAGCACATTGTTTTCGACCAGCTGCTCTTTTGCAGAGCATGCAGGAATGCATGGAAATGCACAGCGTCACGGAGGTTTCTCGCATGTGCATTGCTTGCTGCCCCATTCCATCCGAGGTTATGCTACCATCCCTTGTCAGAGCTGGTGCATGCGCACCATTCGGTGACATTAGCGGGAGTGGGCCAGTTGAAAGGAAGGCCGTATGGGTACAGAGCCTTGTCGTAACGAGCCCTGGGCCCGTTGTGGTTTCGCCAGCACCATCGAGCCGAGGAAGTGGCATCGACATTTCATGGCCTGAGATGCCCGTCACAGTCGAGCAACCGCCGCTGAGAGACTGCAGCTGCTCACCTCGCAAACGGCTCGTTTCCTTTCAAGGACAGGCACCGGTTGGGCCAGTCAAGCGGTTGAATGAATGTGCATGGAGGTACATGTGGTTCCTCGTTTTTGCTTGTATTGTGCTCTGCTTGTGCTCGTTACCGTTTTGCCTTAACGCCGGTGCAGTCGCAGGAGCGCAAACGCGGCCAGTGAGACGGAAGCTACGTGCACTTCATGACGGGGATGAGATTGTGCGTATCTTAGAGCAGGGCATTTATGCGCTCCTGCTGGCCTGTTCTTGTATTCCAGAAATCCAGAAATTGACGGATAAAGGTGGTCAATGTGGTTGATGTATCGAGACCTGATCGCAACCCAGGGGAATCGCAAAAGTATCAAGTGCTTTGACGAGAAATGATCCAGACCGAAAGAGTGGAGCAGATAGTAGCACCGGAGCGCATAGAAGTGTGAGCAAGTTTCGACGAGTGACTAAGACGAAGAAGCCAGAAGTGACTGGGCACGGCATGACAGTTCGAAGCCAAGGAAGAGTGCTCTGAACACAACCGATGCTCGCTGGGACATCAGTCACCCGATCAAATCTGAGCCACTCGGATGCATTCCCTTAACGCTGCAACGGGCTGTTCACACGCGCCCGAGGATGCGGCACTTTTCGGGCGTAGAACGTTAGCCTGTTAACAAGTTGTAGTAACCGAAAATATAGGAAAGTTGACTGGACATGCGCTGCGCCGTCATCACGGTTCCGGCATGGATGCTCGCCGAGCAGGATAGCCCAGAAATGGACCTTATATCCTCCGAAAAGACAGTGGCAGGCGCGACGTTTTCATCATGCGAAGTCCGCGAACGACTGTAAGTACCGATGCGTTCGAGGCGCCCACGCCCATACCCCCGGCTCCCCCGGAAAACAACGACAGGGGCGAGGTTTTCGGCGATGAAGGCGACGGAACGCCGTCAACACTGATGCGCTAGAGGTGTTCGCGGCGCGCGTGAACAGGCCGTTGGAGCCTGTAACAGCAGTATCAACCACGAGCGACCGTGACAACAACTTTCCAGACGATGACGGCAACCACCAGTGCGAATGCACTGCAACAACAGAAATGGCGAGGAGGAGGAGGAGGAGGGAGGCGCGGGCGGAGGCGGAGGCAGGCAGCCGCTGCTTCAGCCACCACCGCCGCCGCCGTCAGCGCCATTACCGCCACCACGCCACCGCCACCGCCAGCAGCCAGCAGCAGCACCAAGTACATACAGCAAAGTTCTCTTGCTCATGGTTGACGTTTTCTCAGGTATGCCGCGCTTATGCGGGAGAGTGAATTTGCGCTGGCTCCTGCTGGCCATAGTCCATGTTCATTGCGACTCTACGAGTTCTTGGCTCAGATTGTTCCAGTGCCCCTTCAGAGATGAGTTGACGCTCGTGGAGGATCATGTCATTCTGCGCGATCCCAGTGATCCTTGCGGATGACAAGCTGCTACCATTCTCGGAGATCTTGAACTGGTCAGAGCTGGGTTCTTAGTCGGTCATCGGAGGCCGTCGCCTATTGGTGTCGAGTAAAGCAGCTCAGGATGGCTGTAATTCTGCCTGAATCGGTGCCTTGGCGAAACCTGAGCTGTTCAGATCACATGAGCGCACGTAAACTGTCCGTGGTGTGCCGTCTGAAGTCTGCCGTCAACATAAGCCAACTGGCAGAATCTATTGAGTCTATTGTAAGCAGCATCAGCGGAGATGTGGACATCATGTTGTCAGGCAGTGGCAACTGTGCCTGATGTCCTTCGTGCGCTCGGTCCAAAACAGAGATGTCGAATGCGGCGGCAAGCAGCTCAGGCTCCTACCTGTGCCATTCACACTGAGACAGACACGAGTTCACAAAACAGCTGCGTAAGCAGAGCCTAAATGCGAAGTACGACAAATTCACGCCTGTAATCTGGCACTAGCAGATGAGCTGTTTGCGTTGTACTTCGCAGCAAGCTGCTGCTGGTGGTACACGGCAGGCATTCCACTCCTATTTCGCGAATGTGGACGCCCTAGTCCCGAGACTCGGGCGAGTCTTGTTTCGACAACGTCATTGAATCGACTGCGAGGTCTCAGCAAACGTGCGCGGTTTGCTGGAAGTTGCGTCCCTGAACTCGAAAGTAGGCCGGCACACGCTTAAGCTCGCTTGGTTTAGAGAAGCTAGGGCGCTCTCTCCGCTTCAGGCACCGTATGCGCGCAGTAGGCGGCTTTGCGCTTCACAGGTTGGAAGGCAACCAGCGATTCGCAGAAGTTAGCTACCGGCTGAGAAGCCCGAGGAGTGCAGATTGTGTTTGGAGTCGAATTAGATCTTGCTCTGTATGAGGCTTCAGACTTCCGAGAGCAGTCTTCAGCTCTTTCTTGGTCACCGTTTGCTGTGGAGGAAAAGCATAGACGAGCTATTCTTGTGCCCCACGACAGACTTGGGCCAGGACTTCCGGAGACAAAGACTTGCGTTGCAGTGGCTGCCTGCCGTCTCACCTAGCATGGCGGCGGCGACCTGTCTGCGATTGCTGAAGCGACTTACCTGTTCTGTCACATATGTCATGCTGTGAGGCCGCGGATTGCCGCATCTCCTGGGATGACGCTCTTCCAAACAGCCACCATGGTTACTAGTTAGGCATGTGTATGTGTCTTTGTATGTGTGTGGGGAACCCGGTTAATTTGGAGGGGGCAGCGACAGGAATCGCTGCCAACGAAGACTGCCATTTACCCTCGTGATGCACTGGCAGATATCATGGTGTGTACCTGCACGGCCACCCGAAACACTCCCGACTGTTGTTGGTTCACAATGGCCGTTTTGATGAAGCTGAATGTTGAGGCTTCTTAGGCACTTTTGGCCAGATGACAGGCCCCAGGCCCGGTATTGATCTTGCACATGGAGCATGGCTCCATTCAGAGTCTCTCTCTCTCTCTCTGTCTGCCTGCCTGTGTGCTCTGTCATGTCTGTATTCCGAGGAGGTGCAGGCGCACTCGGCGTCCGCACACTCAGAAAGCATCTTGGCTGAATTCGCAGCAGTTCCCACGGCCCATGGCTCGTGCCCAGACATGCCATGCCGAGCGCATCAACTGCAGGCCTGACCGCTTTGGTGACCTGGGCTTTGGCATCGCTGGGCGTGCTTGACATGGGTGAAACTGGCTACCTCCACCAGCTTAGAAACTTTGGACTCCAGGCAAGGATGCGTTGTAGAAGCTTCTAGTGCAGCTTAAGGTATTGAGACATTTCCGACCCTCGTCAGGACCATTTTTTGGAGCATACGGATGCGCCTCGGCAGTCCACCTGGGTGGCATCTAGTAAGATGAAGCAACTCACCCTCGGTTGGGCTCATGTTGCCTCATTCAGGCAAGCGGTGGCACGCCCGGCTTCTTTTGAGACAGCCATACAGCTTCATCACACCGTGCGGGGAAGGTGGCGCAGTGCTGGATGCTTTCAGGTCATCATCCGTCGCCAGCTTAGACACAAAGCTTGCGCGCCTGCCGCGTGTGTGTTGTGGCATGGCGTGTCTCTCGCTCAAAGGCTGCACTGGAGGCCTTGGTCCGAGCAGAGACCCGGCAGCGATCAGACCGGTAGCCTCCTCCAGCCCCTGCAGATGAAGTGCCGAGATGTCTCACCCAGGCCGTTGCTGCCAGGGACGGTGACAAAGATGGGAAGCTGAATCTTCAGGAGTTTGAAGTCGAGGCATCATGATCGTCATGAGGGACCACTCAGACGGCTGTGCTTGCTGCACTGAGACCTGCAGGCTGGCAAGCAAACCGATGCTGCTCCTTTGCAGTTCTCCAAGTAGGGCCCCACAGAGCTGTGTACCACGGGTACTTCCGACGGGCTGTCTCATCGACCTGTGTAGTGCTTGTGCCAGGCTAGATGCTGACAATGACAGTGCCCTTGCCGCAGCCCTGGCCCAACGTCTTGACTTGACCCAGCCTTGACATTCTACCTGAAGGAGAGCTTCCACTAGAAAGCTACGTAATAACCACACCCGTCTTCCAGAGTACACAGCGCCACCGTATCAATGCCGTTCAGGATTGCGTCAGGAACCAGTACCCGGACAGACATGTCAGCTTATGCTGGAACTTCCGTCGCAGACCCCTGCTTCAAAAGTAGTTTTGGACGGACACATCACGATGTTGCAAGGCAGTTCGAGAGTTGCTCGCGGAGCAGTTTTTTCTTGACGGCTGGGTGGACTCCTTGAGACGAGGCCAGGTCACCTACTGGCAGAAATTTGGCAATGGTCGGTGGCTTTCCATTTTTTCCCAGCTCCGCTTCATGTTTCTCATGTACCGGGGTTCGGACTCGCCGATGCCGACAAGGATGGTCGCTTAAGCTGCTTGGCTCTGACAACGTGCCGCAGTGATTGAAATCTGAGTCTGCCATGTGTTTGGCGCAGATTTTGTGGGTCAGGGAAATTGTGATATCCCGCCAAACTTGAGGGATCCCTGCATACCTCGTTGAGGGCGCAGTGTCATTCGATTCGGTGCCATGACAACAGCAAGCGACAAGCTCAGAACCAACAAGTGAAGGAGGTGTGCGGCTTGCGAAGGTAACAACAATCCAAGGGCACCTGAAGGATCGCCACGACATGCAATAGCTTGTAGAGGCTCGTTGGCCGAAGTGCTTCAAAGTCCGGCGGGACGCTACAGCTGGGACATGCTGGGACAAGAGCAGACGATTCTGCACTATTGTGATAATTCTGCAATCAGGAAAGGGGTACGACAAGGTCAGGAACCACCACAAATTGTCTCAAACAGATGCATCCTCGACAGTCCCAGCGGGGCAGAGGGATGGCGACCAACAGACGAACGATAGACATCGGCAAAATTCCGCATGCATGGCAGGTCCGCTTGCGAGCTACTCTTGGCAGCATTTTGCAGTGGAGTTTTGCGAGGTGGCCTGGAGCTGGAGAGGCTTTCTGCCAGTTCTGCTCCATGTGGGCTTGTGGGTGTACGTCATTCGCACTGATCAGCGCAACCCTGGAGGGAGCAAGCGCTACCGCTTCTTCACATGATGGAGGAGTACCCGACATCTTCACGCGCAAGGATATCTGATGTCCACGAGGTTCCCGAGTCCAGACACTCCAGATTCTTGCAGCTGCAGAACTATGCAGATGATGCCCGGTTTGCAAGACTGAACCTTTGCAGGCCAGTCGAAACTGTGCCGGTGTGAGATCAGCGTGGTCACCCACTGCCCAGTTGGCGAGTGAACTCAGCAGTTGCGGAGCCTTGTTTCTCAATAGTACCGATGCTTTTTATTGATCTTTGGCAATGGGAAATTCATAACAAATATATGAACACATATGGCTAATATAAGTCAACTTTCAGCTCCTTGCAATTGCTTTCAATCAAGGTTACGTCCACGTGCAGCCAGGCTGGTTCGACCAGGGCTATGCCTCCGGCCCAGTGACGGCTCGCAAGAGATGAACTTCTGAGTGGTACCTTCCGGCTGCTGCGAGGTGTCTGCATTGCTGAAGGCTGCTCAAGACCTGCCGTGCAAAGCCGCACTAATGCATTATGATTCGATGCATTTCAGATGAGATGCCCGATGCATGAAGATGTCAACATGAGACGTAGGCTAGCCGCAGAAACTCATTGCACAACTAGCCCTCTGAGGGAAAGAAGACAGAGTATTGAAATTTCTTCGCTGGAGACTGTCGGATTTTCTGAAAGATCATTGAAGTAGTTGTTCATTCAAGGACACGCTAGCACCATCGCATGGCCCCTTTGAGAAGCAGCTTGGCCATGCATTGGCTGTGACTGGTTGTAGAGCTAACTGGGCGAACCTTTGTTACGGCATCAGGTCCTTGCCGTTCACTGCCCCACAAGCCCTCCTGTGGGACGTGATAAAGGCCTGCTGCAACGAATGCCAGCATCGGCTTTCAGCCACAGCAAGATAGAATTCTCTTCGGCTCAGGCGGCTGTTGCTCCGAGTGCATGCTGAGAACTTAGCTCTAAAGGGCTGCGGTGCGCAGAACTGAAACTTGGTCCCTTCCAGCTTTGATGAGGCTGTGACCTGCTTTCCTTATCCATCCAATGCCTTTCGTGTGCTGTCGAGTGGAACGAAACGGACGCCGGAGAATGTCTCGGGATAGCACTGTGTCATTTCAGGGTGTGATAGCAGAAAGCAGACGGCACAAAATCCGCAGAGGAGTTCCTGTGGAGTGGTCCCAACAACAGCACGCCGAACCGCTACACAGTGCCGCGGCGTTTTTGTGTCCCTGGGTGGATAACGTAAAGCAGCAAAGCACATGCTGCAACTCTGCTAAATCTGCCTTTTTTAAGGTGCTGCTGGCTTTGCAGGCAGTGAATCTGAGATGCATTTGAAAGTTGGGTGCTGGCACAGTACCTTCTAGGATGTTAGCTCCATTTTTTGTCTCGCCGTAGAAGATTTGAGCCAAGGACATCCCCGGTTATAGGTTTCATCCCGGAAATGAAGCACGACCGTTTCGTGGCAGACGAGCGCAACAGTTTCTGCAGCTCCACTCTTATTAATTAGTTGGTTCTATTCAACTGTTCACCATGCAGCGAGACAGGCGGGGGCTCCAGAAACTCGGATGCGCATCCTCCTCTCCGCACTAGAGATGGATTTGCTGCCCGCGCCTCCGTCGCAAAGGAGTTGCACACCGTGTCAGTTTGGCCTGCCGCAGCTCCACTGAATGGAAGTTTCGCATTCTGAGAGAGATGAGGCTTCTTGGCCGCCGGCACTGTGATAGTTTATGATTCGAACTTGGTTCTGCGTGCGGCTCACAGCATCTGCGGTCGGATGGGCTTTGCTGCAATGCTTTTTCGGACCTATCCATGTTGTTGTCCAAGCCGTGCAAGTATGTAGCGTCGATATGGGGGAACGCACTGCTACGGCTGCGGCTCCTCCAGCGCTGCCGCTGTCCCTGCTACTGCTCCTGCAACCTGTCTGTGCCCCTGCTCCTGTGTTGCGAAATTGAGCGTCTACATGGGGAACGGCTGCCGATGTTGATGCGATGTGTTTTAGTTTATCACTTATTTGTGTCTCGAGCGTTTGTTTGTGCGTCGTTTTCGGGGTGCGGCTGCTCTTGTGTACAGTTCTGAAGGCTCTTGTTGTCAGAGAGCGTCTCGGTGCCCCCGTTTGGCGCTGGAGACGTACACCTCCACCTCCCGGGGGGGGGGGATGTCTCAGGACGCTCACATTGTGCAAGTGTTGCCACTGCTACTGCTACAATGTTTAAAACTCTTCTTGAAACCCTCAGTGCTCCTGCTTATGAAGGGCGCGTGTCAAGGAGGATTCGCTTGTTTTTCGCATGTTGCGATCTATGAAAGGTTTTCACTTTGCCAGCGCGCGCGACTTGTAGAACCGTGCCGTGACGTAAGTCTAACATGTGTATCTATCTACCCTAAGCTTCCAAAGGCTTGGTTTAACGGGTGCGCCTAAGTAAAAGACGCTAGACACTGAAAGACCGCATTTAACCAAAGCTACTGTTTCCTAGATTTGCACTTTCCAGGGCATGTNTTGGTTTAACGGGTGCGCCTAAGTAAAAGACGCTAGACACTGAAAGACCGCATTTAACCAAAGCTACTGTTTCCTAGATTTGCACTTTCCAGGGCATGTCGTTTCGGATTTAAGATTTTGGGGATTTAGGATTGGTGTTGGGTTTCATTGTGGGCGCGATAAATTACACCCTAACACAGCAGCAGCAGCAGCAGCAGCGGCAGCGGCGCTGACGACCAGATCACGATCCGGTGCGCCTTTTTCAGGTTCTACATGCGGCGTTGCGGTTTAGAGCGGCCATTCTTTTAGGCCTTCTCATCGATGCAAGCCGGAATCTGGCCACTGTACTCACGGATTTTTCAAATCCTTTTCGGTCCGCCTTCTGAGCGACTCCTGGGATGAGATGGTTTGGGCACAACATCAATAGTCTTTGGTTTTGCTAGGTACAGGGCGAGATTGCAGGATGTAGTGCAGCCGTGGCACC
>BGNK01000231.1:216696-297633 GCA_003297005.1 Symbiodinium sp. clade A Y106 | reverse complement strand
GAATATCTCGCTCTAGAACTCAAACAACATGTGGATCATGCAGGCTAATGAAGACAGGCTCGGCATCAGGATTTCTCTGACAGCTGACAGGCGAATCCGTACTAGATTTCGCAGAAAAGATGCTATGAACAGGTATTGCGAGAATTGAATACCGGCTTCACGCATCCGGCATTTGTCTATGACCAGTCAAAGACTTCGATTTGCCGCTGGTTTCTTATAGACGCCTTGGCTAGCCTTCGCCGCAGCCTTCTTTGCAGCAGCCATTGACCTTTTGGTGTTGGCTGCCCGTTGCGCCGAGGTTCCTTCGAGTGCCGACAGATCCACAGTCGACGGGGCCGCTCGGAATATGTACTCCCATCCCTCCTCTGGGTATTTGTCTGTCAGCTTCTTGCCAAACAAGCCCTGCAACTGCGGACTGAGGCGCGCCCATCGCACGATGTACATCGGGTACATCTTCTTGCTGATGGGAAGGCGCGGATTGCTTGTACCTTTGATAAAGCAATCCACGCCTTCCCATCAGCAAGAAGATGTGCCCGATGTACATCGTGCGATGGGCGTGCCTCAGTCCGCAGTTGCAGGGCTTGCTTGGCAAGAAGCTGACAGACAAATACCCAGAGGAGGGATGGGAGAACATATTCCGAGCGGCCCCGTCGACTGCAAATAATTGTGGTGTTGCGCGTCCTACAAGTGTTGCAGAAGTCCTGTGAGCCCTGGGTAGCTCCCTCCGCCTACGAAGATGAAGGGAGAACACGCATGCTCCTGCTTCACCGTGTGTGGACGACGCGGAGTTGGAGCTGCTGACTGTCGTTCTTGCACAGTCGAAGGACTCTGCACTCCAAGTGCTTCAGGCACTTCCACACCAGCCACCACGGTTGGCACTTGCACTGGCTCCTGCTGCTTCCGGCCTTGCAGTTCACGAAAAGCTTCCAGCAAGGCTTCGGCTTTGGCTTCGGCCCTCGCCTGTGCAACCAGGGCTTCCGCCCTGGCTTCCGTTCTGGCCTGCGCCATCTCGGCCTGATGGCGCTTCTCGCGCTCTTCATCAGCACAGCGCCGCTCGTCGTCAGCCCTTCGCCGCTCGTCTCTGGCGGTCTGTCGCTCTTCCGTGGAGCGATCCATCAAATACCTCACGACGACTCTTGCATCGCTGTTGTACTCGACTTTGAGTAGCTGCGACTCTTGGCTCTGTTGAGAACCCTCCGTTGTTCTCTGTCGCTTAACAGCCTGAAGGCCAGGTACCTCAGGTCCTAGCCTCGGACTGCCAAGCACTGCTAAGTCACCACTACCGCGGCCTAGTGCCTCCAGTTCCTGCTCTGCAACCTCCTGGGTCTCAGCCACGGCCGCTGACGGCGGCCTCTTAGCAGGTGAAGACTTTGCTGCAGTGTGTCTCGGAGGCGGCGACGACGGCCACGAGCCTTCATGCAGATCTATCTGCTGTGTAGACAGCAACAGTCCTTGGCGGCGCAGCTCCTCTTCGTGGAATGTCTCTGAGCTCACTCCGGCTTGAGACTCCACATGAGACGTGTCGGAGCTCATCGGAGGACGGATGATGAGCTCGTGTAGTGCCTCTCTAGAAGCACCCTATCTCGGATGGGCGCCCTTTGAGGAAAAAAAAGGGCTGCAAAGTGTGAGCAAGCATTGGAATCGGAATTGCATCTAAGTAAGGAAAGTTGTGCAAAAGCTTCAGTACGGATCCAATTCATCAACCACTGCAATTATCTCATTCTGCACACGCAACCCGGAGCAAAGTTGCAGATGTGGCAAAACCTGCAGCTGCATCCCACTCCGACCTATAATACTTGATCCGTATCGGTTGGACAACATGCCTATCGGCCTATCAAGTATGGCCTTTCCCTACCCCACATGAAACGATGTTTTGTTCCTGCTTGCTCCCACCTCCCGGTATGTATTTAATTCCATCGGATGAGCCAACGAGTACCTTCCACAGCCCCGAAGCACCACGGCGCCTTTGCTTCCAACTGCGCCATCGTTGGCTTTGGAGCATCAGCTAGTGGGTCTGCGTCGAGGGACATCGCCGTCATTGGCCCTGACCAGTGCAGCAGCCACTTCTCTGAAATGGAGCGGGGGTGCTAGTAACAACGTCGTCTAAAGACAGTGCGATGCACCCCAGCTCAACCAGTGGCCATTCCGAGGTAGCTGTGCCTGCTTTCAATTCCCGTTCGAGTCGCTTCTGTTTGGCTATCCGGTCCAAGCCGAACTTCGAGGCCTCTCGGCAACAGGACTTCTTCAACACGGCTGGTACTCCAAATCAACGAGAGAACTGCCCAGAACATGCAGGATCTTCTAGATCCCCCTGGACAGGACATGATACGGTGGTTCTAGGTCACAGGCTCTCGAACGAGTGTTGAAAGCTATCTTGGCCACCTGGGCAGTGATCAGCGGCATTTGGAGCCAGTTGTAGTCGGGGTCACACTGTTGCCCGCTTGTCTGCTCTGTACTAGCAGTATACAGTAGCGAACCTACCCAAATTGTGCATGTTGGGTTTTCCTGACGCTGCCGGATCTGCTCAGCAGAAGGCTCGCGACAAGTTGTTGGGCACACGCCCGATAAGCACTAGAGAGCTACGCAGCTAGGCGACCGCGACATCAAAACACTCCCGCATTCGAGGGGTGTCGTGGAATGCGATGTACATTAGCAACTTAGGCAGGCCTGTGGCGCTATCCCAAGCTTCGTTCCAAAACTTGCTGAAAGTGGCACGACCAGCCCAGCACGTAAGGCGCGTGAATGCCAATCATTTGACCTTCAGCCCGCTTTCGGTTCTTGTGAGTGCTTGTCGCTGAGGCGGACGGATTGGGCCTGGCGAGTTGCAATTCGCCGTGCTGCCAGCGGATGCCAGCGGCCAGCGAGAAACGCGGTTTCTAGGTCCAATCCCAACATCCGTGGAAGCCCCGTCGTTAGTCCGAAACTTTCCCCACCTCCGCCATCTCTGCCACCCCAGGTCAGGATGGTCCCATCACCTGTCAATTTTTGGCCCTAGCTACGGCCGTGGGAGGGCAACGTAGGCCGCTCTTCCGCCCTGCCAAGCGACGCTTCACGGCGGCGAAGGCCAGCCGTGTGGCGAAAAGGCGAAGGACACCACCCTGGCAAGATTCCCACGTTCACGCGACAGGGACTACGGCTCAAGCGCCTATACACGGCTTCGTGCACACACATGGCAGTTTCCCCTCCTCCCCGCCCGCCAAAGCAGTGTAGTACAGCTTCTTGTTGCAACTTTTCTCACTTGATGGATGGAATACATTATCATGCATGACGCAGTGCCAGTGCCTGAAGCTGTGGGCTGCAGGAGCCGGAGTCACCTCCACTCGCCTCAACTATCAGCACCTCAAGCCCTGAGTCGCTTTCTCCATGTACTTGGGTCTGCTTGGACAACACTTTCTGTACATGTGTCCTGCAAGGCCAAAGGCAAGATAGACTCATTGAGTACTCTTGCCAAGGGACCGGGCTGCCCCAGGTCACCACCGAGCCGTCGTGTCGAAGAGCGGCGAAGGCATGGCGTGTACCGCAGATGTGGTAGATGCCGTGCAACCTGGGAGCGAGAGCTCGTCTTCGTCTCGGGTGCGAGAGTGTCAGTCGAAGTAAAACAGGAAGGTTGACATCAAGGCAGAAAGCCTCACGACCAGGAGACAAACAAGCGCCGGATAAACATGACAAGAGAAGTGGAAACTGCGAACAAGCGAGCAAAAGAAACACATGGACTCGTGGGCTATTAGCTCGTGGGTTTGTACAACGTACGATCTGTAGCAAAGTCGTGGTCTCGTTGTTGGAACTGACGCCCTTGCGGAAACAAGGCTGCGATAGCTCTTGCCAGTGAAAGCCTGATGTCTCTAAATGCCTTGACCCCACCATACTATTAAACTTGGTTTACGGAAGTTTCCTTGATTGACCCGCAAACAGGCCCGAGCCGGGCCACATGCATCCCTGCCATGCAATGCCAAGCGCGTGTATGCGCGCTTGCACTAGTGTCTTCGGCAGGGAGGGGGGATAGGCAGAGACAGAAAGAGTGAAACAGATAACAACATTCGCAGGGCGAGGACAGTGGAGAAGTACAGCAGAAAGCCGGTGCCAAAGCAGAATTTGACGGGACTCAGGGAAGCCTTCAACATTGCATCCCCAACGAAGTTCGTCCTTACTGGCCGACTGCTTCCATGCAGCTGTGAGGACACTGCGCTGCAGTCGCCGCCAGACTCCTGAACAGGGTCTGCCAGTAAGTGGCTCAGTCGGCTCAGTCACATGCCGGCATGGGCAGAAGGAAAATTGTAATGGCTCATGTCTCCTTCGCCCCCCAACAGTTTACACGCCCGTCACGTCCTGAGTGGTGCAAACTTCAAGTCAAGTTGCAGCAAGACTGGCAAGCACTACCATGCCAAAGCCAGTAGGTCGAGCAGCGGGTGAGGGCAGCAAAGGCGTGCTCCGTGCAGAAGATTCGATCCACCTCTTGAGGCATAGTTTCGGACCCAGTGCGATGATGACGTACTGCATGCTCTGTTCCACTGCAGCTCTCATGTGATACAACTTGAGGAAGACTAGTCATGTGCTCTCACTGTTCTCAATTCAGCTGGCCCAGCATGCCCCGCATCCGGCCTCACCCCGGTCCTCCGGCCGTGCCAGGATGTCCCCTGGCTGCAACTGCTTTTTAAATCATCCGTGCAGCACGTCCGAACTGAACATGCTTCCAATTAAGCATTAACAGAAATTCTCTGAGACCGGGATGTTGCCGCTGTGACACGTGGTGGCCTCCATCCGACTCCAAGCCCCAGGAGATGACATTGCCGCTTTCTTTGAGGGCTGTGAAGGCCTCTTCAGATCAAAAGCCGCGGCCAGATCTGCACTACTGCAAGACCCGTTTGGAACACCGACGTCGTCACCTGTGATGTCGCGTAGATCTTGAGGACTTTGGATCTCAGCTGCGCCTGCAAGGAGATCGAAGTAGCTCGAGTCAACATTAATTGTGACTGTTAGTAGTCAGATGCATAGAAGGCAGGTGGGAGAAACCTCGCCTGAACTTGGCGCGTGGAGCCGCCGCCCTGGGTTCGGTGCATGTTGCTTTTCCGGCTCTTGGGAGTCTTCATCCGGGGATTCTGGAGCCAGCCAGATCTCTTGGAGAATTGCGGCGAAGCAGTTGCAGGGAATATGATTAGGGCCGGTGATACAAACAGTTGCCGCTACATCAGCACATCAGCCACGCTTCTGAGGCGTGCTGCAGGATTTGCCAGCATTTCTATCTGGACTACTACCAACTTGTGCATTTTAGGGGGGTGTGAGTGAGTCGTGCAAAACTGACAGCGCACTGACAGTGAATCTGAGCCAGAAAGATGTAGTGATTCAGACTCTAGCCGGAGTTTGCAGAACTTGCAACGATTCAGCCAGGGCACGCTGGACAAACCCCAGGAGACAACCTCAGCTCAGCTTGTTTGCACTGATGGGCAGGGCTCTGAAAGCGTGCCAAAGATGCCGTGTCGGAAACGGTCGCTCTGCTGCCTCCAAGACGCGGAGCCGTTCTCCAGCACGACTGCAAAAGCCACAGAATTTGCGCAAATCCTTGTCAGTTTTGCTGAGTACGTGCTAGCGCTGCGATGCAAGCTGGTGTGGAGCTTGAAACATGAATGGGCTTCGCAACAGCCAGCCAAGGTCAGCACA
This sequence comes from Symbiodinium sp. clade A Y106, assembly GCA_003297005.1. Lineage (NCBI taxonomy): Eukaryota > Dinophyceae > Suessiales > Symbiodiniaceae > Symbiodinium > Symbiodinium sp. clade A. Next base: position 291,978 of record BGNK01000231.1, on the reverse strand, counting down.
TCTTGATGCCTGGCAGAGACGAGCGGATCACGAATGCAAACCGACGATTCGGCTTGCTTCAGGTCGAAAGCAAGAAATCGTTCTGAACTTCTACTGCATGGCTACTACGCTTGAGGGAACTGTCACCCCGGCAACTCACCATAGCGCTGTCCAACAATACCTTCGCCACCGGTTCCCGAACCGAAACGAACCCTCCCAGAGAGCTGAAAGCCCACGCTGCAGCCATTTGCCCCCGACCCGTGCACCGGCCCCCTGTCATCCCTTCAAGCCTTTAGCCGCACCGTTGCCAACCACCCCAACACAACTCTTCCCTCCCCCTTCCACCCCAACACACTCCATTCAACCCCTCTCCATCCACCCGCCCTCCATCAGACCCCACCTCAGCACCCTCCATCCACGCCCTTCCATCAAATCTGCAAAAAACGGCCACACATGAGGCTTTTGTGTGCGATTGTTGCAATTTCAACTTTGGAGCAGTGCGGTAGGATGACCCGTCATTTTCACCATTTTGTCGCCTCCAGCACCTTGCTCCCACAGCCTTACCCCTGGTCGCACCTGGGCCGCTCCGCCCTGACCCGCTTCTGGCCGCCCGTTCCACCCCCTTGGCACTGGAAGCTTCGAAGAAGCACCCGAATCCGAATCGGCTCTCTGACTCTCGCACGCAAGCGGTTAAACAGCCATGCCAATGGTGATCATCTGCCTTGTTTGAGCTTCGAGGCGACTGACGAGCAGTCTCCTCCCCTTGCTGGATCGCCCCAGGTTGCAACCGTCCCATCCCGCCGGACCTAGCAGATGCATGGAAGATCATGGAAGCTTGCCGATGTCTTCTGGCCGAAACTCGTGCAGCTGTTCGTTGTGAGCAAAACACGGCTAGTCCAGTTGGGCGTTCCAACCTTACCCGAGAACCCCTGCTGCCAGGCAACAGCCACAAAGGCGTGCTCGTTGGAGGCCAGATAACTTACATCACCTCACATCCCACACAATGCAAAACCAGCAAAGGAAGCTTGGGAATGCAAGTGCCACAAGTTGATGGAATCCGAATCGCACGAATCGAACCGCACCTGTCTGATATCCAAAACTTGCCGGAAATGGCTGACCACAATCAAACGCAGCGACCAGCGAAGACAAGTAAATGGTACAGTTGGAACATCTCTTGAAAAATAGGGAGGTTCTGCTCTCCGGCTCGGAAGCCACGACGGACGGCATGTGCTGTTCTTAGCACGGAGAGCAGGGCAAGGCACGCCGTGCCCCCGCGTGGTCGTGAGCACAAGTCCGTTTACTCCTGCGTTCTGTCTCTTCTTCTTCTTTCTCACCGCAGTCTTGAGCGAGACACCCCTCCTTGCTTGCTCAAGCCTTGAGACGCAGGCAGTCCCTGCACCCCGCTCGAGCGAGCAAGGGCCGCGGTGAGGCCGCATCAAGGCCCACCAAACTTCGACGAGCCCCGAGCCTTCCTGCAATGCCCTTCTTTACACCCTCCTCTTCAGAACCCGACACACGGAAGACCTGTGACACCAGCTTCAAGGGCTTGGCTCCACATGGCACATGAATCAGCTGCCCAGCCTCAAGCATTCCGGAGAACAACACGCAGGTAAGTTTCGGGTCCTGCAGTCTCCTTGCAAACTTTGGAACTTAATACAACCGACCTGCCGCCTTTGTCCTCCTGTCTGTGCAAAACGTGCCTTTGGTCTCGCCATTTCCGTGGAGTAGTGAGTCTAGAGCTTGTCGCTCCTGTTGTCCCTGTCTCCCAGGCCTTTGCTGTGCTTCAGGAGCCTCTTCCACGCGGTGCCTTTTTTCCAGCAGGGGGTGGGTTCTTTTCTTCGTGTCCCCCCTCTGTCGCCTGGTCCTTGGTTGGCGTAGTGTCGGGCCACCCGCAGAAGGGCCGATTTCAAGATTGGTATTGGCTCACACCGTCTCGCTCTGAAGGCAAGCCCTTGAGCCAACCCTAGGACTCCCATCCCGCCGCCAGGGGAAGTACCCCAAGCAAAGGCGTGACACTTGAGCCAAAGCGGCTCCGCTCCAGGCTGTCTCTTTCTCTAGGGCCTACAGGTCCTATCGGCTCGAGACTACGAGCCGTCAAGCGAATCAGGCCCAGGAGCGCTGTAGCTGATCGTAGACGTAACGGCTGTCACCTGCCGTCTCGGGCGTTTCAGATGTTTCGATTCCTGACTCCGGTACCTCCCGCCGCCGCATTGCCCCAGGTCACGACGTGCCCGTCGGCTTTCAGAGCTGCGAAGGCACTGCCAGTACTGCAGATCTGCACCACGCCCTGACGGGAGTGAAAGGAAAGCTTGTGTTCTAACAGTGAAGGACAGGGAATCTTTGGTGCACTATGACATCCAAGTCACACGACCTGCTACAACTGTCTCGGTCGAGGGCCACATGATACCAAATGCAATCCTACGGCACGCAAGCTCTATACTCTAGGCCGTGCAGCTGAAGGTCACTGTGTAGTTGCTCGCGGACAGCAGCCGTGTCTGCGCCGTACGCTTGGTGCCCCCAGACCACGACACCTTAATTATTGGACATCCTGGCACCTGCAGGCCTGTGGGGCAGCTCAGTGCAGCTCTGGTGGCCTCCTCCACGTCGCAGAGCAGCGAAGGCACCGCGATTCCCCACAACGCGCGTCACCTCCACAAGCCTGACGGAGAGAGACTCACTCCTTGCCCCGTATCTGTCCCTTTAGGGTGATGCATGGCAAGGATTCCCTGATGCTCGCCTGAACCCTAGGCAAAGCAAGAACATGTACTTTCGAGCCAGGGAGCTGTGATTCCACTGCGGAGCAGTCACCGCCTGCAAGGGGATCTCCCCAAGTCAGGACACCTGGGTCACAAACAAATCTCTGACGCCACAACCAGCGCGCATCTGCCTCAACAGCTCTTAAAGCACTTGATTCAAAGGCACGACCGTCGTGGAGCAAGGCAGCAAAGGCTGTATCCGTGGACAGTATATTTGCAACTTGACCTCGTCAACACAACGGAAACTGGGTGGTACAGACACATGCGTCTTGGACTTGTTGCCAGTTTAGTTCTTTTCGGGGGCCAGTTATGTAGCACCCCTGCCAGGCGACGCTGGAAGAGATGTTGCACGAAGCGGCTGTCGCCTCCTCCCTCCGGATCGCCCCAGGTCAGGATATCCCCATCCTCTGCTTCGTGGCTTCGGCGCCAGGGGAAGTCTGAAACAACTTGCGCGCTCAAGCACTCACAAGACACCAATTAAGAGATCAGAAGCCCACAGCCTCACAGCTGATTCCTCCGAGGCTCGGGATTGATGTAGGCAAAGGCTCCTGCAGGTGAAGAAAACTATACTGTCTCTGGTGCGACAGCTATGAAAGCAACGAAAACTCTCCGTTGATGCCGGCAGAAAGCAAGTGCTCTGAGACTGCAAAGACAAAGCGTCCTCTGTTGGTGTACAGTCGCACTTCATCTGCCAGCTGAGCTGCCAGTATGCCCTGCGGACATAGAAGCAGGCAAACGCAGCCGCACATTCTTGCGTCTCAGCACCCTGCAGCTTGGGTGGAACACATGAGTTTACTGTGACAGACTCATAATGCCAATTTCGTCTTGCTTGTCATTGACTTGACTGGTAGAATTGCACAGAACTGTGAGTCTGCGCTCTCCGGTGGCAGGTGGCGGCTTGGCCACTTGCAGCCAAGCGGCACCATCCTTAACGCCGGCCTCCGCTAAAGTCATGTGGTCCAAAAGACAGCCGGAGTCAGAGATCAAGCTCGTCGCCACGACGCCTCAGGGCCGCAGGGCGGGCGCGGGGGGCGCGGGTGGGTTTTCGACTCGGCGACTCCGGAGCCCGGAGCTGCGGCCCTGGCCCAAAGCCACCGCGGCTTCGGCTTTCGCTTCTGACCTGAGCTTTGCCGAGCTTCGTGCTGGCTGCTGGCCACTGCGGCTTCGGTGCTTTGCAAATGGGGTGTCAAGCGCTCCAAGCTCTGCTGTCTTCAGACTGAACTTCTGCATCTTCTGCCACAAGTATCATCCTGCCGCTTAGGTGCACTCTGGTATCGCAGCGAATGGTGAGGTCAGCGCATTCTCCAGAAATGAGAACCTTGTTCAGGCGCGCATGACGTACAAACTGCATAAACTCTTCGACCCTGCTGTGCACTTTTCAGCAGTTCAAGCGGGCTGCGACTTGGAGATGCAGCTGCTTCGTGTCCGACTTCCGCCGACGGTGCCCTGACGGACCACGAGCGACAGCCATCGGAAGCCATGGGGTTGGCGCGGCTGAGCAGCAGTGCGGCTACAAGCATGCAGTTGGCTACTGCCGGGGCTTCAACGGGCCCGAGCAGTTGTGTTGCCTTGTCCAGTGTGCACTTGTCGCTGCTATATCATGTCGATGCTCAGGACGTATTACTCATATCACGGCAGTCACTACAGGCTTAGCTTCTACATTCCATTCAACCTGAAGCCATATACCCACTAGGTCACTAGGAGTCCTCAATGTCACCTGAAGCTGACTGCCGATGCCGCGGCGGTTGAAATCCGATTCAACTGCTGATGACAACGGGCAGTGGCAGGATACTTCTGGAAAACCCAAATTCGCACCGGTGCTTGAAAAGCTCTTAGTCCTAGCAGCTTATGCAGATTATGACTTGGACAGAAGGCCCCGGCATTGTCTTGGCGCAACAATCCACCCTCCTGGAGATCCGGCGCCTGTTTTTTGGGAAGCTCCACACAGGTTGTCATGTCGAGTAGGGAATGCTGACTAAGCTTGGGGCATCGAGCTGGTCAGTCAGCTGGGCCTCAATCTCTGTATTGAATCTGAGCTGCTTGTATCAGCCAGTAGCAAAATTACAACTCGCGCTTGCACACTCACCGACCAGTCATGTAAGCGGTCTTGGATGCCATACATGCTTGCTGTCCGCTGCCTGCACCTCTCCCTGTAGGAGCATTTGATGTAAAGAACTCCGAGAAGTGCCGCAAGCCGTTCCCTTCGAGTCACAACTTTTTTTGAAGCGATGGACTTGTTCGATGCCAGAGTCACAACTTTGGTGGGCTCATTTGAAGCTTCAGGAGATCCTTAGGAAGCCCCTGCATAGCCGCCGGTATCATTGCTGGGCTTCTCAAGAAGCTCCTTGAAGCGTCTCACGGTTTCCATCGCCTGGACTCTAACCCCAAGTGCAGGTGCGGTGCGAAGCTACCGCTGGCAAACGTAAGCTCCATGTGCATGCTCAAAGGACTTGGTGCATGATTTGGGCCCAGGAACATGCGGCTGCACCATGTCGAAGAGCGCCTGACCTCAACTCAGGACAGATAGCTTGCCCTGAGCCTAATATACGAGCACACCAAACCACTCCAAGCGAAAATTAGCTCAGGGTGCTGAACTGACCGAGGAAGGTCAAGTTGGTGGACTCGCTGCTCTCGCTGGTCGCCTCCATGATGTAGCCTCCATGACTTGGAGAAGCTGTTTGGGAAAAGTCGAACTACACATCCCTGCCAGTGTTGTTGATTCTTGAGGTGTCTCATGTTACGTTGGCTTAAATTGGCAAACAATCGAATTCTACTATGCCGGTACTGTGCTGCTTGAGCCGTGCACCTGATGGTAAGACTTCTGTCCGCTGAAGATCATCCCGCGGTGGAAAGCGCTTGTCGGATCGCACGCTCCGCGAGCAGAGGATGAAAACATTCTGGTCAGGCTTCTCCTGCCCACAGCCATCTCTGAAACTGGGCAGCCTCTGCTAACTATGCTGCAAGTGCAAGTATAGTATCGTAGGGATATGTAGGGATCGCGTGTGATAGTGGCAGCATCGTTACACAGACAGGAATCCATGCGGCAGCCAGGCAACCCTTTGTAAAAGAACTCGCTCCTCGTAGGCACGCAAGACAAGGAGTTCCTGCTTCGGCTTCTTGGTGGGACTCGTGTCATTGGGCGGCGGCGCCATAACCATCCGAACCTGGCCAATTCCTACCCAGCGCCCAAGATCATCAACATCACCCTTCCTGTCAATTTTCTGACTCAATGGGCAGCGGAAGGATTCTCGTTTCAAGTTGTCGGGGTCTGGAAAAGCGCAAGAGCAGGGGATATTCCACACGAGGCGTGTCGAATGTGGCAAGCCAAAGGGTCGGGAACACGTCAAGGCTCGTGTTTGCGGCCCCTATCAGGTTTCATGTCCTGTTGGGGGAAGCTGAGGGCAGCGCAAGATCTGCGGAGTTGCGACAGCAAAGAATGACTTCAGCTTCGGTACAGTTCACGTCGAACTTCATCCTGGTGAGGGCGCACAAGACTTCAGCGTGAACATGAGTGCCATGCATGCGTGTGCTGCTCGATCAACGGACAACTTCAACTTTTGCAGCACTTGGCAGTCTCCCCCTTTCCAGCTTACAAACCGTTCGTTGGACACCATAGCCATAGGCGGCTACTTGGTAGCCGCTACAGTAAGGTGCCTGGCCAGAGCTAACGTGTGGACCCTTTATTCGCAAGACAAGAGCGCCTGCTGCTGGCATCCTTCAGCAGCTGGAAACAGTCCTGACTTGTTCCCGGCGCACTTACAGGATCTTACAGGCTGTCAGGCTGCATTTGGTACAGAAGCAACCTTTCGGTCAGACATGCGGCGACTGGTGATCTCTTGACGGTCGCCTGCGTCTCAGCAAGGAATGTTGGTTTGTGCACACACACGCACACTTGCCGTGAAGTCGCAGGCCTTGATTTTCAGGCGCGACACGGAGGAAGTGTTTCGCAATCCGAACTCCACCCAGGCTTCGACGCCTGTGGCTGCGCAATGCAGGAGTGTGACATCGCGCCTAGCTGAATTCCGAACCCACGAGTGGTTTTCAAACCTAGGGTGACCGACGGACAAGATGGAGATTTCTGCCTTCCGTGGTTGTGAGGAGGCGCTCCCAGCGAAGCGTGGCGTTGTCGTTCAGGCAAAGAATACACGAGAGGCATTGCACAGCCACCTCACACGTGCACAGCGACAGAGCGAAACAACGACTGTCTTCAAGCTATTCCCAGCAGGCCTGCTGTGCCTTCTCACTTTCCGGATCAAAGTCAACGCTGAACCTGCAGCCGCACATGAGCCTAGGACTTGATCCACACGATACAAGCACCAGAAAAAATCTCAGTCGAGGTACTTGTGGCACGGTGACGCGCAGGTAGGTTGTGACCTGTCACTGTCTTGGACCTAAAATTGGCTGCACCCTGCGATTGTGGAGGGACGCGGCTGGAGAAGCACACGTTGGCTACTTGTAACCACTTATTGCTCATTACTGACAGTTGCAACAGCCACGAAGGGTGCAGTGAGACTTCCACATGCCACGACTTTACGGCAAGTGCAAGTCGGAAACATCAGGAAAAGAGCAAAGCAAGAGCAACATTGCGGTTCATTGGTCTGTCTGGTTTGGTCATACACGGCCAAATCAGGGGAGGGCAGCCTGGCACCCAGTTTTCGCAAAGAACGGAATGCCCGAGGGAACTTTTTGATTTATGGACCCAACCAGAGTTCGCGCCCACAGGGTTGTTTCTCTCGCTCGGATGGTCATCCTACAACTCTGCCATGAACTCGCTTCGATCCTCCGTTGTCCTTGGCCTTGCCGAGGAAAGCTCTTCCTCGGCCGCGCTGTGCAATTAGATCGCGTCAGCTGTCAGCTGGGACCGGGACCGTGACATAACGGGTTAGTAATACGTTGTCATGATCATATGTTTCTTCGCAGGCTCTTTTTTGCTCGCCACTCGCCACACGCCCTATCGTCGGTTACCTCACTCCTGTCCCGGCAGAGACCGGATGATGTCGGAGTCACCTAGACAGCATGCTCTAAGACGTAGGGAGCCAGCTAGCTGAACACTTGTGCGCTGTGACCACTCGTCTGAACCCTCCCTGCCTGGATCTGTGATGGACAAGCAACTCACCCGATAGTAACGCCCGCAAGCCGTGCCAAGCTCGTTGTTGTCTCCATGGAAGTGATGGACGCCAGTTTTAGCCAGCATAGCCTCAGGCCACGCCACCACCATGAAAGCTGCTAGGCGAAACAGAGTCTGTCGGAACTCAGCATCTCCGACCCATCTACCCCGAAGTCTTAGATCCACTGTTTAAAGTGAACAAGTCCGGGTAGCGTAGTATTCAATCTCGCTCTTGCGAAGGGCCGGGCAGTTGTTGGAGATCCTCAGCTCCGGCTGCAGCCACGGAAAGAAACGGCAAGCAGCAGGCGAAGTACAAGTGGTACTCGTAGGCTAATCGTCGAACCACATGCATCGGCAGCCTGGCCCTACATACTTGCAACCTCCCTGATCTGCTAAGTAAATGTCGCCAGGAAGCAGCACCAGCTTCGACTTTCCTTGCCTCAGGGTCTTCAGCGTCGTTTTGTAGCCCAAGCTGTACCTGAATGACGACAGACGTGACGAAACACTAACAGAACCCTGCAGCTGAGTCCAATAAACAGCTAGCCAATCTGAAAACCACCTCGGAAGTTCTCACCCAAGGCACTTCCCACTCTTCATCACCAACTGCAACCGAGCATTGATGGAGTCGGCGGACTTGGATGCCTTTGACTGCTTCTTGGTGCTCGACATGGCTATCAGGCTCGCGCGGATGAGGGACGCGCTGGCAAGCGAAGAACACGAGGTCCTTTTTTTCGAGCCAAAAGAGGCAATCCATGTCAAGTTGCACAGCAAATGGCCCTGGCTCGCATCCTACCGGGAGTGTACTGTGGCAACGTAGTGGATAGGATAGGTGTCGCAGGCAGGACGCGCACAAAAACGAATACATAAGTATACAGTATACCGACAAGCCTCTACAACTTAAGTATGTGCAAGTGACCATTTATGTGGGGCAGCCTCTCTACCGTTTCGCCAAGGCTCGGGATAGCGGAATGCAGTCTCGTGCCGCCAGTAGTCTAGCAGCATGCGCAGGAGGCGCGGCATGTCAGGCTGAGGTATCCATCCTTGCAGGGACGAATGCCCGACCATCCAAACGATTAGACGTTTATCAAGGGCGGAACATGGGCAGGATGATTCAGCAAAGGCACCAGTGAGCTCCTGGACCCGGCTAATATCTGCCATGACGATTCTCTCGTCATAGGCCCGGAGGCGCGAGACATCCATCTCTAATCGCAGAGTAAACGGATCGCCTGATTGATTCTCTGGACTCCATGAAGGGCTTAGCAGCACCAACTCATTGAGGAGCTGCTGCATGCTGTAGGAAACATTCGAGCCCAGGTTCACGACGGTGTTGCTGGGAGCGACTTCGGCCAGACAAACGACCACGGGAGCTGAGTCGACAATATCCGTAATGTCGCGTCTAGTTGACAAGTCCCCGTGGCGTAGCACGGGTGGGGAAAGAAGGCCCCGCTCCACCATAGCGACCTGCCTGGCAAAATCATGTAACGCCAAAGCTTCCACACCGCGCGGTGCTAAATGGATGAAGAACCGCGGAACGATAACATGCAGGCCATGTGCACGGGAATACGACAAAGCAAGCAGCTCGGTGGCTGCTTTGCTGACACCATATGGTGACACAGGCTTCATAGCTGCCTCCTCAGGCACGGGGCCATCCCAGTCCTCTGTTGAGGCACCATACACGGTCGAAGAGCCTGCGATCACAACTCGCGTGCTCTTCATTTTCAGTTGACGTGCTGCCTCCAGTATGTGGAGCGTGCTCATCATGTTCGTGGACAAGGTCTCGGCAGGCTGGTCAAAAGACAAGCTGTTGAAGGCTTGCGCTGCGAAGTGGAAGATGTAGTCCGGCTTCACTTGCTCCATTAGCCGTAATACCCGCCAGGGGTCTGTAAGCTCAGCTGTTAAAATTTCTATCTTGGCTTGGAACGTTGCGAGATTTCGAATGTTGCTGCGTGGTCTCACCACGCCGTAGACTTTGTAGCCACGGCCCAGCAACGCCTCGGCCACATGGCTTCCTAGCATCCCTGTGATTCCGGTGACCAGGGCCTTCTTGCCGTTTCCATGCAGAGTATGACAAGGAGACCAGGGTTCGAAGTGGGTTTTCCGCTCCTTTTCCTCTGCACTCGAAACAGTCAAAAGCAGCCAAAGCGTCCAGTGTGTCCACCGTGCCATGCCAGCGACGCGGTTTTGTGCAAACAGTCGTGAGGACTACCTCTGACTCCTTGAGTCTACCGTCTACAGCTTCTAAAGAAGCTCAGCACCCCATTGGGCCGCAGCTGCAGGATTCTCGAGCGTGAACATACCGAAATACCCCTGTCGAAACGGGCTGATCCATAACGACGTCGAGGCTCAATTATTTATCCAAGCATTAATAATCAATACTTAATCGCAGAGAGGATCCGAGTCCTGACCTCTTCCCGTCCATCCGACGAAACTCACGGAAGTCTTGCCGAGCATTGGCTTTCCGGTACTCCTGGTCCTGGCTGCCGCACGCTACGGTCTGCGCAGAAGGCCCATGCAGGTTTCAATTCTTCTTGGCAGACTTTGCAGTCCAAACGGCCCATCCGCAGCGAAACTCGCACAATACTAATACGGCATGCATTCGGATTGATGTCCTGCTCCATTGTACCGGGAACCACGTCTGTGACGTGCCTCGTGAGCCTTAGACTAGAGACACCAGAGTTGCTTGGCACTTCTCACCGAGTCAGAATCAGAGGCTGCAAGGCAACGAAGTGCAAGATTGCCCTGCTCAGGCCCTGCTCCATCCTATGTCTGGCACCGGGAAGTTATGTATGGTTTGCCTGCAGACTGCAGCGGAGGCGCGGCTGGTGAAAAGGGCCACTCATCACAGCGAAATTCATGTAGCCCTCGTTGACCTGCCAGTGTAGCTGTCCGGCATAAACCCTAGCTGCCTAGCTATAAGGCCTCAACACTCTGGCCTCCATGGGTACATCTTGTGTGCTGGCCGAATTCGAAGTTACCCGGACTTTCACTTCGATGCTTGAGGGAAAGACTCGCGTCACCGAGGCCGTCACCAGCACCTGGGCTGGTCGTAACATCTGGAAATGACCGGCTTTGGAATGGCTTTAGGCAGAGATAACGTACAATTGTGGCTGGGCGACTCGGTCGCCAAGCCGGCTCGGTGCCTTGAAGTGCACCTGGGATCAGACACTGGCAATGAGCAGCCAGTTTGCCCAACAAGACAGAGCCACTCTTCAGCCCAAGCAACGGTATCCACGCTTACAGGCTGCAGGAAGGCATCCTCCCAGCTGGGCACAGTCCAACATGGCCAGCAAAAAACAATACACTTTGGCAGTGCACACTTCACTGGCGGCTTTGCAGCAGCCCGATCGCTCTTATAGTCTTCTCTGCAGTTATGACTATCCCTCCTTGAGCTGCTCCACTTGGATCCGATCGACACCTGCACGCAACACGGCTTTATGCCGACATGTCCACAAATGCTCTACCGGCTTGCGACAATAAGCCCCGGCCTCCAACGCCAAGGGGTGGGCGGCCATCATCAGCACCATCTTTGGGCGCACAAGACATCCTTCCGTCCAGGTGCTCATAGGAAGGTCACACCTTTCACGAAGCAGCAGCCCGGCCTGAGGTGCAGCCAAACAGCCGTCTTCGCTCCCTTGACCTGCAGTCTCTCCGCCCACTGCAGATGAAAGTGCACTGTTCAGCCTGTTCAGGCCGGCTGCCATCCATGCCATAATCTGCCCGCCAAAGGTGTTGCCCATGTGGTTGGTATGAGTGGGCAATACCTGCATGCTCCGAACAAGCGGACGCTGTGCTTACAGAGTGCGACCGCTCTTCCCGTCGTGGATAAGCACCAAACTGCACCGAAACCACTGCCAATGACGACCCAGGAGCAAGCTCGGTGAAGGTCAGAGCTGAGCCTCTGCACAAAGTCGGCAAAGCATGGGGGCGTGGGTGTTTAGACGAGTTACACGTGTTTCAAGATTTGCAAGTATGTCTGCCTCTGGACGTGCGAGTAGGTATGTCGCTGTGCGTGCGCCCTTGAGCATGTGTGCGTGCATCCGTGCATGCCACACCATATGGTGTGGTGCCTCGGGACATCAACTTGCCTGCACAACCTGCCGTGCACACTCCGGATTCGTGCTACTATCCTCATCTATTTTATATTCTACCAGTACATATCAGTATTCCAATGCTCCGCCTGACTTCACCGGCATGCAAACAGCCCATGCATGAGGAACGGAGGGTGTTGCCTCCTTGAAGTGGCGACAAATTGACGGTGTGCTCGGCTTCCGACTCCTTCGGTGCAAGGGCGCCCGCAGCTTTCGACGAAGGCGAGTCAACCAGCATAGGCTTAGACTAGTTACGCTTGCCTCCTCAGTTCTGAATTGTAATTCCATCCCTCTTTTCTGCAGCTTTGGGAAGGGCCTTCGTGAACCCTGGGGCTCAAAGACCGTAGTGTTCTTTGGGCTGATCACCGATGGATGGCGTGTAACTTCTTGTCGCACAGCTCAAGGGTGCTAACAGACACATCTCTGAGGAACAAGATGCTCCAGCAGCCCTTGCGAGTTCCTTGGTCCTCTCGGCGACGCGCTTCTCGCGGTTCTTCCGAAAATTCCTGCGGCGAGGCGAGCTCCGAACTTTCAACACGCGTGAGAAATTGCATCTTGAAGTTCCACATTCCACGGACTTCCGCCATTCCGTGAGACTGCCCATGACACCGGCCTGCGCCGCTCCGCCAAGCTGTACTCCAGATGCTCCTACCAATCTGTTGCAACTTCGGCGGAAGAGCGAGGTATCATGTTTCTGTACGGCTGTGGGAAGCGGTTTCGTTCGGACTGCAGCGAGCTACAGAGTATTCGAGTACAAGAAGTTCTGGCAGATAGGATCGCTAAAAAGCGTTCGACGTTCGAGCTGCGACGAGAAGTCCTGAACCCCTCTCGTGCTCTTGGGTTGAAGCTTCCTGGATTCCTGGAGTCTGCACGCTCCAATCCAACCTTCCCAATCTGAAATCTGAGTCAGTTCTCCTCCGCCGTAATCGGAACCAGCTCGGGGACTTCGACTTTGATGTTGCCGGCCTGGGTGCGATCACAAAGATGACCCTGCGCACGCGTGAGCCACAGTGCTTTAAACAGTCATATACTAAATTGCTAATGATTCATGGTGCCGTTCCAGCCCTTGGAGCCTTGGTGTGGCTCCTAGCAGTGAGCTGCGAAGCGGAGCTATAAAGCCCAGGCCTTCTCTTCGTCGGTCTTCAAGACTACGTACATGAAGTATGCGCTGCCAACCTGGGGCGATGCCCAGCTGAAGCACATACAAGACCGAGGGTACAACTTGATCCCAGGCATTCTCAGCCAGCGCAAAGATGTGCATTCAAGCGGCGAAAAGCAGCGTGCCTCAATCATGAGCCGAACGGATAGAACGCAACAAACACGAGCGCAGAAGAAATTAAGGATGGATCTGTTTAAAATGTTCGAACTTCGACATTCCTACCCTAGAGGGACACTCAACTGCATGAGAGTGTGGGATGCAATGCAGCATCCTTGAAGGGCTCCTGTCTGTTTAAACTATTCGACTTTGGCTTGAGCACCTTGATCTCGTGCCTCGCCTATCGCCTGTTTTACTCTGGGCTGAGCACTCCCGGGGCTGGCGCTCCATTACTCGATGCTCGTGGGAACCCTACAAGATGCCCTGGGTACGAGTAGGCTTCTAGGGATCACACTGTCACTGTTGGTGGGAATGAAAAGCAGTCCGCAATCTGCACAATGACAGTAGCATGCCCTGATGACCAAATGCATATCCTGCATTATCCTGCCATGTGTCATGTTCAAAGCAAACGGCCTGAGTGCACGTGGGCCACAGAGATTCGGACGACTACCTTTTCAGATCAAGCCAGTGGTATTTAATCATAGCAGCTAAACCACCGTGAGAGCATCGCCATGGTGGCAGCATCCAAGGGATTCAGAACTCCAAAGCACAGAAAAGTGTGGCTTCGAAGGGGGGGGCCTCCATTGAGCTGCCGAAGGCCCGGGTCACCTGCCGGTGCAGGCCGGTTGCAAAGCTTTGCGAACGCACGCAACCAGGCCTTGCCCTCCAGGATGCAACGCTCTCCTTCGAAGCACAGCGGGCGAAGCGCATGCGGAGGCGCATGCGGAGGGAGATGCAGAAGCTCCTCGCAGGAGGAGCTCAAAGGCGGTGTCCGTAAAGTCCAAGTCGTCCATGACCTATCGCTGTCCCGCGCCACAGTCTGTGTACCGCTTCGAGGCTGGCAGACTCTGTCGGCTCAGGGCACGGCCAGGGTTACGGCCGAGCGCCTGCAGTGCCCTGAGCAGATTCAGAAATCACATTGGAGATTTCGATTCGTAGTGGCTCCATGAGGCTTTGCTTGAATTGAGCACAGCGGCGCTCCGCCGCTAGGCAGCTCGCCGCATCCATCCACCTCGGCTCGGCCACTCCGCCAAACAACGGCTGTTCTTAGTTCCAGTGCATCTGGTGCGGGCATCGCATGCCGCATGCCCGTCGGCATGAGTCTCTTCGACTTGAAAGCGAACCACAGGACATCAGTAAACGCGATGTATACCACTCACTTGAGCGCGCCTCTGCGAGCGAGTATGCAGTGTGGCGTGGCATGGCGGCATGCTGCATCAGCAAGCGACCATTGGATTATAGTTAGAGTACGAACCAGCAAGAACCAGCAACGCAAGACACACTAAGCCACACACACACACACGTGGCGGGGATTCTGAAACTAAGCCCTTCTCAGGAACTCTTAACACAGCGAAATCTGAGCGGCTCCAGCAAGTATCCGAGGCTGAGGATGTTCTGCGAATCACAAACAGCGCCATCGATCTCCTGCAGCTGCGGAAGCATCCAAGCAGTGGATGGTCCCGACACTTACTTCAATTTCTTCACAGCTTGGTTTGAACTGGTGGGTCCTTCAGGAGTGTTACGACGCTGTCTGCTGCTAACTGCTTGCGGCCTCAGTGCACCCATACGTTCGGAACGGCCCGCGCACCTTTGTCGAACCTTGCCAAGAAGCTTTCCGGCTTGGCCGTGTCCACAGCTTTGACTTTCTGGGATGGTGCATTGCCCATGGCTGGATAGGTGCTCGACGCCGAAGCTTTTGATCTTGTGATTGTGGACTTGGTGCTAATACATGGCTTCATGTTGACATGGAGCGCGACAGACACACACCGCTTCTCTCTCGCAACTACAAGATGGCTCCACAGAGTACCTGAATATAGGTGGGTCGTCATGCAAAACGAAGGGCAATGAATGGCTGCAGGCTTGAAGGCATGAAATCGCCCGACGCATGCACAGGATTGCAAACTGCAGCCCCAACCCGGCGATCTGGCTTGGGCATGGGCAGGGCCGGCTTCCATCATGTCCTGGTCAACGTAGTTTATCTTCTCTCGTTCCGCTTTCCCAAACTTTTTCCAGGAAATAGGCACCACTAAGTCCGGGGCCACCCGACGAGAGATGGTCATGTAGAACCCGAGCAACACCTGCCGAAAAGAAGATGTAGTAGACCAGACAGCCAGGCAGCCAGGCAGACATACAGACAAGCACACCTACACAACACAACCTACAATTCAAAGCCATACCATTTCCGCACCATGCCATACCCTACTAGCCTACCATAACATGCCACACCATGCGTACGCTGTTCATATGTTGGTCTGCATCGAAAGGGTGTGTGTGTGTGTGTGTGTGTGTGGAACTCCTGTTCCTAAGGATTCTGAGAATCTTTCAGAGACTAGCTGCAGAAAATTGCAGGGGGCCAGTGCTCTCCCTGGGGGTCACTGGCCAACGAAGACACCCCCAGGGAGGGGTGAAAACGTACCTGCTGGCTGGCAGCCTACTCCGTGATGCCAGCAAAAGCAGCTAGCCGAATAGGTGGAAGGAGCTATGCACGCATAGCTCTGTACCTGCACCACTTTGCACTCGCTCGTTCTGTCTTGCATAACAACAATAGTAGAAGCCTTGAGACCCTGGGTTACTTCTTGATGTTCTTCTTTTAAGCTGAGATAGGAAGCATTGCTGTCTGTAGAAAAGTGAAGAGTTCTTTGAGGCCTTGTTACTAATGTTTGAATTACTATGAAGTGTGATATGATCAAAGACAAAGGATGAAAAGATGAAGAGAAAGGATAAAAGAAACAAATGACAACCGGCAGAGACCGGAGGCTACATGTGTGTCCCGGCTGGTATTTCTGACAAAGGGCCAGTCGTGGAGGATACCGCTGGTGTCCCCTCCAAGCATACCCAACAAGATAGCCGAATTATACCCGACATAGTGTCAGGCCAGACTTTTTCCAAGTACCCAAAGCTCCTTAAAGGCTCACGCGCTCCCAGGTATACCCCAGCCAATAATCACCCAATTCTGGTATGTCTCGTTGAAGTGTATCAGACTATTAACAAAGCTTACCCAAGCGTTGCAGATCCACATCAAAGAATACCCAAGATCATTTGATCAAATGATTGCCCAAAGCTGATCCAATGTATAGATTCATCTTTGTACAACGCCACGCGTGGTGTCCCTAAGCTGATCCAATCAGAAGCTGATCCAAACGCCACACAGTGGTGTCCCAAAGCATACCCAAGTCGTCTTCGCCACCCAACAAGCACCCAACGTACGTCGTTTTCAGAATGGAGGNGCTGATCCAATCAGAAGCTGATCCAAACGCCACACAGTGGTGTCCCAAAGCATACCCAAGTCGTCTTCGCCACCCAACAAGCACCCAACGTACGTCGTTTTCAGAATGGAGGATGATCACATAGGCAAGTGGTAGCATGATTTTCATCATCATTCTGGTTGTTCACAATAACTAAAGTCGTTGCAACGTTCTTCGCGTTCCGTCTCGTTCTTTACCATTTGACCTGTAGCATTCGTGCTCAAGACGACGACAGGCAAAGTCGAAGCTGATCCAGTCGCCACCCAACAATCACCCAACGTTCGCGTCGTTGGACCAGATTCTTGATATAGAGTACACTTCTTGTAGAGTTCATCATCATTTTTACTTCTGTACAACATAGTCAACGTTCGTCATTGAATTCGTCGTCTCGTGACATTCTATGTTCATCGGTAGCATTCGTGCTCAAGACGGCAGGTGGCAAATTGAATTACAAGTACGCCTGTTGTGTTACTATAGTTGTTTTCGTTTAGTCGTCGTCGTCGTCGTGTTCCTGTGTTGCTGCTGCTCGTTCGTCGTCATCTTTGTCGTTCGTGCAGCCACAGTTATTGTGGTGTTGTTTGTTTTGTCGTTCGGTCGTCGTCGTCGTTGTTCGTGTGCTTGCCGCTGCCCTTTGTCCGTCCGCGTCGTCGTTGTTGTTCTTGTTGTTGCAACATTGTCGAAGACAAAGAGTTCAGTCAGGGTTTATTGGTTTCTTTCATCTTGGCGGCTTCAAGTTTTCCTTTCGGCTTTCAAGGTTTTTGGTTCTGATGGTAGTCCTTGTCTAGTTGTTTTGTTGACAACCGGTTTTACCGGAAGCGTGTGTGTGGAACTCAGGTTCCTAAGTATTCTGAGAATCTTTCAGAGACTAGCTGCAGAAAATTGCAGGGGGCCAGTGCTCTCCCTGGGGGTCACTGGCCAACGAAGACCCCCAGGGAGGGGTGAAAACGTACCTGCTGGCTGGCAGCCTATTCCGTGATGCCAGCAAAAGAAGCTAGCCGAATAGGTGGAAGGAGCTATGCACGCATAGCTCTGTACCTGCAACAAGTTTCACTCGTTCGTTCTGTCTTGCATAACAATAATAGTAGAAGCCTTGAGACCCTGGGTTACTTCTTGATGTTCTTCTTTTAAGCTGAGATAGGAAGCATTGCTGTCTGTAGAAAAGTGAAGAGTTCTTTGAGGCCTTGTTACTAATATTTGAATTACGAAGAAGTGTGATATGATCAAAGACAAAGGATGAAAAGATGAAGAGAAAGGATAAAAGAAACAAATGACAACCGGCAGAGACCGGAGGCTACATGTGTGTGTGCGCGGTCATGTGTTGTGCCTCATTCTGTCTATGTGTATAGTTATAGACAAAAGACAAATACATGTACATAAACATTTGGCACTCGCGTATGTACATACACATATACATATGCAAATGCATATGTTATACGGTACTATATCTTATTATGCATAAACGTATATTGTATTAATTCCTGGTATATTATGTTATGTTATACTGGCGCAGGCACACACACACACAGGGACACAGACACACAGACACACACACACACATAGATATATATATATATATATACACACACGCTCATCATGCAGGCATGATGTGACAGGCCTAAACATGTCTTGCTGTACAGAGTGTAGGAGCATGTAGGAGCATGTCATCGCAATCTCGCCTGCTCGTCCAATCGGCCGAGATAGTCCCGGATCTTTTCCCGGAATTCGGCAGCCTCAAGAAGATGCTCAAGAGGCCAAGAGTCTCTGTCTCTCCTTGAGACTTTCTCAGCTGCTGGCATTTGCAGACTGGCACCATCGACCCACAACCTGTAAGGGTTTCGAATACGACTTGACTAGGTCAGGTGAGTCTCAGTGGACAAAATCTGCCAAAACTTCTTGCAGCAGATCGAGCCTTCCGCGCTAGAACGGAGTTCGCCTTCTGCCCCAACATTGCCTCTGGCAAGCAAGCGGTGATGTGACATCTCTTGCATGAGATGCACTGATTGTCTGGATTTCTATGGACCACTGACAGCACATACCATCCGTAACATGCCACAGCCTGCAGTGTGGAATCGATGGCTGACCTCAAGCAAGGTAACATGCCTTTCGGCAAGCTTTAGTCAAATGCCTTCGCTGGGCGCACAGAGATTCTGCGAAAGGCTTCATGCGAGTGCCTGAACGGCTTCGCAAGAAACTCCAAGACGCCAGCACGAGCTCGGCATTGCCGGTCAGCCGCGTCTCCCGCTGCAGTGCCGTCTCCTTGGTCTCTTTTGTCTGCGCCATGACCTGACAAAACCCACAGCAATGCTTCAGCGGTGCAGCGTCTCCGCATCTACACCGACACTTCCCGTTGTCATGTATGCCAGTCGCTGCACACAAGGCAATTTGTCAATGCAGATACTGGCTGCGGGTTGCGAAAGAAAAACACTGGCTTGCAACTGGACCGGGCTCGGCATGGTTCAATGATAGCCGGGAGACCAGAAGACCCATTCTTGATTTGCCTGCTCGCGAGGGGCAGCTTTTCGGCCTGGAACCAAACTAACTACGAGCGCATGGCGGCAAATTTTGCGGATCTCATATCTCTACTTGTGCTTGACCTCTATCTTTGCAGCCTCGTGCTGTGCAGGTTGCGGCTCTCTCAGTATCTTCACCGGGGGGTTGTGATCGTGTTCATGCTGACGAAGCGAAGAAGGAGCTCATTCTGCTTTGGTTTGCCTGACCGACGCAAGACTAAATATTTCCCTTTGTACACATCTCGGGGCCAACTTGGCCAAATTCGCTAAATCGGCTTGCATGCTGGCATACCCTTTCATTGGCGGCTTATGCTTGCATCTTTCTCGCATCACTAAATATCCTGTAAATGACCATCTAAGATTACGAAACTATTTTTCGAGCCAACGGCAGCGCAATGGTTCGGCCCATGAGCCTGAAGGCGGAACTCATGCCAGCCTCAAACTGTGATGCATCAGGGAACTCTTCCTTGCATTCTTTGCTCCTCTTCCGAGCAAGGACGTCGAAAGCTTAGGCGCCTACATTCCAATTAGCCTCCGCAAAACGGCCAGCCCGTCTGCGCGAGGCGAGATCGTTGCTGGAGGCCCACGGCTCAAACGAAAGCGAGTAAGGGCAGTTAAGCTATGTGTTCTTGTGCCGCAATCGCTAAGCCCTGGGAAGTTTTCTGCCAGCAGTACGATGTGTGCATCTAAACTAATATGAATTTCCCGCACGGGACGTACAGAGCGCAGGCTGAATCGTAGTAAATCTCGTGAATTTCATGCAACCCAGGTACTCCTGATGCCTTAATGATGCCTCGGGGGCGGAGGGTTACGCTGCAGCTCGTGCTAATGCCGGCCCCTGTACAAAATATGTTCTTTGCACTGATTCGGCTGCCCAAGTGGGAGACGTTAAAAGAAAATGCAAGGTCAATCAGTAGCCGCTGGCACCAAATTCTTGCGAGTGGCATCTAGGAATTACCCTCCTCGTTCCCACAAGCACAGCGGCATTGCAAGCACTCGGCTGTAAAACACCATCGGACATCGGCCTTGAACGAGGTTCCCCACAATGTGTCTTCAGCCAACATCTGCATTTTTGCCACAGCTTGCTTTTCTGAGGGTGGAACCTTACAAGCGGATCGGTTGCGTTGGCGGTGCCACCATGTCAGGCCTGATTCGAAACATCAGCCCCTGTTCCTGCAGCTGGTAGCGAGCAATCCTCGGCCTGCCGGGCTGTCGCCGATGAGCTGTCTGATTGACAGGAGCATGCCTGATGGCAGCTTGCAGGTGTCGCGAGGTCCGAATAGACAATGCCTGCATCTCGGCTCCCAGCAGGCGCGGAGGTGACTGGCGGCCCCACGTGGGCATCGCGGGCAGATTCAGCGCGGCCTGCCGAGGATTCCAGCTGCTTGTATGCTGTGTTTCAGCAAGTTCTTCAGCATCTTCAAGCGAGTGAGACCGGCCATGCTGCTCGGAGCATACATCGTCTGGGTCGGCACCGGGCGCACCTGCAACTAACGGGCTCACTTGAAACATGGCAACAGCAAAGGCTTTGCACCTCTCCTCACAGGTGCTACAGCACTTGCGCCACATGTTCGTCAAAGCGGCTGTAGAAAGGCAAAATAAAACAAGACGCGTTGCCTGCGTTAGCACCGGGGCATTTTGCACCGGTGCGGCTGGGCGAGCTGCCACCCTTATTTACCAAGCAATCTCAAGGGAATGCTGGGTCTTGCCAAAATCAGACTGCTGGCCCGCTGACGAAACACCTCTCAAATGTGCGTCCCATCGTATGGATGCAAACAGAGCTTCGCCAACGCTCTGAGCATGATGTGCCATCATCGAGCAAGGATTCGACAAAGCCACATCTAAGCGCGGGGCTGGGCGTGGTAAACTCGATGTCGCAGTGGGCTGCCCTGCACGCGGCTCCGGCTGCGAGCAAGATCAAACACATCTCGTGGAAGAAGACACGTAGTGTGCAAGGAGCACCTGCTGGTATCCTCTGCTGTGCGGTGAGCGGCAGAACTCAGCTGAATTTATTGAAAGCGCTCCGGCGCACACAGCTTCAGCACGGGCCGTGCAACAGTGATCGGCACAATACTGAGCCTTGCCTAACCGACGAGGTTGCAATGTTGAGTGCTGGACTGTTGGATGCATAACCTGGCACGCTTCTGGAGAAAAGGACTTGTGCTTCTTTACTGAAACATACTGAAAACTGCAGCAAAAGCACCCTAGCCCCGACAGCGGCCCGGACTGACAACGTTCAGGCTGCCTCAAAACGAACAACCTTAGGGCCTTAGGACACCCTACTTTTCGGTGTCTGGTTCGCACTTTGTTGTGGTTTCACTGTAGTTTTGCTTGTTTTTCTGGATACGATGCCATTGGTTGGGCAGCTGGCGGACCACAGCTGCGATTTCTTCCGAAAAAAACCCCGCTGTCTTTCCACAAAGCGCCACCTCCCTTTGGTTTTCATAGAAGATGGGAGAGATGCCACACCATTGGTGTTGACTCAAGGTGCTTGTCTCTTTTGCGCACGCAGGTACGGGTTTCTGGCGTGGTGTGGTGTGGTGAGGTGGGGTGTGGTGTGAGGGAGAATCAGGAAACACGATTCCTCGTGACTTTGACACGGGCGTAAGGCCCAGGGTGTCTACCTTAATTACGCAACGAAGCTATGATATGCTGGGAGAAGCATCGGTTGGCTACCAACCTGGTCGTGACATCATCATCAGCATCATCATTATCATCCTCATCCTCATCTTCATCATCTTTAAGCAATGGCACTTCGCATTCTCGCACACTTGCCGCAATCGGGTTGTTTTATTCGCAGGTCCTTGGGCCGTTAATATTGCAGTTTCTGCAGAGTGGTCGCTGCAAGCAACGTGAATCAGGTATGAAGCTCTCTGCTTCTTCAAGTCGTGTGCTCTCCCCTACACCCCAAAAAAACCTAGCTGCTTTGCCTGCGCCTGGGTCCTGAGGGGCAGTTGGCGGGGCACTGATGTTGTCACATTCGACTCATCTCGTGCTGATTCATTTGTGTCTCACACAGCGAGGGAAGAACCCACACCCTCACGGATCGTCTCATCTTAGTGTTGTATGCTATTCCTTTGTGTCTGGCGTACTTGGCACCAAAATCTCCATCTCATTTTCGTTTTCGTCATCATCAACAACAACATCATCTTGTTTCTTTGCCAACACTGAATGCGACCATCCTTTTAGAAAGTCTGTGTGTGTGATTGTGTGTGTGTGTGTGTGTTTTGTGTTTGTGTTTGCGTTCGCATATGTGTTTAGTGTTTGTGTGTCTGTGCGTCTGTGTCCGCCTCGCCGATCACCTCACTCCACGTGATCGCCTGCGGAAAAGCGATCGCGCTTCGCTTCATTGTCTCAGTCGATCGCCTCACCGCATCACCTCGACCATGTCATTCCATCCGCTCACAGGATGAGCTCACTCGATCGCCTCACTCTCATCTCACTCGAATGGTACGGAGACTTGGAATGTTGGAAAACTTGGATGCCACACTCGAGCTAGGAATGGAGTCAGTACAACCTGATATCCACAGTCACTGAAATGAGCGTGACCAGCTCTGCCCTGGCTCAAATTCCCGCCGGGCACATCTTCCGGGTCGATGTCTTGGTCGGATTGAAATCTGATGACCTTTTGGGATCGCCTCAAGATCGCCTCACTCGGTCACCCGGTCCCCTCAGCCCAGCTGGCCCCACCCCATTAGATCGTCTCACACGATTCAATTACCGGATGAGTACCAGATGTCTTGCCAAAAGGCCACCCTTCCTTACATGTCCAAACTTCTTGCTCTGCAGGCGACTCCCAACAGTGTTCTCGTGCTGACAGGACCTGTTCTCAACGGGTTCTTATGGTCGTCGCATAGTCATTGGGCTGTGACGCATGCCTAGTGAGCACCGTGGCCACTTTGGCTCAAGGTACAGTTGGGCTCCTCCTACGGACTTGGTTAAGCCGTCAAGAATCTACCCCACCCTGGTCAAACTTAACTTGCAAGCTAATGCAAGCTTAATGGAAGTTAGGAACCCTAGAGCCTCTCGACTGTGGCGCTCGCATGTTCAAAGTAGGCCTTGGCTCCAGCAGCTGTCCGTGCATGCCCTTCATCGCCAGCACACCAGTTGTTCATTCTGGAGCCTTCAAACGGACACATACATCTCGAACTGTCTGCAGCAGCTCAGCTTCCCCCAAAGGCCTGGCATGGCTGGCACATTGAGTGCACCGACAGGCTGTGGCCCAGCCTGTTCGACGGCTGCTCAAGCGACACTTCTCCGAGACCGACAGGCATCCGGCGAAGGCAGGGCATGACCGGCCTGTGGGTTTCTCTCCGCCGTGCGAGGTGTCAGCATCTCCAGCCCTGTCTTGTCGCTTTGTGACAGGGCCTTCGGTTCGCCGGGGCATGAGCACAAGGGTCGGAGGATGAAGTCCAAAATTAGCTGCGGAGCTCCGACGACTCCGCGCAAGTTGAACCGGCTCGCCGGGGCCTCGCAAGAACTTCGTCACGACATCGAGGCATGAGCCCATGGGCCGTCAGAATCGTCAGAAGCACTGGGCAAGTCTTGCCGCTGGCCCACTTGCAGGATCTTGGAGGTGCCTTCTACTGAGATCGTACGCAACTAAATCCACATCTCTGAGCATGACGCGGAGGTAGTAAGCAAGTCTCCGGTTTCCGCAAAGGGGGAACGCCTGGACTTGTCTTGAATCTCCAGGCACTGTTACGCTGCGCCAAGAGCGGGCGTGCCCTGTCTCCTTCAATAGTTCCCGAGACTCTGGCGGCAACTGGCCAAGCGGCACTTTCACCGATGAGCAACCCACCGACTGAGGCTTGCAGCCTGAAGCAGGCACATTTGGTAACACTGGGTGAGTGTCGGAGCATCGGGACCACACTTCTGGGGATGCAATTGGCTGCGCGCGCCTTAGCCCTACATGCTTGGAGGACTGTGTTTTCGACCCAAGCTTTTGATTGTCGCAGGGCCTTCTTCAGGCACTTCGGACAATTGTCTCAGCCCCTGGCGATGCACAGCACGAAAACTATAAGTGCCTTGTCAGGTTACAAGGCAAGATCAAGAGCGGGCATCCATGGCCTTCGCGGTGGGCACGGGCTGCTCCGCTTGGTTCGGATGCCTCGAAGCGGCAACCGAAACATTGCCAAGGCATCAACGACATCGGAATGGCATGCGCGTTACTCAAATCTCCGCAGAAACTCAACATCGTGACTACACAGAGACCACATCGCAGTCGTGGCAAAGACTGAGCAATCAACCCTTCGCCTAGCTGATTCCAGGGCCTGCAATGGCAAAGGCAAAGGCGAAACAGCAGCGCAGCTTTCGAGAATCATCACAACAGCTCACCCACAATACCGCGAACTTCAGACATGGCTCATGCAGATTACCGCGCTTCCGCGGTTCTTGCAGGCAGAAAGACAGATATTAGCCACTCTTGCTGTCGAAGCGGCATGTTCTCCATTGCGCTTCCTTGGAGCAGCGGTCATCACCCCTGCTGCAGGCCAATGCAAGCCTATCACTGGGAGCCCTGCCCAAACTTCGCTTCAGCTCCCAATATGGCCTGGCAGAGCACGGCATGCCAGCTTTGCGGCACTTATCACACATCCTGCGCCGCTCAAGTTAAACAACATGCCACACTTGAAACCGGGCAACAGCTAATGCATGCAGGGAGACATTTGCGATGCGATGGTCTTGCGTCCAGGCTTGATGTTGAAGGCCCGCGCAGGCGATCTCGGACAGACTCAGACAAACGCTTTGTTGATCTGGCGGAGCCGTGGTATTCGAAGATGGTTGTGCTGCTGATATAGCATCCTGACGTAGCCAGGAGAAGGCTGGTGCACCGAGCAGCCCGAGCAGAATCGATCCGACCCAGTCAAGGGATGTTCAGCGGAAGTTGAGCTTTTCCATGGAGCCTCCCATCCCGGAGGATAAAACCAAGTGCCGCGCTCGAGCTTCGAGGTCTGGCTGCAGGCCTTGTGCGGATATGGGACCGTGCTGGAGCTGCGCCAACGTGGCATCTCCTGGATGCTGAGCTGCCGGTTTCTGAGGCAGGGACGGACTTCTCCGACAGGTGGTCCTTCCGTACATCAAGACAGCATATGCACGGACGTCCAGGCAGCGCATGAAGCGTATCTTCCTTCAAGGACTGTACACTAGGTTTTTGTGGCTTTCGACTAGCACGGCTTGGGCAATCCGGGCGAGGCGTCTCTGTGCTCGTTGCAACTCGAGGGAGTTGCCTCGTATTTGCAACAAACTGCAGCTGCTACAATCATCCACTTGGAAGAATTCACTGTGGAGGTTGAAGCACGCAAGCCATTGCTAGCCCAACTGATATAAGGTTCTGCGACTTAATGGGCTGTTGACGCTCACACTCGGGCTCCGCCAGGCACGGTCTATCGGGTCTCCAGAACTTCCCGCTTCTGGGACGGTGGATTTCATTCTCGCCAGGAGTTCCTCCAACCTCCACCATTCGCTAGAACAATATGCAAACCAGCCCAAAACGCCTGCACCCATGTTCCGGCCAGACCTTGGGCGAAGCCCACGTGTTCTCCACCTTCATCTGCAAGCTCTGCAGGCGCATCTTCTGCTCCGGGGACCTGGCCATGTTAACGCAGGAGCCCTTGTAAGCCTCGATAGCGCTGTGCCGGTTGCAACCCTCCGAGGTTCAAGCACTTCCGGGTCTCGACTGTTCTCCTTCTCATCGGGCAGGAGGAACTCACTCTGTGGCCAGGGAGTGCGCTCCGGGGTCACCTCCGGAGAAACCTCGCAGCAGCTCGGCAAATGTCTGGAGCGGCACGACGGTGCCGCCATATGAGCAACTCCCACATCTGGATGCTGGTGTCAGCGGCAGAATTGCAAGGGTGCAGGACTGGGCAATCAACTGAGGACCAGGCAGGGGGGGTGTACGCCATGTTCCTTCCAGCGAGTAACCACAAAGCAGGATCGATCGATTCTCAGGCGTGCATTCTCGATCCTGCCAGTCATGCTACTACTCATGCGACTTCCGTTTCCACCTTTACTCTTCCTCCTCCTGCTACTGCTCCCACCAGCAACACCCATCGCTGACGCTGCCATTCAGGCCGACTGACCGACCACTGGCCCTACGACTGTGAGTGTGCGTAGGAATGGGAGCAGGCCCGTACTAGGAGTGGGAGTAGGAGTTGGAGTTGCAGTCGGGGTACGGGCAGGAGTAAAGTAGCAGCAGCAGGTGCAGGAGCAGGAAGAGTGGCAGGAGTAGTAGCAGAAGTCGTCGTCGTCGCCGTCGTCGCAGGAAGGTATTAAATGTCGTAGAAGCAGCAGGACTAGTAGTGTAGTAGTTAGTCATACGAGTAGTATCTACTTACTTCTACTACTCCTGCTCCTACTCCTACTGCTACTACTACCACCAGGACCACCACTAGCGCCGGCAGCGCTGAGGCAGAGGCGGCTTCGAAGATCGTGGCTTCGACGGCGTTGGCACCTGAATAGAAGCGAACCGTAGGCAGGTACCGGGTTGTGCGACAACCGCAAATCTGCACTGACACCCCTTGATTCTTGCCCACGAACAGCAACAGCGAACGCAGGCCGACACATGCGGATCTGAAAGAAAGGCGAGTTGAGCCTTGTCCTTCGAGGGTGACCTCACCTCCTCGCAAGCTTGGAGCTGCACCCGCAGTCGGGTGGTTGCGGGGAGCACTTCTCTGCTAGATGCTCAGGCTGCTCAAACCTTCTGTGAAACAATCCTTGAGTATTAACGAGCTCTTGTGCCTTGCGCCGGGACGGCAACGGGCTTGTCGCAACCTTGCCCTCACTCGGCGCCTGGCATCGGGGATGTGTTCCGGGTGCATACAAGTGAAGCTGCGGAGCTGGTTTGAAATTTTGACGACATGTTCCCCATGGAAACGAAGCCTCGCAACTCTGCGACTACATCTGGACGGCGTGCATCTGCGATCTTCGCCGACTGTGTAGGGTTTTCGAGGCAAAGGTAACGAGCCAAGCCCTCCCTAGAGTCCAATTGGCTGTGCGAGGTGGCGAGTGGCGCATGAAACCCCACCCGAATTCTTCAAGTTGAGTTTCATAGCCAACATCTAGGCTTCGGTCTTGATTTAGGGCTCGAAGACTCTACTCTATTTTCAAAAGCGGCTTGAGACAAGTGCAGACAGCTCCGGAACCAGAGTTTCCACAAATCGCAGGATTTAACGCTACTCCATACGCAATGAATGCCTTCCGAATTAAGATCTTGCAGTACATCAAGGACCATCCTAAAAACACAACACCGGGTTTTTCCGGAAGGGATTCGTCTTCGGGGTGCACCTTCACTCTCGCTGGTGACACATACGCAGAAGTCGGATCCTGGTATCCAGATATATATCGGCTGCCAAACGTCCCTGCGCATCTCTGTTGGTGATATATGTCCAACAGACTTCTGTTGTTGGTCGGAGACGTTTTTCATCCACACTTTCAGTTTGAGAACCACGAAATCCGAAACTTCTACTCGTAGCTGCTGAAGCATCACGCCCTGCATGTAACACTTATACATACACGCTGAAAATACACATGCACACATTTAATCACTTTATTATAACTAGCAAAATCCAGAGTTGCATGATGGTATGCTCGGCTATGTATGCATGCATGCATGTACCGATGTAGTGTACGTATATATGTATGCATGCATGTATGTATGTACACATCTGTGTATGATTATGCATTTATGTATGTATGCGCACATTTCTTTTTGTTGCAAGCTCAGAAGACAGAAAACTGAATCAGGGAACATTTCGCGACCACAACAGCAGAAGTACGGCTGAAAGAACACGGCCAGACTGCACAAGATCAAACGAACCGGCTGCCTCTGTTAGCTCTCGCAGCCAGGGGTGTGAGAGCGCCTCCTCCACAGAAATACCTCTGCCAATGTGCGACGAGCACTCTCAGAGGCCAAAATTGGCATAACAAGATCATACAAGATCATAAGCTGCGCACGTTCTGCTGGATCTTTCGTCAACATCTTCTGCACAAGGTCCCATGCCAATGGGCCTCAACACGATGCAAACAGATGCAAGTGCCCACGTCGTGGCGCGGGTGAGTTCTTGCTGCTTTTGGGCATCTGGCTGACATGGTTCGGCCGTAGTTTGTCCGATGGTGGGCCTCACATTGCCAGGGCTTGTGGTGTTGAGCACTGGATTCTGCGGACAAGATCCAAGAACCCCGCAAACGGCATCAATCTCCTGGTCCCAGGCGTGCTGCTCCGTACAGTGACAAGAACCGAAGCCGCCGAAGCCGAGCTCGCGGCCCGCAGCAGCCACTGCTGCCGAAGCAATGTTGACTTCACTGGATCTCGCTCTGAAAGCTTTGTCCTAACAGGGTCACGGATGAACTGACTGTGAACTCCTGCACGGTTGTGCTACTGCAAATGCTTTGAGCTTCGGGCACACCAGGGTCTAGGTTGGTTTGGAGCAGAGTTCTCCTGAGGCTGCCAATGCAAGAACACCGCTGGCAGGCTACCCGCCCCCCCCGGCCTCTAAGCTCTGTAATCAAGGAAATATCCCAACGGGATGTGCGAGAAGAGTGTGTGTGTGTGTGTGTCAGTCTGTGTCAGTGTGTGTGCGCGCGTGTGTGTGTGTGTGTGTCTCTGTGTCTGTGTCTGTGTCTGTGTGTGTCTGTCTATGTGTGTGTGTGTGTTTCTATGTGTGTGTGTGTGTGATTGTGTGTGTGCGCGTGTGTCTGTGTGTGTGTGTGCGCGGAGTGTGCCCATGAACAACCATTGCTCTCTCTGGGGCTGGGGCTGGCAGGGTAGGTCACACTCCCGCTCACTGCTCACACTCTCTCACGTTCCTGGGCTGCCAGAACGTGAGCGGGAGTGTGAGCGGAAGTGTGACGGGGACTGCGAGAAGGCCGTGAGCGGGAGTGTGAGCGGGACTGTGAGAAGGGCTGCCAGAACGTGAGCGGGAGTGTGAGCGCAGAATGTGGGGACTGTGCGAGTGTGCGCGGGACTGTGACAGGAGTGTGAGTGGGAGTCCGGGGTTCGGAACCGAGGGAGTCACGCCAAACCCCTCGGAGACTCACCACCTTCATCTACATACTCCTGTGCATCAACCTCACACTTTCTCTCACACTCAACCTCACACTGCCGCTCACACTCCACCTTAAACTTCCGCCGCCACTCGTAATCCCCGCTCACACTCAACCTCACACTTCCGCTCACGCTCTCGCTCGCACAAATCTCAAAGAAATAGTTCTTTCAGACTCTCAAGGGTTCCAAGGGCCACAGCTTTTAACCTTAAGAAAGCTTTTGTTGTCGGCGATGGCGGCCAGTGCTGTGCTGCTGCTGTGACTTCCTCTCTGTCTCGCTCTCTCGTGACTCGTGGACTGCGAAGTCTGTCAGCATTAGACGTGACATGACGTGACCGACACAGAACACAGGGGCGTCTGCTAACTCGGACAGCTCAGAGCTTCTCACCCGGCGATCATCTGGAAAAGTGTCATTCCAGAGCTCCACACATCAGCCTTCACCTGAAAAGCATTTTTCGAGAGCAGAATGGCTCACAAGTTCTCGCGATCGTGCACGAGCGCACGCCGAGGTATGCTGGGATCCATGCCGTCTGTGGCTCCTCAAAGCATTTGCCAGCAAATAAGCTTGTTTCTAGTGCACGTCCACATCCATACTGTACGAAAACCTCTCGCCACTATCTTGTGGCCATCGCTGTGCAGCATGATAAGGCACGCACGTTGTTCAGCACTTCCGGGGCCATGTAGAGCAGCGTGCCTGCCTGCACCCGATTCTGCTACATGTCGCCTCGAATTTCTACATCACGCTTGCTACAGCAGCCGCTAATTCAGCTCAAAAAGGCCTAAGCCTGCAAACCAGAAAGGCAGAATAATCTGAGGGCGGTGCAAGGCATGTCGGGCTATCCTCCCTTCGGCAGCACCAACCAAAATCTGCAATTCGCAACCTCGACACAGACATGGCTCCCAATGCCAAGCCTCTTGAGAGTCTCAGATGAGCGATCGGGCAGCTGAGCGTGCCACAGACCGTCAGCTGTGCATAGCAGGTTGTCTGGCTTGATGTCTCGGTGGATGAAGCCGAGCCTCGGAGGCAGCAAAGGATGGTGCAAAGCGCATCTCCTGGCTTCAAGGGCTGTGGGCACTGTAGGGGTCCTGTAGGGGTCTGGCTTGTGCACCACCTGCAAGCCGAGCATGAGTTGTCTCGCCTTGGAGTGCTCACACAGTAATGTGCAGACGGCTGCAAGACTGCACGAAGCATCCCTGAGCTTCCAGGCGATGCTCCTCACCGTCTTTTCGTTCAGAACGCCTTGCTTGCGGAGCAGATCTCCTGCAGAGCTGCATCATGCTCGGTTCAAGGGGCAGGGGGAGGGAACTGCGGAGCATTGCGGAGCCTTCGCAAAGCTCTAGCAAGAGGTACACCTCGGAATCTCGCAGCAATCAAAGAAAGCCTCGGCTTCGAAGGTGTCAGCTTTGCGCCGGGCGAAGTCGCCATCTTGAGTGTGGTCCAGCAGTCGCAAGACGTACGTCTCCTGCAGCCGGTCGCATTTGCAAAGGCACGTGCATGGGCGCATGGGCAGTTTCGGATCTCCGGCTGGTCTCTGCAGGCGGTCGCAGCACGCATGGCTTGAATCTCCCAATCGATCTGGCACCTTGCGATGTCTGTCTCACTCCTGAGTTCCTCACTGTAAGTCCTGGGTGCCGGGCTCGATGCCACGGTTTGCGAAGTTCGATCTGCTCATGACCTGAAAACATTGCAACCGCCGCGAAGCTCAGCCATCCGGCCTAACAAGTGCGCCTTCACTGCGTAGCCTGCATGGCTGGTGCGATGACGGACGTGGAACACCTGTCTGCGTCCCAATCTGTTTTTCCCTCCCAGAGAGTTTCGTTGGCCTCTGCAAAAGCTCCTCCACCGAGCTGATGACCCCCCGGCCCTGTTGACTTTGGCGAGATGCGGATGCGATGCAAATCCGATCCGTGGAAGAAACTTGGGCAAAGGCAGAGCTCGTACTCGACCTTTGCAATCAAAGGAGACATCTGCAACGTCTGCTGCAACGTTGCAGCAACGAAGGTTTCGGCTCCCGAGGCTACTGCTTTCCAGGCAGTCGGCAAGGGCGGCGGGATGCCAGACTGAATGGACACACTTGACACTATGTCACTACTATGTCACTACGTCATTACGTCGTATCCAGAGGCACTTCGCAAAGTCATGCAATTTCCCTGAAAGTATCGTGTGTTGTGTTGATGCCAACAGCACAGCCTGCACAGGATGAAGCTCTTCCTCAGGAAGCACTGGGCATGCCTG
This sequence comes from Symbiodinium sp. clade A Y106, assembly GCA_003297005.1. Classification (NCBI taxonomy): domain Eukaryota; class Dinophyceae; order Suessiales; family Symbiodiniaceae; genus Symbiodinium; species Symbiodinium sp. clade A. The sequence continues at coordinate 260,701 of BGNK01000231.1, read as the reverse complement.
CGCGCCGAACAATCATGGAAAACCCCCTCTTGCCCCGCAGAGGTCCGTCCAGTAACCGGAACACTGAGTGCGCATCTTTCGCAGGTTTTCAACGCTCCCTCTCAGGAGCAGCATGTCCCCCCTGGCCCTGCTCTTTGGCAAAACCACCGCATACACCGCTGTGGCACAACATGGGCTTCTTTGTTCGGCGTCGAGGCCGGCTGGAATTGGCTGACAGACCTATTGCAACAGCCGTAAGTATGTACACAGTAAACTATATATTGAATATATTGGGAGCGCACCACGCATGTTTTTAGGATCTTGGTTCTGCCTCCGTCTGAGCACCTCGAGAGTGACAAATTCGGACTCGTCCGGAAAGGCTGTCGAGGAGAAACACCTGCTGAAGCTCCGGCACGAATAGGGCATGCGGCGTTAGCACCTGGACAGCGCATTGTCCTCGGTTCAGTGCCGAAACTGGGGAAAGCCACTCCCACTCCGACGGCCCTGTACTAACATCTGCTCAGGAGGGCTTTGAAGTTTGTTTGCCTTTCAATCACCCTTGCTTCACATGACGGTAACTAATTACCGGCTCGGTGGCTGGCAGTTGCCCACTGCCAAGGATCGAGTTTGACAGCGCCACATGATTTCGTCGACGGTCCACGTGTCAGTAGGTCTAGCTGGCCTGACAAGCGGGTTTTGGGTGTCCACGCTAGTAGTTTGTTCGCTCTCTCTCGTTTTTTTTCTGCCGGGCTTAGGGGTCGCGTGCGACCCGCAGGCGCTTAGCCCGCCCGACCACCAAATTGTTTATTTAGCGGTCGGCTTTTGGTGTACTCCAGACTTCGGCATTGAACGACCTGGTTGGCTCAAAGCTCCCGAGTCGTAGCCCCCGACCCCGAACGTTAAACACAAACACAACCCCGGCCTCATCGCCCTGCCCCTTTCGCAACTCTCCCTCTCTTCTACTTCCTCTTCGTCATCTTTCGTGCAGCACGCACCCCTTTCCGCTCGCATCAGCGAGGTCCTGAAGATCCTGTCACTCCCGGCCCGTCAGTATTGCGGCTGCCCCCATCGACTTTCTGATGAAGAGTCGGCAAATTGTGAGTCACGAAGTTCGGACCCCAGCTCTTTCTCTTTTTTAACCAGGCTTGAAGGGCGAACCCCCCGTTCGGGGAGAGGTCTACCCTGCCTGCGTGCGCACCGGTCATTGCGGCTTCTGAGTCTGGGTCTCTCTCTCTCTCTCCAGGGCATGGAGGCGGGTCAGCGCCCCTGGGCTTCAAAGCCCAACCATTCGCGTTTGGACTGGCACGGGGGGTGAAAAACGAGCGTAACTCGGCAGAAGGCTAAAGCCATAGAGTATACGATAACGGAACAATGACGAGTGTACGCTTTCATGTCGCAGTATCTACATTGTGTGTGAAGAAGGACTGATCATAAAAGACGGTAAACATAACAGAAGCAGTGATCCCCCTCCTTCATTCCACACACGACTTCAGGGGGCATAGCAAAAGTACAGTCGGTCGAATCTAGCTTCCCCCATGTGAAGTATCCACACATGCATTGAGCGAGGTTTAACGATGACGGATCGTTTGCCTAGTAGGCACTGACTGCATTTTGCACGCCGATTACAAACCAGATTACAAGTTTCCTGCGGTAACGTCCCCCGTGGGGGTTTTCGAGGTTTGCAAAAAGTTCGGATCAGTGGGTGGCCGAAGCCACCGTTGAAAAGGTCATTGGGCGGCGCGGGTTGCAAGCTCCCCCGGCAAAGGAGCAGACTTGTCCTGGTCTACGTAAGGAGGAGCATCTGAAAAACGAACAACTAATTAAGGTGAAAAACGAGGACAACAGTAGTTCAAGACCCAGCTTCCTCCCTACACCTGGATCAGCACTGTGCACACGAATTTTTTGCCACTCACTGCTCGTACACGGGTCAGCGTCTCCCCCCTTTGTCACTTGAGGGCACCGCTGCTTGGCTGGCTTTTGCACGTCTCCGTTTTTTCTTCCTCCCTTCTCGGTACCTCAGCTTGCTCGCCACTTTCCAAGCTTCTTTGCTGTCCCCCGTACACACGAGGATCAGAGGCCATCTGTTGGCTCATACCATGCTGTGGCCTTCGTCTCGGCAGGGGCGATCTTTGCCTTGTTCGCCGACGCGGTAGAGGTGAACGCGGTCGCTCTTTCCCCTCCGGCCATTCTGGTGTGACAGGGGCCTGTTCCCCCAGGCGTGGAAAAGCCAAGTCCTGCGAGGCGTCTTCCATAGGCACACTTCGCGACATAGTCCCCTCCCCAGGTCGGCATGTGCAGGCGCATTGTCACTGGAGTCGGTTTCCTCACACATCCCCCTGGGGGGGGGGAAGGGAGCCAGCCTCCCCCGGCAGTTGGTGGTTTCCGAGTCCTGGTCGCTGTCAGTCAAGTGCAAGGTGGGCGACTTGAGTAGCTTCCCCCTTCCTGCCAAACCTCCAGTACATCCGGCGGGTCCTCCTCCTCATCCTCAGATCCCCCATGCAGGGATTTCCCTCCAGCGGTCTTTGGCTTCTTCGAGCAGTATAGGTCCACTGAGTGTAGATCGTAGGCGGGGTTCATTATGAGCTTCTGCGGGTGACGTCCATGTTGTGTGCGGTAGTACCGCAGCAGCTGACGGGCTTTTTGGCGCCCTTGTTTTTGTGTGTTTGCTTCCCCGATCTCCCTCTGCTGTTCCATCTCCACCTCGTTGTAGTGGCGTCCGAGAGGCGCATCAAAGATAAAGTAGGGCGGCAAAATCCCCCGATCGCCTGTACCTGTGTTCGCCGGCTCTGCTGGTCCGGTCACTGAAGCCGAAGCCGTCCCCCGGATGAGAGGACGGGAGATCCATGTGAAGTGGTTCTCCGTGAACTCGTCGATGAGGGTCCTCCAAGTTCCCCGTCGTAGGGGCGTATTCCCCGGCAGCGGTACTTCACATAGTTCTCCGTGGTCATTCCTACGCTGTTTCGAGCTGTCCCGGACGGTTGTCGGGTTCGTTCACCATGGAGGCGACATCGCGGATCAGCTCGAATATGTGTCCTTGCGAAAACCGGGCATGCACTTCCCTTTCCCCTGCCTGCATATGCGGCAAATGGCTTCATTCTTTGCAGCTGCCATTCCCCCAAACGACGGGGGCGCCAGGCTCACCAGGAAGATCTTAATCTCGCCCTTCCTGCCGGGCAAGATCTTGCAGTTTCCCCCTCTGAGCAGTCGACAAATTGTCACGATCTTTACGATGGGCTTGTGATGGCTCAAGGCGCCCCTCTAGCGAAACAGTTTACTTTCTCGGAGAGGGGGGGATCCGGTCTCGTGGGCACAGTACGAACCTTCCCCCCGCACCCTCCCACTCGAGCTCGCAAGGACGTCGAAGGTGACGAAGTCGATGTAGGCACCTTGAGCCAAAATAGTCTCCCTCTCTCTCTCTCTCTCGCTCTCTCTGTCTCTCTCTCGCTTCGCTTGCTTGCTTGCGTGCCATACCGATCCCCTCTTGTCTTGGACCTTGACCAGTCATGTCTTTACGGCTCACCCTCCGCTCGCATCTCTGAGGTTCCGTCCCTCTTTCGTTGCAACTGACACCCGTCAATGGCATGCACGAGAAAGGTGTGGCTGCAGAATTGTACAGTACAAGTAGCTCAGGCGGCCTTGAAGTAGGCTGGAATGCGTGCTGCCAGCCATCTGCCAGCAAACGTGGAATCTGCTCGTTGAAACCGTACAGGCAGAACCTTCGGGTTGACTCGGCAGAGTCGCAAGGAATTCATGCAGCATCGCTGGTGACTCGTGCTCTGCCGTTCATGCACCAGTTCACATCCCACAGCTACCGCTCAAGGCACCCCGTTCAACTCTATCTCTCACCATCGACATGCGGCCTGCCATCCTCGCGACGAAGCGCTGTTGTGAAGGACACGTTCTCCACGCAGAAGGGGACCTCCCAGCTCGTCAATTTAGTGATGCTGGTTATAAGTAGTGAGCTGTCCAGGCACAAACCCTGGGCTGCCTGGTGCTCCAACGGAAGCGAACCTGGTGCGAGTGCCTGAATCAAGAGTCTGCTTTGCCCACGCATCCCTTCAAAGCAAGTGGTAAATGTACAGAAAGTTACCGTCCACTCCGAGGCAATGCCTCAATCACATAGTCATGCGAGGCACCGTGCCCTACGACAAGCAGCGTCCTGCATTTGGTTGAGAGAAGCAGCCATTTCTTAAGCTACATGCCACATCTGGTCTGCCCGGGTCCTTGGAACCGGCTCTGTGCGCATGGCCCGAGAAAGCGCCTGTGACCAAACAGGAAAGCTGGCGCTGCCAGTTTGGACTCCGAAGTTGCCAGGCCTCTCGGGCACGTGCTATCGGTCGCGCACGCTGCACTGCATCGCCTGCCGGTGACCGGTCCGAGCATCGATGCAGCTTCTATCTTCCTGAACCACTGCAGAAATGCCTGGAAACCTGGTGCTTGCAGTCACTTGCTGAAAGCTGACGGGTGCTGCCATTGTTGTCGGATCGTCCGAGCCTGCCCGCGCTGGGCCTACGAAGTCAGGATATCCAGGAATCGGAGACTCGTATCCGATGTCGATGAGATCTCCAGCAACATTGGGCAACTCTTCTCCAGTCTTCCTGGCAACAAGCAGCGCAGCTGTCTTTTGCTCTGCCAAGCAATCGAAAGCTATCTTTGCTTGCTGCCAGCGATGCCCGAAAAAGTTGGACACACACTCGAAGACCAAGGATCTGAAAGTTGCCAAAGTGAAGCTGCGGCAGTGGGTTGGCATGATACCTCAAGCAAACAGAGCTCCTTCAAGCGACCGGTGAAATTGCTGAACTTGCCACTCAGCTTGTTGAAAGCGCGAGAAAAGATCGGCGAGACCAGGCTACCTAGTCTGCCTACATCGGGAAAGACTTCCCCTTCCATTTCGTCAGCCCACGGAGCTACATCTCTTCTCCGGTGCAAGTCCTTCAATGCAACATTTGGCGTTATGTGATTGACTAGCCTAGAGTTCGTAAAGGTGGAACAGCGCGCTGCCAAATGGCTTCAGCACAGGTGCAGCCATTCGTGTGCAAGTACTTCACTGAAGCCCCAGTCGACGCGAATCTGCTTTCCTAACAGGGGAATGAAGTTCGACAAGCTGTGCGGGGTGATGAAAGCAGGCAGCAACAAAGTATGGGCTTGAAGCACCAATAAAGCAAACGATCGAAACGAGCCCACCTCCTCTCACAACTCGTGCCAACTGTGAGCAGCATCAGCTAGTTGCTAGTCATTAGCTTCGGATCGTGCAAAGTACTCTGGGCCCGTTTCCAGTGCGATTGTCGCAGATTCCGATGGCTCTTCACAAGGACCCTCACGGACGGAGTTTATGTGCACCTTCAGCAACAAAAACCTTCCTCTCGACTCCTCCTCTTTGTAGTTCGCTTTCAACATCTTTCAAACATTCGCACAGCCTCACCCCGAGTTGCCTTGTCTGAGCGCGTGTCCCGAATCCCCCTGTGTGGCATTTCTGTTAACCCTGGTGGCATCGTCCTTCTTTGAGCCTTCCTGAAAGCCAAGCCGAAGTTGACAGCAGATAATTAGCCTGAAAATGACTAAACAGAAGACATGGCAACAGTCACTTCAAGTCACATGAACGACAAACTTGGCTTGGCATCTTGTTGGTGACCGCCGACGGGAAGTAAGCGGAATGGTTGAGGGATTAAGCAGCCAAGGCTCCAAGAGCTCTCGCTAAGGGCGCAGCAGTCTGCAAACAGCGTATAAATGGCGATGAGAAGATGGCATCGATGCAAACGCCGCTACGCCTGACGAACCCAACAGCCGCGGCAGCCTTTAACAGCTAATTTTTCGAAAGCAAGTGCTGGTTCGCAATGAAGCACGAAACCAACAGTAGGAGGCAGGAGGAGCGCCAAATTGAGTCGACGCGCTGTACCATTGATGCCACTTGCTCAGCTTGCTGGAATCCAAACGGGGATAGCGATGGATCTGGGATCTCGTCCGGCCTCCGCTCAAAGGATACTCGTCAATAGCTCCACACTGACTCGAACACTGCCTGACGTCAGCCCTGTTGAACGTGTAGGTTCGAGCACTATCTGTCGTGAGAGCGCCGTAAGGAAACTCCAACATGCTTCCAGGATCTGAACTCTTCGTACCCATGTGTTGCAGTGGTCTGAACCCACAGCCACGAGAGGCTATCACAAACGACGCTGCGAGGCGGGGCTGCTGAACGTTATCAAAGCCCGTGTCTCCTCTGGCCATGCCGCAAGACCAGCAGTCGGCGCACCATGGCAGCTGCTAGTAACTGCTAATTAGTCAGCCATTGCTAGGACTGGACAGCCAAGTTGTCATAGGGCTTAGAACGGAAGACATCGTCAGTTCCTTGGCAAGGTGATCTCAGTCATGCCACGAAGCAAATGTAACGAGCAGATTCAGGCGTGCATCAGAACGAGTCAAGAAATTTCACTTGGCTTCTGGACTGGCAGCCTGCAGCGGGAGACGCCGTGGCATTCGGACCTGGTCTTGGCATATCTGATTTAGCCGATGATCCACCGCTTGAATCTTCCTGCACGAAATTCTACAAATGAATAAAAATAATTATAAGGACTGATTCCCTGCCTTGCTACAGCACGTAAAGCCTGGTGGAGCAAATCTCGTTTCAGCTTCGTTCTGCGCCTGCTTTCGCTCGTGCTCAGCCACAAGGTTCGCGTTTTGCTGATGCATCTGCGAGCGCTCATGGCCACACACAAGCACTTGCACAAACCACGGCCTACATACTACAGTTCACAAGACAAGCAAGGAGCAGTGTGACCGTTTCTGCTCTGTGCATTGGCAGCACCCTGGCCTCTGGAGGGGGTGCCGATGCTCTCCATTGACGCATTGCGGGAGCCTCGGCCCGTAATGCCGGAGACGCGAGAAGCCCAGACTGAAGTAACAGTTGAGCTTCAGACAACATGACCGGCTGGCAGAAGAAACAACCTCGGCATTCGAGTCGGGAAACTGGGTTGGCAGGTTTCGGGCCTGGACGCATGAGCAAAAAGTGGACATGTCCTTGACCAGATGCCAAAGGGGAGCAAGTCCGTCACGCATGATTCCACTCAGGACATGCGTTTTGATAATTTTTTTTGGCACCATTGGTTTCTGCAGCACCATCTCCGAAGAGCGAACATCCTTCAAGGTGACACTCCATGCTTGAGGGGATCCGACTCTGGAAATTTGGCGAAACACTGAGGATTCTGCTAGTCGCTGCTAGTCACGATGTCTTTGTAAGTTTCGACTCCCGCAGCTTGTCGGGTCGGTTGGTGCTTTCGCTACAATCTCCAGATCATCGTGGGCACAGCTTCTTCACGAGACTCCTAGTTCATTTGTTGCAGAAGGATGCCCGGGTGCGGAACTCCACTATGCCTGGAAAGTCTGAGCTTCAAATTCCTTGCCACGACAGCCATGAAGTCCCAGACTCCATGTATAAAGCAATTCTGACCCTCGCAGCCTCTCTCGACTCAGCTTGGCACTGCTGATGCCCGTGCGGACCGTGCGGGTGACGCTGAACAGCTGGCCTCGGCCAGGACTTCTAGGCTTGCCCCAGAGCAGCAAGACACGCGGGCTGCACCGCTGCGCCTGTTTGGAGGTCCAAGAGCGGCAACCTGGCCAGAAGACTCAGAAGACACAGATGATACTGCCGCTGGCTCCCTGGGAGATGTTGAGTCCAGAACGAGGCAACGTCAGGAGAAGAGCACATCTTCTTGCCAGCAGTGCATGAAAACATGCCAAGCAACGTACTGTTGCTGAGGGTGCCCGATGCGCGCGGCCGCCATGTTGGCAACAGACCCGCCTTCTAGGGTGGTGGCTCTCCAGCTGCCCGCGCTTCAGAGCCAAGTTCAGTTCGCGATAGCAAAGCTCGGCATGAGTTGACATGGTGCTGGCATGGCGTCCTGGTCACAGTCTCTAGGCTCAAAGGGCAGCCGGGCAGCCTTCTCCAAGGGACCTGAACCCCACACTTGCGGCGGAGCTTGCCCTTTCGGCATTTTCACCAGGCCAGTCTTTGATACCCGGGGAAGTGCTTCACTGGGTCCTTGAGCAGTGTGATGTCCTTGCACAGATCACCGGTACCGACGAGAGCCATAAAAAGCATAGCTGCGACAGCACCCTCACCGATTCGTTAGCCGCTAAGACAGCTAAGACCAAGCTTCCGCAGCATTGAAGATGCCTCAGATGGGGATGCCGTGATGAACACTGCAACCCCTATCATTGTCGAAAGTTGTCACAACATGTCACAACCACAGACACAGCTCCACTGCAGTTTTTCAGCATGCATGCGTGACGCTGGCACTCCAGCTCTGCATGATCGTGAGAACTGTGAACGACAACCCCCAATCAGCTAATGTAAGGCTGTTCAGGAACAGGCACTGATCTGGGCGCAGGCACTGAATTCGAGAAGCACGATCCTGATGCTGAAAGATGCGAACCAAAAACCAAAAACAAGCGGCACCACGACCACCTCACACACACACACACAGCAAGCATGCGAGCACTGGACCTGCAGCGAAGCCCAAAGATTCTGGCTCAAGCCCCCAAACCCAACTATGACGGCTTCACTCACGGCGTACGGCTGCTCTCGTTTTCCAAAATCTTTCCCTGCACCACGGCACCAGGTGCTGTCACCGCGGCTGCAGACTACGCCTTTGCTTCAGTTGCATCACATGCCAAGCACCGCTTCTGTACTACCAAACGTGCCAGCTAAAAGTGTTCCGTGAACCTGCATGGTCGGGCAGGAAAGCAGCCCGACTGCAGCAAAACCATGCAAAACCCAGCTGGATTGCAGTACCTGTTTTAGTTCTCATCTACCAGTGCTTCTGCAGCAACGTCACCTTGCAAAGGAGGCAGCGCCACCTCTTCGGACAGTCCATCCGGGCCTGGAAGGTCGCTGCACAGCATTTCAGTACCGTGCTAAACCGACAGCCTAGGTATATCTAGGCATCAACACACCAATAGCCAATAGCAGAATTGCAACGGCAAGGCCGAGCCTTGCTCACCATCGTAGCGCCGGGAGGACGCCGAGCGCACTCCCAGGAATGTAAGCTGACGGCCTTCCACTCGCACTCGACCTCGCAGGACCAAGCAGGGCCCAGGGCCAGCTGCTGCCATGTCACATGGCATCAGCCGAACCTTCAATCTCAACCTCGTTGAAGCCGTGCTGGTTGGAGCCGTAATACTCCAGTTTGAACCGCAGGTCTTGGGAAATACCAAGAGACATGTTGCCTTGGCAGCATAAATTCACCGCGCGTCCACTTCGTGCGATGCTCGGACGGCGACTACATGTCATTCGACTATGACGTCGGCTTGCTACCGAGGATCCCATGCACTCCTGGCCCATGTCCTGGAGGTATTCCCGAACCACTCCAAACTCGACGATTGAGCAAGTCGCAGTGGACGAAGATGGCAAGCCTCGGAGATTTCTGCGGGTTGCGTGGCCTACATGCTGGCTTTTTGACGTGACAAAGATTGACAAAGCCTGCGCAGGAGAGAGACCTCCCGCCCAGCACAGCGCAGGGGCCCGGGCCCATCTTCCGCAAGGCCTCCTCTTGGGACATTGGCTCACAGAGCTCCTCGCAGACTGAGACTCTGAGACTCTGCCACTCGGCATGACTGAGCTTGAACTTGGATGACGGCGAAGCGGTTAACTTGCAGACTCGTGACTCGTGTGCACTGGCTTACCGGTCTGTGGCTTCTTGCGCAATCGTGTCCTGCCAGCCAGCACCGATGGCCACCTTGAGCATGCTGTGAGTGTGCTCCTGCCAAGGCGGCTCTCCGAAGAAAGCGCGGCTTTGCAGCGCAGAATTGGCCGAGACGCCATCATGTTGACGACAGCATCCTCGAGAAGCTTTGTCTTCTGCAGAGTCGCCTGCTGCTCGACAGGATTTCGCACGCACAGGTAAGGCAACTGCAAAGCATGTCTCGGAAAATCTCCCAGCCTCTGACTTCCCCTCCTGCTCACGCAGGAGCTGCAACTCCTCGCGCAGCTGCAGGTTCCTCAACAAGCAGCTCCGCTCAAGCGTGTACAGCTGCGACATGCTCCGACTTCAAGCACTGACAGGCATCCGTCGGAATCCTGGCAGGACTAAGCGACTACCTTCTTCCACTTGCTTCAAGGCACTGCTTCTGCAATTCCTCCACATCCTCCTATCACACCATGGAACTTGGCATGTGCATCGCATGGTAACGTTGCATCAGCTTGGAAAACGTCCGATTGGGAATCCAACTGGGGTTCAGGCTGTCACACTTGGGTCACGAAACGCCACCGTTGCCAATAGTCACCAGAGGTGAAGTAAAGGGCTTGTCAGAGCAAAACCTCTGAAGACCGCTTCATTCTCTGGTGATGCAATCTGTTTGGCCTCTCCTTGCTCTCGAGATCCGGGAAGCTGCTAAGGCGCCAAGCTGTGAAAGTCAATTTGAACTACATAACGTGCCATGATAATTGCTGGAGCTGCTGGAGTTTTATGTCTCCACCTATCGGCTAGGTAGGATTCTTCTTCTAGTCGTTGACAGAGCGCTGAGCACTGGACTCCTCGGTTCGCTTCTGCAGCGCGGCCACGGACTCGCATTGTTCGCGCAGCTGGGCAAAGCCTCTTGCAAGGAAGGCCCCGTGCCCACAAAGCTTTGGGCTGATGCCAAGTGACGGAGGCTCGCTTCTTGCAGCTCCGCTTCGAGACGCAGCACCTGGGAAGGTGGTATCCACCATGTTGTCTTTCCGACCGACGGAATCAAGAACTGCCAACCATCCTCCCCCTAAATCCGAGGATTGATTGTTACGGGAAGTGTCAAGAGATAAAAGCACCTTCTCTTTGTACATCTCCAGCTCCATCAAGCCGCGCCTCAGCGAGTAGTGTCGAACTTTAGAACTAGCCGACAAACAGCATGAAGACTTGACTTGCAAAGCCACTGTCGCCTGCTCGAGTCTAGCTCAAGCTGCGTCTGCGCCAGGGCGACCCCGACTTGCAGCGCCACATCCTGCCACCATGGTCAAGGGCCGGTACTCGGGTTTTCTCGAGGGCTGAGGATTCGATCTTCACACCTGTCAGTGTGCAACATACCCGTGCCAAAGCTCCGGATTCTGAAACGGCAACCGCACGTTTGAATTCGGCAGTGCAAGAGTGCAGTGCTGTGTCCCATACATGCCCAGGTTCCTTCAAAATAGGGATGTGTGCGGCAACCTGTTCCACGGTAAACCTTGGATGAACAAACGGTCCTGAAGTCTAGGCGATGGCTGCTGTCTCACATGGAAAGTCCATGAATGAAATGCCAAGTATCTGTCGGACCAGGTCCACAACTGGCCTGAGCTCAGGCGGGTAAGAATGTTCAGGCCTTATTCAAGGGGGTTAGGCATCGTGGTTTTCGCCAGGCTATGATGAAAACATGTCTGCCTCCAAAAGCTTACCCATCAAAATCAGTCTTCATACTGCGCGACCTTATATACTGTCTCCCATTCGGCATACCGTAATATCCGTCAAGCACTTGTGGTCAGGGCACTCGCGGCACGTTGGGCAGCTAAAAGAGGAACTCAAGGAGCAGCCAAAGCAGCCAATGCAGAAGCAGTGCCCACCTTGGCTGGTGTGGGTTGTTGGAACAATGCTAATCCTCGTTGACGGACCTGTACAAGACCGGGACAGAGACTACTTAGTGACGTAGAGATCACGAATGCCACAAATCAAGATGAACCTCAGCGGGCCTTGATTAGGTCCTGTGCTGCTCTTTGCTGGTATCATGTGGTCAAACTAAGCCCGGCCCATCGTGTGTTTCGTTGCATAGGGCTTTGCGTGCAGCAGCTTCATGACCAAGTTGCAGTAGCCGCTAGCAGCCTCCGTCATGATCTCCATGCCTGTTCTGACCAGAGCTTCAAAAAACACTCACGAGTTAGACAAACGACATCGGGCTCGTCTGCAAAGGGACAGGTTGCAAGGCTCCAGGATTGCGCTCGGGCAGACTCAGCGGGAGTGGTACGTCCTCGTGCTTCCCCGAGACTGTCGAGCAACTGGTTCGAATCGCATGGCAGTCAATACACATCCCAGCCCATCCCCTCAGCTCGAAGGTGAAAGGTTCGCGCATCATTACTAGGTGCCAGTTGTTGCAAACCTTCTACAGCACAGCTCGCACCCGCAGCTGCTGGCATCGATGCAGCACGGACCCTTTCTGCACAGACTTGTACATGCCCGCCTGGATTTCCGAGCTGCAAATCCCTAAACCCTTGAGCTGACCAAACGCTTCCTGAATATATTGGACACCGGTGGTTTTGCTGACTAATGTGTTCAAGCATTCTTGCATGTTTCTGCTGGGACTACAACCAAGTCACAGATCGGGCACTCGATGCAGGAGACCAGGCTTTGGCTTGCCTTGGACTTTGCGAAGCTTGCAGCAGACCGCGCCAAGGTCAGGCCCCTGCGACCTAGGGAATACCCGGGATGTAATCAATGGAGAACTTACGGCCTTGGCACCTGCATATATGGTGCAGCGCTGCTAGGCCCCCCCTCCCCCCCACCCCATGGTATCCCCAATCCCCCCCTGTGGTTCCCTGTGGTGTGGGTTCCCCCCTGCCCCTCCCCACTGTGGTTGCGGTCGGCTGCGCCCCCTTCTATGGCTATTGCTGCTTGGGCGTCTGGCGTCCGGTTGCTAAGGGTTTGGATCTTAGGATGTGATACAGTTTCGACCTGCCCTGAAGTCCAAAGCCAATGATAGTCATGAATATTATGGCGATGATGATGACGGAGATGGTGGTCATGATCCCCATCCGCACTCTCCTCCGGTCCCTTGCTCAAGAGTCCCGAATGAAATCATTCAAACACGTGCTCAAGCGTACATGAACCAACCGAAACTCGGCTTGAAATGACAACGGCCGATACAGTTTTCGCAAGAACATCACAAGCCAAGCACGATTTTCAACAGAGCAACATAAGAGAAAAGGTACCACCAACAGCCACTCTGGGAATAGCACGTCAACGTCATTGTGCACAACATCATCGCCATCAATATCGTCTGTGTGTCGAAGGGGAGGGAAGGGGAAGGGGCCCTGTGGTTCCCTGTGTTGTGGGTTATCCTTCCCCACCCCGCCCCTGTGGTTCCGTGTCTTGTAGTCCCATGTGTTGTGGGTTATCCCTCCCGCTCCCCCCCGTTTGTCAAGGCGAGAGGCCTGGCTTGGGGGGGAGTTACGCGGATAACGTGAAGTCACAGGGATCGATCTGGTTCCACGATCCTCTGATGGGATCGAAGTCGCGATATCAAATCGCCAATAGTCGCTGGGATTGGACTTTTCGGTGCCACGTTCCCCCTGACTCTCGTATGTTTTTGACGTGCTGGGCAACTTCCCATCTCGATGGTCGCATAAGAAGCTGGCACGTAATCGTGATTTGCAATTGTTTTTTGTGGGGCAGGTTGCAGAACACGGGGAGAAGGGAAGACCTCAGGCCCAGCATCATACATCCATCCATCCATCTATCCATCCATCCTCTCATGACCCTAACTGCCACACTAGGGGTGGGCACCAACAGGACAGGCAGATTTGCGGATCCGTAAGGGAAACATGATAAATTTTGTGGGGCCCACTATGTACGGAAGCAAAAAGCCTGATAATGCAATCCCCAATCCTTTTCGGATTTTGGCTATCGGTTGCAGTGTGATGAGCTGGACCCATGTTCGCCCCCTCCTCCGCCCTCCGAGGCAGGCGGACTAGGCCACTCTGAGGCCATGGCGAGAATGAACGATTTGAAGAAAAAGCAGTTTTTAATGGAATCCTTGCTGGCATATATAAAGCATGTACATCTACATATACAAATATATAGATACATATACATATGCGTATACATATACATGTTGTAGATGTAGATGTGTATGGTATGGTACGGTATGGTATGTCTGGCCGTCTGTGACAGACAGTCTGTCTGTCTGTCTGTCTTTCTGTATGTATGTACGTATGTATGTATGCATGCACATCTGTATGCATAAATGTATGCATGTAGGTATGTATGTATATACGTACACAGATCTCCGTATATGCGTATGCGCATACATATCTATACATATGTGTGTACGTGTGTCTATATAGATAGATACATATACACATCTGTATTCACTTCTTATTTATTTCTTTTGGGGTAGCAGGTATGTGTGTGTACATGCGTATGTATACATATATATATATATGTATGTATGTGTGTGTGTATGTACATACATGTAAAAGAATGTGTGTACACATACACACATAACACATCAGCATGTACATATCATATATATATATATATATGTAGGTGTGTGTATACATATGTCTTATGTATGTATATGTATGTACCCGTATATGTGTATGCCAACGTCGACCGACTGCTCAACATTTTGCTGCGACCGTGGGCTCGGCCGAGCAGTCTCGAATCCTGAACATCCACACTGCGCGTCTTCGATCGTCCGATCACTCGCTCGCCGATCGGGGCAGCTGAGTATGAAGTGATCCAGCACATCAGCATCGTTCGAGCGATCGAGCTATCAAACACACACCGCCAGGAAGATCAACTAATAGGCCGGAGTGGGTGGAATCGAAAAGCCTCCTGGCGATTGCCTGGCAACATGGCCACGACTCAAAAAAAAACACCGCCTAGCACGACAGCTCACAAGTCACAAAAATTGCTCATGACAGTCACAAACTTACGTCCGTAGTGCCGTATCACAGATCCCGGCATCAAACACACCATGCATTCGTCTGCGGCAGAGCTGTTTCTGCAGTCAGCTCAGACAGGTCTCCAAGAGTGAGCCATCTTCCTTCTCCCTCTCTCGGTCTACTGATTTCTGTCTTCTGGAGGCAGGCCCCCTAATCACAAATTCTCTCTTCCACCGCTGCGAGTTCTTGGCGGTTTCTGCTCGGCACAGTAGCTTCTGTCCCGCAAGACAACGCGAAGCTCAAGGTCAATTCAACCAGAGCTGCCGTTTCCAGCTTGCAAAGCGCCTCGTCGGCTGACATAGCACCAGGCTGCCCATAGCGCATGGCAGTGTTGGGGGGAATGCTGACTACGGGTATGTTTCTTATGAGCTGCGAACAAGTCGCTTCGGAGAACATTGACAACGGGTCTGACTGGGTTGTCACCAAGCTTGGTTTATGCAGTATTTGTGCGCTGCCGCCAAAACAAGATATGTCGACGAAACCGCGTTCTCGCAACGGGTCCAGATTCTAGGTTGCTAGCTGCGCCCCCTTCAATGCTTTGAGTCGCGAATCCTGACATGCTGTAGCCGATGGGTGAAACTGGAGCAGCAAAGAGGAGCATCGGCCAAGCGAAGACCACAGAAGCACGATCCATGCAAACCGCCTCCTCGTAGGCATGGAACCGCTCGTTACATTACACAAAATGATGGATGCATCAGAGTTCCACTCGGCGACCTTCATGCAGGGCCCGCCGGAAGCAATACGCGGACGAACACCCGCTTTTAAGAGACTCGCATGCAAGAGCGGACTACCTTCAATTGGTTCGATGCTATCGTAGGGTCAGAAAACCTGAATTGGTCATCTGAGGTGAGACATTGCATGCAATACTATAGCTTAATAGTCTTGCTTCTGGTTGAAACAGTGTGTACTCTGGGAGTTGAATAGTATCCAACACTTGCAACTTCCAGGATGTGGACTTTATGTTTTATGTGCTGCAGGCAAGAATACTCTAACTTTAACCTCATGCATTGATGAATTGCTGCTTGCTCTGGACTCTCATGTTGGCAATTTCCTGGGATTACCTGCCTCGGCACGACAATCAGAACATCTGCTGTGACCATCTTCTAGTCCAGCGCTTATCACATGATTAACGAGGTCAGGAAGATGAAGCCTCAATGTAGCGCCTTCATGCGCAGATGAGCATGCCTTCCTCCGTACGCACCAGCTTCCACTTACCCTGCGAAGCGTGTTCTCCAAGGTTTGGACGCATCCATCCCGGAGGATGTGTTGCAGCCAGTCCTGCTCTTTTCCCGTGCCTGGGGTCACCGACAGCA
Source organism: Symbiodinium sp. clade A Y106 (assembly GCA_003297005.1). Classification (NCBI taxonomy): domain Eukaryota; class Dinophyceae; order Suessiales; family Symbiodiniaceae; genus Symbiodinium; species Symbiodinium sp. clade A. Next base: position 244,753 of record BGNK01000231.1, on the reverse strand, counting down.
TTCAATCAGCGATTGTCAAACATTGTCAGGCCTGCGGAGCCCTCACAGGCCTATGTCTGCACGGCACAGCGGGCACTGGTTGGGCGCCAGGTCCTGCCGCAGTGGCTTGCTTTAGGACTTTAGGATCCAGATGACGGCGACAGCTGCTTGCAAATGCCCGAACTGTAGAGACTGAAACCGAAGCAAGCAACATCCAACAACTCCTGCTACGGTGCAACCAGACATCATGCACGAAACAAGTGATTGCATTGGATTGCGCGGCATCCGGTCCTTGGCTGCTTCGGTCGCCGCGCTTCTGGCCTCGCACTCCTCCCTCCAGTGGGATGCCTAGGCACAGGTCCCGAAGCAGGTGGAACCGCTCGCCCTACTGCTGCGGCAGATGCTACTGCTACTGCTACTGCTAGTAGTCGTAGTAATAGTAGTAGTAGCAGTAGTAGTAGCAGCAGGAGGAGTAGTGGTGGTAGTGGTAGTAGTGGTAGTCGTGGTAGTAGTGGTAGTAGTGGTAGTAGTGGTAGTAGTGGTAGTCGTCGTAGTGATAGTGGTGGTGGTGGCGGCAGCAATAGTAGCTGAAGTAATGGAAGAAGAAATAGTAGCTGTTTGTAGTAGTAGCAGCAAGAGCAGCAGCAGCAGCAGTAGTAGTAGCAGTAGCAGTAGGAGCAAGTAGCAGCAGTAGGAGCGGTAGCAGCACCAGCACCAGCACCAGCACCAGCAGCGCCATTAGCAGCAGCAGCAAGAGCAGCAGCAGTAGCAGGAGCAGGAGCAGGAGCAGGAGCAGTAGCAGCAGCAGTAGCAGTAGGGGCAGTAGGTGCAGTAGGAGCAGTGTAGTAGTAGTAGTAGCAGTAGTAGAAGTAGTACTAGTAGTAGTAGTAGTAGCAGTAGTTGTAGTAGTAACAACAATAATACTAGTAGTGATAGTAGTCTGGTGCGGGTGCTGGTGCTGCTCCTGCTGCTGCTCCTGCTGCTATTGCTCCTGCTACTGCTGCTGCGGCTGCTACTACTGCTGCCGCTGCTGCTGCTCCTGCTGCCGCTACCGTTGCCGCTACTGCTGCCGCTACTGCTACCGCTACTGCCAGGGCTACAGCTGCTGCTACCGCTACTACTACTGCTGCTGCTCCTCCTCCTACTACTACCACTACTCCTGCTAATCTCCGACCACTCACCCCTCCAGAAGCAAGATGGACATGAGCAACGACAAGTTCAGAACTCTGCGATGCGACATCATGCAAGAACACCAATCAGGATCGTCTTGCAGAAACGTTCCACCGAAACTTCACGGAAACCTCCGTAGGAAACAAGATTTGCGTTTTGAACCTCCACATACTGAGACCAGAGCCAACTGTGAGATCTCTATGACCTGCTCACCTGGACAAGCATGTCGTGCTAGGCTGCCAGTTGGAACCGCTGCTCGTACTTGTACAATTCTCCCAAGCTCGTCATTTAGATGCTGCCAAGCTGCAGAACTGGCATTGCGTTAGCATCGGACACCTGGAAACTCCGAACATGAGTTGCCACGGAGCTTGTGATGACGATGTGGAATGAACTCTGCTGTACAAAGAAGACCCTTCAGCTGTGACCTGTCGTGTTCATGAACAGCCTTTACCAGATTGATTTCACATGCTTCTGCTTCCGAGCGCGGTGCTCGCGCCAGTAATGGACATCCATTGCCTCTTGCGTGCCCTGCGGAAACTTCCACACACACGACGCCGGTCACTGTCAGAAAGCCGGCACTGTGGCCGACATGCTGCCCTGACGGCCTCCGCATTGGCAGCACCGCAGAACTGGCACTTTGTCGCATCCTGCCGACAGCCGGAAGGCCCTAAGGAACGTTTTTCCCTCCAGAGCCAACGGAGACCAGAACCCTTAACTCCCAGAAGTAGCTCCGCGCTTCTGATGCCAACCCTCAAAGACCGCTCAAAGGGCTTACTGCCCATAACTTATGATTTGTGGTCCTCGGTCTCGACAACGGCGTCCTAGCGGCCAGCGCACAGGAAGCTTCTTTTACTGCGCACAGGAGAGAGTCTGAGCCCGGCGCCTCGGGAATTGCCCCGGGCCTGGAGCCCTGGCCTGTCATGGAAATCTTTGCCGGAATCCGTAGGAGTCCCATCTGCTAAGGCGGCGAAGGCTTGCAACGAGGCAGATGGCTCCTTTTCACTCGCAGTCAGCTCAAAGCTCACTGCGTCCGAAGGGACGGGCGGCTTTCTCGTCCAGCCAGGACAGGAAAGAGTCCTAAAGTGCGGGAAGTGAACAGCTGACATTCCAGCAGCCCTCAAAGAAACAGGCTCGAACTGCCTAGAGCCTAGTCGCGGATTTAGTTCAGAAGTGATCATCGCGTAAGCCCGTTCCGGTGCTGGTTCGTGAGCTCATGACCCCGGACCCTCAGAGAATCTGCCAGAGTCTCCGCTACAAAAGGCTTCTGGCTAGCTGCGATGGACGAATGGTAACCGGTAAGTGCACGTGTCGTGGTTTGATATACGCATGCAGCTTATGCATGCAGCCAGAGTTGTTGAGAAGCATCGGAGGTTCAAGCTGCTGAAGACGAGTTGTGAAAAAAACTGCAGGTGGCTGTTTGCAAGCAAGTGGCAACATCCCTGTCACCGTCGTAGTCTAGCGGCTGCTCCTGCCACTTTGTTTGCGTGTGGAAGTACCAACCTCAAGACACGTCTTAATCTCGTGGCAGTGGCCAGCATATATCAGCATTGCATGCAGAAGGTGCGTGATTGAGGTCCTTGTTGTCGGCGCGCCAAAACTTTATGGTTGGGAAACCTTCAATGTCAACGCCGTCGACGTCGTTTGATGTCGCATCAATTTTTGCAATCCTCAAGGGATTGCAGGAGATGTCCCGAATATTCTCACCACAAACTCGCTCAAAGGTCCTCCGAGTTCGAGAACCAAGCCCCCAAACAGGCCCACCATATCCCCGATCCAGACACTTGATTGGAGAGGTTCCGTGTTTCATGCCGGCCAGGGATCATTATGGTCGGCACGCTCTCCAGCTTCTTCGCCTTTGATCGCCAATGCCGAGCAAGCTTTGGAGATCTTTGGAGTCTAGCATCTAAGGAAATAAATACACTTAGACTTGGAAGTATGATTAGCGATCGCGAGGTACCGTTATGAATCCGACTCAACCGGAGAGACACGGAGACAGCATGAAGAAGAATAGACAATAGCTCGCGGCTCACAGTTGGAGAATCCAAGCGAGCCTTGAAGGTCTCACTACCAGTGTGACGAACCCTGCTTCTGACAAATGTCGACTCTAGATACATGTCATTACATGTCCATATGCAGTTGAAGTTCTAGCAGGATGCAAGTATCAGCCCTAGTCTTGACGCTCCCAATCAATGCCGCGAGCCGCTCAACAAGCGAAACACTCCGACGAGGCAGGTTCCCTCGTGCAGACACCGTGCTTTCATTACCTATCGGTCCCATCGAGGCAGACTTGCTCCTCCAATGCGAAAACCCGAAGCAGAAATCACCCCATCGACTTGAGGCTCTCTTCCTCCCTGGAACATGCCATCAATACTGCAGCAGCTCCAGTCGCCACAGCATTGTACACTGGTTCCAGCTTCTTGCAATGGCCACACCAGGGAGCATAGAACTCTACCAGAACATCCTGCATGGCAGTCAAAGCTCAAAAACGTCCACTTTCTTTGGCTCAAACTGTGTCTGACAACACGAAGCGAATCGAAACATCGAAACGTCGATCCAGAAAGGGAGCTAAGTGCTAAGCAGAGGACTTTTTGGCACCTGGGCCCGGGCCTTCGCGGGATCTTTCACCAAGGACTCGAAGGTCGAACCGACGAGGGTGTAGACCTCACACGAGATCAGAAAGGTTAGGAGAAGTCTGGGGATCACACGTTGGCCCGCCCTACCCCATGCAAAGTTTCCGCTATTGATTACTTTTGTCTTGCGTCCCGTTTCAGCTCAAGGTCCTCAAGGTTAAAGTTGCTCCATCCGAGTGGCTGGGCCCTTCTGGCTGCTTGGCACCGGCTCCTTAGAATGGGGCACAACTGTCTCCGGAGTTGGAAGCACCGGTTCCAAGAACCACACCGGTTTCCGCGGCCCTTGTCCCTTTGTGCGCGCTGCTGGCAGCCATAATTAGTACTTCACTCCCGGCTCGATGCACCCGAAGCAGAAAGCCGAAGGTAATGCGGCCTCGCGTCTGATTGCAAGTATTTCTTCAATCGACCAGCTTCGAAGTCGGCCACGAAGGACATCAGCGAGGTCTGCAGATGACACTACATGCCAGCTGTCTAAAAGAGGACTAGATTCCCTCTTTGAGTTAGGGCATGAAAATTCAAATTGCCTCGGAAACGGAATCCTCCAGCCTGTACCTGCCCGTGAATCTCGCTTCATGGAAAACTCTTCGAGCTTCCGTGAAACTCGCTTGAGAGCAAGCGGTCTAAACCAGCACCGACTGGGTCACTTCGACATTGTGCCCTGGGGCTCGGTAACAAGCCGTGCAGTCGGAAGCTCCTGGCAGCAAGGCCAGGTTGCGCCATTCGGCTATTCGTGAAAGTATCCCTCCTCTGCTTCGACACTGACATAATCCATCAGCCGCTGATCCATGGGCTCGCCTTCGTCGCGCAGGCTCGGCGGAGCGAAGATGCTTCAACTTCCTACTACTACTACTCCTCCTCCTCCTGCTGCTGCTGCTGCTGCCACTACTGCCGCTACTACGCACCGCGAGCTACCGGGGCCTATGTGTGGGGTGACAATCGGAAGCATATTACAGCACTTGCAGTTAGAAGCAACAATGACATTTTGCCGGATGCATGGCCTATTCAAGATGGGAATCATGACAAACATGTCTTTTGGCAAAGTTCGCTGCAGGGGTTCGCGTCATGCATGCCCGATCAAAGCTTCATAAGGGCTTCATTCTCTCTGAAAGCAGCTGTAAAAGGGCTTCATTGATAGGGGTCCGCGTGCCGGGCGACTTTTCATGCACCGTACATGGTTTAATTCTGGTTGGCTGATTTTGGAGCCTTCTCAACCGAAGAAAGCTTTGTGAAGAAATCCATTGCACCCTCAAGTCCGGAAACTGTCTTGTTTCGATAATGAAATAAAACAAACGTGCACTTCAACATTGAGAATCGAGGGGATTCTCACCCAAGAACTGTTTCTTAAGCGGTGCTGTCCGTACCGTCCGACAAACCCAGAACGCTGAAAGAACCCAAAGGCCATCCTGTACCCCGACCGTTTGTGCCAGGCAGCTAGAGCCGGCGACGGACAGCAGCAGTCTGCGCTGTAAACCTTTCGCGGCTGTGGCATGCTGTGGCGCATACGTGGACTATGCACGGACAATGGTGATAGGATCCGTCGTAACTGTGCCGAGGCACGCGGAGCCACGGCTTGAAGAGCCTTTTCAGCAGCTTTGCCTGGCCAGTCCGAACTCGTCGGCTCTGTGCAACAGCGTGCAGGGGCACCTTTGTCGTCCTTATCCCGGAACAAGAACAGGATTGGTCGTCCGTCCCCGAAAAGATCCGCGGCGGTCTCCTCAGACGTGATATGGATTATTCTTGCTCGAGCTGGGAGAGGGGCGGGCAGGTCTGTAACTGCAAAACGTGTGACGCCGGTGAAATCTGCGATCATGGGCTGCCGGAACTTCTTGACGAAGGCCTCGATTTCCTGAAGACCAAGGCATGGCAATGAAAAAAAAACGCGACACCTCTGGACTTCAAGCAGCCGTGACATCATGTAGTGACAATGTAGTGAATGTAGTGTCCCCACTTGAGCCCAAACTCCTCGGCATTGCTCAAGTCGCCAGCGAAAGTCGCGGACTGCTCGTCGTGTGGGAACAGCATCTTAATTGTCGGCAAAGTGGCCTGAGCGCAGAGGTCTCATGGGATCGTTGCTTTTGACGGCTGTGTGTTGAAGGCAAGCTGCGGGGATTGCTCCGACAGCGTCTTACGAAGCAGAGGACGGCTCTCTGCTATGATTCATTGATGTTCTCTCATTGCCTACTCTGCTTTGCTAACTCAACAACCTTTGCCCACAACTCCTGGTCCTGCCTGGTACTTGGTGGCAACAGCGGGAATCGTGCTATAAGCAAACATCACGTCCTCCACCAGACGAAAACGGTATGAGCGATGCAGGCGTGGGCACAAGAGCACGACACAGTCGTCAAAGCCCTTCGGCACACTCATCACATCCCATCACTCTTGCCACCAGCTGGAGGGCTCACTCGTGCAGAAACGCCGACCCCCTTTGGAGGGCAGCATTGGCGAATTGCCCTAGGCCCTAGCCCGCATGAGTGGCCCTGAAGTTTGGCTGAACCTTCGTGGTTTTTACTTCACTGCGACTGAACTGCTGGAACACTTCGGTTCAGGCCAGGCTATCAAGTACAGTATGTGGACAAGGCACAGGACATTAAGGAATCACCCCCGTATTACAGAGCTTCGCGATCTAGCTACTCTAGGCTGGTCAGCCGTGCAAACCGGTTCACCGGTTCTGCCAATCGGAAAACCTTCATGTGATCGCCACGGCGGCCAGCCGCATCCTTTCCACTGTCCTTTCTCCTAAGCAAACAAGGCAAGACAGCGCAAGTCTGCGAAGAGTGGCCGCGTGACGGGGCATATGCCAAGATTCCGGAGGAAGCCGCTTTCCTTGAAAGTTTTCGTCAACCTGAGCAATGTACATCCATGCTAAGCTGGGCAGGGGCAGCACGCTGTCTCTTTCATAATACACGCACGACACGCAGGTAGCATATCTGATCCCGGCCTGGCAAGCTTCAAGTCCAAGTGCTTCAGCTCGGCTCGCATTGCAACTTGGTCTATGGCTCTGGCTGGCCCTCTGCAGCGCAGGATGCCGTTGATGAACTCCTCACAGTGAAACTCTGACGCGGATATGACCGAGCCACAGGTGGCTACGGACTGTGTGGCTGTGGCCATGGCAACTCAACTGTGCTCACTGCAGTCAAGCTGCATCGAGAGTGACTTCTCCGTCCTGAGCTTCGCTTGGATGCCCCGCAAAGAATTGCGAATTGTGTCCACAAGAACCCACTACACTATATAAACATCAACAACATTTTCAGCAACGGCCAGCGTCTCCGTTATCCAGAATGTGGAACAAAGCTGTGCCTGTCGTCCATGCAGAATCCAGCTCCGGTTGGAGTTGGGACGACTGCGTGTTGGAAGTTGGAAACTGAAAGCTTCACCGTTGTGAATGTGAAGTTTGGATGGAACCCGGCCTTCATGAACGTCCAAGTCCAGCGTCTGAAAATACACTGCGACCTTCGGGTCCTGCAGTATCTCGTTTAGTCGCGCCTCCGTAATCATGCCCTGGCCAGATTCGTCGATTTGCTGAAAGACACCTTAGCAATCACAACAACAACGGTAACAACAACAGCAACAACAACAGAAACAAGACATGCAACCTGCATCGGACCAAGTCTTTCAGATTTGCACAAGACATGCAACTTGCATCGGGTCAAATCTTTGAAATTTTCTTCGCCAGCTGGCTAAGGCTTCAAGAACAGAACCATTGGTGTCAGATGTCATGATACACAGGCTGCACATGCTCAATCAAACACCGCGGTCGTGAATCGGACACGGGCCTTTATCGTTGTTCTCCTCAGCCTGGAACTGCTCTTGTGTCATGGCAGAAGCTTCATCGATCAAGGCCTCCAGGAAGTGCTCCGCCTCCGATGTGTACACCTCCGACATATCACCAACGACGAGGTCCCGCCGTCTTCCCTATCTTGTAGTAGACGACGCCTTGCTTGTTGTGGATGATAACCATGTAGAAACAGTAACAGCCATCGAACCCTTACTCAACCAGGTACGAGTGTAGAAGTGAACGGGCGAATTGCCAGATGCCCAAGCTTGTGATGCCAGCGTGTACCGGTAGCTAAGCTTTGCAACTTTAGCTTCTGCTCAACGGGCGGATCTCGACAAGCCCTGCAATGGCCATCGACCCACTTAGGCACCGTGCAGTAGTACGGGAGCTCGTGCCACACAGGGATGAATGCCGAACTGGACTGTTCAGCTTAGCTTACTGGGCCGCACCGGCTAGCACGGCATGGTGCGGAGCTGGACTGTGCAGTGCAGCTCCGCATCATGCCGTGCGGGCCGGTGCGGCCCAGCTCCGCGTGACTTACTGGACTGTGCAGCTCAGCTCGGGCGAATTGAATAGTTTTCCTAGCGAAGAATACGGAATTGAATAGGTTTTCTGGCGAAGAACACGGAAATGAAAATGAGCTCGTTTTGCCCTGTCTGGATCCTGCTGACATTGGCTCCGGATGTCATCTATGACCTTCTTGACACGAGAACGAGTATCATCATCGATGGGGCGGATGTGTCCTTTGGCACTTCATGCTGTCGCTTGCCCTTCTCTGGTTCTTCAGGCGCCTTTGCTAGGTTCTGGAGCTGAAACCTTTGCTCCGCAAGGCATCGCTCGTTGTCGGTCATCTGAAGCTTCTGCCTCCTTAAGGTAGCCTCATTCTCCCGGATTTGTTGTGCTTGAGCTGCGAGGATCTTGATTTGATCTGCCATGTTCTTCTCCTGCCGCAAATCTCGTAGCTGCTTCAACGGCTCAACCTGGAGGTTGTCAAGTCCCTTCTCCTGGATGCTTTTTCATTGCGGCCGCACGGGGGGGAGAATTAAAGTCGTCCGCGCCACTCGCGCCACTCGTGCCACTCGCCACTCGCTCTGCGGGCGAAAGGAATGAGTGGAACAGGTAACGTTCAGGGGCGAGTGGAGCGAGTGCCGCGAGTGGAACACGCTTCTAGTGGAACGACTGGCACGAGTGGGACGGTCGGAGTGAGTGGAACGAGCGGCACGAGTAGCGAGTGGAGCGAGTGGAGCAGCTGGCTTCTGCTTTTTGTCGTCACCTCCTGCTGAACCATACTGAGTTGACCATCTCCTGCCGGAACTTCTGTTGGCTCCCCTGCACTTGGCATCCCACAACCATGCACCAGGGAATCAGGAAACTCAGGCTTTGCACCAGTCAACTCAGACACGGATGGAATGTCTAAGGAGGAGGAAGCGAATGACATCGGCATGACTTGACACGAAAACGGCTGCTCTTGGTCCTGCTTCGACAAGGCACTTCAACCAAAGCTCACGCTCCTTTAGCAAGCAAGTCAGCTCCAGCAAAGTCACCTTCCAGCTTCTCCACATACTCTGCCTGCAGAATTCCGCACAAAGCTGGGCTGACAAGTAGGAAGAACCAAGCTCTATGCATGCACCCGAAAAAGCAAACCCCGGCACCCCCTGCCACACTTGCCAGCATTCATCAGCAGCATCTCCGCCAGGTTCTACCCACCCACACACACACACGTGCAAATCCTCAACAAAGCATGCGCTTGAGCACATGTGGCGCACGACCTTGCTTCACGAATCCGTTTTACTAGAAGTTTGCGAACCCGCAAGCATAGCACGCAGCTGTCCTTGCTGCCAGACTCTTACGGACTCTTACGTGTCAGGAACAAAAACCATATGATTTGGCAGATGGACACAGAATGTGATAGCGGAAATGTGGCGAGACAGACATATCTCGGGCATCACTCGTTTTTATACAGTTCTTCGTCGGCAATCCTCTCGTGTTGTTTCGGTCGGTAGGCCTGAGACATGTGAGCTTCCTTCACATTGCCGAATCACTGACTGAATCTGAAGCGCGCCACTCCGAGCGACCTGCATGGGCATACTTCCCAGCAGTTTATACTTTACACCTCTTGCGTCTGCTTGCTTGCTCGTTTGCCTGCCATGAAGGCCGGGGCGAATTGCACCGAGTATGGGCAAGCCGAGAACCGGTGAAGATGGTTGGTTATTTTGCTGAGGGATATCGCAGTCGTTCGCCACCAATCAAAACATCCAACGTGCACTTACTCTTGCTGCCTGGCTGGCTGGCTTGCAGGGGAGCTTGCAGGCTTCCGGTACACGTGCTTCCTCCCCTCCGCTTTGCGAAAGTCCATTCCCCCCTGTGCAGGCAATACTCTTCGTGCTTTCTCTATCCCTGCCTCTCTCTCGCACTGCCCTGCCATCAACCCGGACTTCCGCTGCCTTCTTGCGGAGTGCCTCTGCCACCAAATGCTCGGCATCGTTGTGGGCAGCATCCAGGGTATCCTCGGACCAAAAAGCCGCCGCTGTCGCACAAGCCCCTTCGCCGATAATCCGCGCTGCTACCTTCTTCCAAAAAGTCTTGCTCTAGCGCCAAGAGACCTTCAAAAACACTGCCGTAATGACGCCTCAGCTGATGCTGACCATGGTGGTGATAACAGTAATCTTACTAACAATAATAAGAAGAAGAACAACTGTCAGAAAATAAGAGTAATCAGAAAAACTGAATAACAAGAACAGTAAGAATAAGAAGAACACTGCGAATGATAAGAATAACAATAAGAATAGTAATACCAATGGTAATAGTCATAATGATGATAATAGTAACAATAGTAGCAGTGATAACAATCATGACAGTCAGAGGAAGAAGAAAATAGTAACCACAACAGCAACATCAACAACAACAACAGCAACAGCAACAGCAACAACAACAACAACAACCATAATGACAATATTAATGAAACCAAAGGTAATAATAGTAGTAATCCTAATAAGAATAGTAGTAGTAGTAGTAATAGCAAGAATGACAACAAATTGATGATGATAGTCACAATCATCATCATCATCATCATCTGATGGTGTTGGGGTTGGTGTTGGTGTTGGTGTTGGTGTTGGCGTTGGCGTTGGGTTGGCTCTGGCGTTGGCGGCGGCTGCGGCGGTGGTGGTGGTGGTGGGGGCGGCGGGGGTTGCTGCTGCTGGTGGTGCTGCTGGTGCTGCTGCACGTCGACGTCGTCGCAATTGCTTGTGGGTCTGCCGTTCTGTACTGTTTTGGCACAAGTGTCAAGAGTCTTTCGTAGTAGTGGTTAGCCTGAAACCAAAATGACGAAGATAATTGCAAGGGAACCAAAATCATAAAGTCGGTGCTAGTGCCACCAAGTCGCGAATTATCGCGAATACAATGACAGTCACATATATCAGGAAAAAGATTGAAAACCTCATGTCCGCATTATGCAGTCAAACTGTTCATCTCATCCTCTTGCCCATTGCCATCCAGCGAAAGATCCACGTTTCTGACTTTGTAGCCCATACTAGCTCCATACGTTCTTAAGGCCGTCCATAAGGTTTAAGGAAACCAAGATGCGCTTGGGATACCTTGTCCATCACTGGATGCGTTTTCATTGGCCAATTACCAGCGAAGGTGATTTCCTCAGAATTCAGGCTGAGAGTTTTCCAGCAGCAGCATCAGCTAGCATTGAATAGAAAAAACTGAAAAGACTGTGTAAGGGGTTTCTGTCTGCAGAAGTCGCGGCTTAGTAAGTCCAAGATCTCACTATGGACTATGGATCGTACCCGTCTGAAGTCCAAAATGTGCGGCCACAATTCGGGCACATGGGAGGCATTAGTCCGACTTGTTCTGCACAAGCGTTGAGAATCCCCAATGAGCCCGTGATTTTCGGGCCCGGGTATGCCCAGATTATCCCGAGTGATACACTCGGACAGCTCGGCTGCTCGAACCTGCTGGGTCCTAGTTGGCAACATGTTACTCCTACATCTTGGCCACTCGGCTCGGATGATGGAGGCACTGACGATGCCCTGCTCTCCCAGGGAAACCTCCGTCACGTGCAGCATGACTTCTCTGGTCCTAAGTCCTGTGTCTTATGTGACGGCTGAGAACCCATTCCTCGTACGCTTGTAAAGCTTCTTCGACGGCACAGTTTACGCACCTCCTCAACGAGAACCGTCTCCAGTCCATGTTCTTGAAGTACATACCGTGCGAGATATACTGCATAGCGCTCGAAAGACGGTCGGAACAGGCATGACCCTACCGCTGCTACCCTCTGATGTGTCAGTTTATAATGTAGCCTCTGGCTGCCCAGGCTCGTATAAAGTGTAGAAGGAGCGGTACCTGAGCATTTCTGAAACGACCACCCCCTTTGCCGAGCAGGCTCTTGCATTGGGACGTTTGTTGAATGTACTCTGCGGCTCCAAACTCTTAAGTCCTAGTTCGAAGGAGGATACAAATCCCGGCTTTGCCTGCACCACGCAAGTCTTTCTGACTGACAGACGCAGCTTTGCATGGGCAACAGGGCATTGCCACCACGGGTTCTGTTTGCCGTGCCGAACTTTTTCATCTGACTTCTCCCAGCCCAAGCTGCGCAGTTCCATAGTGGTACCAGATCCTTGGCATCCATACAAGAAATTGAATCGAACCATGGGAGCTTCGCAGCTTCTGCTCATCCGATGAAGCAGTGTGCCTGTCAGACCTGCTGCATCAGCTTGAACATGAAGTGACAATCGTGGCCTTCTGTGTTCCGCACCGAGTGCAGTGAAATTGTAGTTGGGGACCCTTTTGGCACATGCGGTCTTCCTGCAAAGAGTCAAAGTCGCCAGTGGACAACTGGGAAGACTTCAATGCTGGGCTTGCGCTGAAGCACCGGCTTCTCTGCAGCCGACGCAAATTCGAGAAACGGAGAGGTCGCACTATGACTTTGAGCATGCACTGAATGTGCCGACACCACTCCCGGATTACGGGGTGCTTAGCTGCAAGTGAGACTCCATATGCGATCCTCCAATTCTGCGCTGCTGTTGATAAACGGCTGGAGCAGTGTGCCTCAAGAGCCCGGTCTCTCCAAGTGTTTACAAGCTAAGAAACCATGCCGCGAAAGAAGGCGAAAACCACTGGCCAGGCCGCCCATAATCAAGGAACCAGCGGACATGAAGACCGCCAGAAGCACCATTGCCCAGCCAAGGGATGGCAAGAAGGCCTGGCCTAAGACGTGGCGACGTCAGCGATCTCTTCTCACATACCCAATATTGGGTTACTCTCATTCACGTGTCGCCGCATGGTGCGATGTGGACCCATCACCATACCAAGCTTGCTCTACATGACGCATTCCTGCCACCTGCTCCTGCTAAAGATCTGCCCAGTTTGGCAAAGCCAACCGGACATGTTCAATTGTCAGTTCGCGCACCCTGCAAGGTTTGAGGTGCTGCAGATGTAAGACCGGTGGTGCGGATCCTGCCACGCAGAGAAAGTTTTTCTAGTTTCTGGCATGTCAAAGCCCCAGATCCGATTCGTGCCCCAGCAACCCAAAATAATTTCTGTTCTCAGGGGACCGCTCACTATGCTTTCCGAGCTGTTGAACCTGCGGAGGAGCGACCCCAATTGTCCTACCTCTGCCAAACACAGCTCTAGCTCTGAACTGACACATGCGAGGGACAAGCACGGAGCAGCAGCCGTATTCCACGACAAAGCCGGAAAGTTCCTGAGGTCAGCAGCGAACTCGAGCATCGCAGAGTATCGCAGCACTGCCGACAACAAGAATTCGATGACAGTTTTCAGAGCCAAAATGACGAAATTATGGCAGTCAGACTGAACATCATCGTAGTGGTGTTGGTGGCGGTGGCAGTGATAACATCGCAATAGCAGTCGTAGTCGTCGTGGTAGTAGTATTGGTACTGGTTCTCGTAGTAGTAGTAGTAATAGTAATAGTAGTAGTAGGAGTAGGACTTTGTAGTAAGCAGTAGATAGTAAGTACTACGTGGTAAGTAGTAAGTGGTAAGTAGGCAGAAGCAAGTAGTAAGTAGGTCGTAGGTAGTAAGTAGTGGGTAGTAGGTAGTAGTAGGTAGTAGTAGGTAGTAGTAGGTAGTAGTAGGTAGTAGTAGGTAGTAGTAGGTAGTAGTAGGTGGTAGTAGGTGGTAGGAGGTGGTAGTAGGGGGTAGTAGGGGGTAGTAGGTGGTAGTAGCTGGTAGTAGGTGGTCGTAGCTGGTAGTAGGTGGTAGCAGTTGCTGGTAGCAGTAGGAGTAGTAGCAGTAGTAGTAGTAGAAGAAGTAGTAGTAGTACTAGTAGTAGTAGCAGTAGTAGTAGCAGTAGTAGTAGTAGTAGTATTCATTCGGCACGCAGCGAGTCTCATATGGACTCAACATCGTGCCCTTCAGCCGCGATGCTTGCCAACTTGAGCACGATTGGCCCAAGTAGAAGTGTAAAAAGAGTTTGAACCATCCATCCATGACCTGGCCAGTCATCCGCAAGACTGCGATGCCAGGCTGATGAGCGCCATCAGTGCAGCAGTTCGCGGCGCTTCGATCGTTTTGCCAATGCGCCGCAGTGTATGTGACGTGACCTACAAGTAGTAGTTATCGTAGTAGTAGTAGTAGTAGTAGCAGCAGCAGCAGTTGTAGCAGAAGGAGGAGGTAGGAGGTAGTAGGTACGAGGTAGTGGTAGGAGGTAGGAGGTAGGAGGCAGTAGGTAGTAGGTAGTAGGTGGTCGGTAGTAGGTAGTAGGTAGTTGGTAGTAGGTAGTAAGGTAGTAGCTAGTAGGTAGCAGGTAGCAGGTAGCAGGTAGGTAGCAGGTAGCAGGTAGCAGGTAGGTAGCATGTAGCAGGTACGTAGCAGGTAGCACACTAGCAGGTAGCTTGTAGCAGCAGGTAGCAGGTAGCAGGTAGAAGGTAGAAGGTAGCAGGCAGCAGGTAGCAGGTAGCAGGTAGCAGGAAGCGGGTAGCGGGTAGCGGGTAGCGGGTAGCAGGTAGCAGGTAGCAGGTCGCAGGTAGCAGGTAGGTAGTAGGTAGTAGGTAGCAGGTAGTAGGTAGTAAGTAGTAGGCTTGGCACGTCGGTGACAGCACTGCGAGGACTAAGGAGTCACTACTCACGAGAGAGCCAACCTTCTGCATCAGCAACGCAAACACACCCACACACACACACACATAAAGATAAGATCACAAACCATCCAGATAATGTTGGCTCTACCGATCCTTCTGTTTTCCTAATGTCAAATTTACACCGTCAGTAACAAAAGAGTCGCACCTACCTGTTGCTTTTGTACACGAGCTGCAGTTTTCACTCAAACAGAAGGAACAACCAACTTAAAGACCATGTTAAAGGCTCACCACAACTGACCACCAAACCCCATAAGTGCTGCAGCTCATGTGTCGCATTCTTTACATTTATCAAGGAAGTATGTATACAGTCCAGCTCTTGCACGAGAGTTATTTGGCAAGGAGTTCTTACTTGCATTTTATTGTTTGCTGTACATATTTCTGTCACATCAGCAAAACCTGACCAGCGCAGGGGTTTCCCCTTGGGCCCTTGGGTACATGCACCAGTATGTCTCCACCAGCGGTTTGGTAGATGACATGCTTGATGCACACTTCCAGTGTTCACCAGGTATATAAGTCGTTGTCCATGTCTCGATTTTCGCGTACTGATCCCTTCAAACATGGTCCCTTCTCCGATTTCACGCATTCCGGCTTCGCGACATACTCCCGCTTCAGTGAGTTCTTGCTTGCCGTCAAGAGTGCCGAATGTAGGTGGCCCCATTCAGATTTTTACGTTTTTTGTTTTTTGTTTGGGTATGGCAGCCACAGCGCCCAGCAAATAGCATCACGATCTGAGCGCAGCTTTGCATAAGCCGTTCAGGAGTCCACATAGGATATCTCATCAGTTGGCTGCATCTCCTGTCATCCTGTCAGCTTGGACTTGTGTCCAATGCAGCGGTGGGTGCCTTCCACTCAGCTTGGCCTCACAGTCATCCCCATATTCACTGCATCTTCACTGTTGTTTTATCTCAGCTTTGGTGCTCCAGGGTTTGATGGAACGAGTGTAAATCACCTTGAGCTGTCCAACTTGTCTCCATGGCAGAATAGGACCAGGTATTTCAGCTCTGCAGTCTTGTCTCCCCAAGTCAGATATGGCTCAGGCTCTCAGTCTCGTCCAGTGGTCTGACTCAGCTTTGTGGCTCCAGTTGTTGACGATACGACCGTGCACTTTTTTGAGTTGTCCAGCTTGCGGTCATAGCCAAAAGGTCCAGATATACCAACCATGCAGCCATGTTGTTCCCAGTTAGAGACAATGGTCAAAGGGTCCAGGCATGCCGACCATGTAGTCATGCGCAGGTCCGATGTAGATCAAGCTCTCTGTCTTGTCAAGTACTGTGGGTAAAACATCCACAGGCCTGTCAGCTCTGCACAGTCGTCACTCAGGTCAGTAGAGGGCGCAGTCAGTGACGGGATCGCGTGGCTCATGGCTTCCATGGCTACATCCATGTGTATGAAACATGTCGGATTGTTGGTCTATCTGCCAGCGGGCAACAGACCACTACTACTTAGACAAAGACAACGGTAATTCAGTAAACATCAATGAGTATAACCCAGGCCAGTTAGGAGAGACTCGTTGTTGCTTCCACACGTCAGTGTTTTGCACACTGGAAGGTTTTGGGGCAAGGAGCAAGGAGTGTGAAAAAGACCGAGTAAGAAGGGTCAAAACAGTGCAAGGCAGATACAGTGCGAAGTGAAACAGTAAGGGCAGGCAGCAGATCACGGGCAATCGAAAAAAGTTACGGTAGGTGAAACGACATAGCAGCACCCATTTCACCACCAACGCACGACGATTCAAAGGGTATCCACCATCACCACAACATCATCATCGTCCCCTGTAACCTCAGTGGGGTCCATAGGATCATCCTTGATCACCACAACCTCATCTTCGTCGCTCTTTTCTCCCTCACCTTCTCTCTTTGTTTGAAGGGGTCGTTGGTGGAAGGTTGCTGAGCTGGCCTCAGGGATATCCGTTGTTGTCATTTCAAGTACATTGGGTCGTAGACCCATCCTCTGTTGTTTGTCACATCTGGTTGTCTTGAAGAACAGGTGGGGCGTCCGGAGCGTGGTCCCTTGCCTGCCCCTCCCCGTGACCTGACCGCCCCGATGCCCGTAGGCAGTGACCCAGAACTTCAGGCTCGAGCCATTATTCAGCAGACGGCAATATGTCAAGGGGTCCACGAGCTAGCTAGAGTCTCCCTCTTCCAAACTGTCANGTGACCCAGAACTTCAGGCTCGAGCCATTATTCAGCAGACGGCAATATGTCAAGGGGTCCACGAGCTAGCTAGAGTCTCCCTCTTCCAAACTGTCACATGCCGTCGCTAGGAGGCCCCTAGCTTTGGCCTTGAGTCCCCTGAGCCTCCTGCTGAACAGGACACCAAACCATCACCGCCCAAGAAGCTCAAACTCGCCCCCCAAGCCACGGACACCAGACAACGCGCACTTGACCTAGGTACGGAACAATCCTGTGTTCATGCAGAAAGCCTTGCAAATGAGCTCCTCAACCGAAGCCCCGAGAGCCCAATCATGCACTCAGATGTTCTTGAGCTGTGGACCTTAATTCCCAATTCCCTGAAACTCAAGCCCAAACCGAACCCCGTGCTACCTAACGAAGCTCCATCCTCTCATGTAGTTCTTGGACTCAATCCTCGTACGCCGAATACGATTACCAATGCGAGCTTCCCGCTGAAACGCACCCTCCAAGCACTAGCTACATTCATTGGACACTGGGCCCCCAAGTTTCAGTATACAACCATTGTTCTACAGGCAAATGGTAATAAAGGCCCCCATAGGGATCTCAATAACTTTGAAGGTTTTTCGTTTCTGACCTGTTTGACAACACAACAGGGANTTCTACAGGCAAATGGTAATAAAGGCCCCCATAGGGATCTCAATAACTTTGAAGGTTTTTCGTTTCTGACCTGTTTGACAACACAACAGGGAGGAGACCTCTGGATTCAGGACCCCAAAGGTACTCAGGCCATGATGCACCATGGGAACCGCACCTTAGGTACAGTGTGGAGAACGCAACATCAACCTGTACTTCTACAGAGTCGAAGCTTCCTCCACTGCTGCACCCCGTGGAAAACCCCGCTCAGAACGACCCTAATTGCCTTCAACCCCCTTCATGCCCGAACCTGTGCCCCTGCACTACAGCTATGTCTGCGGCAGAACTGGAGCATTCCAGCACCGAACCCAGGTGACATGTGTCGCTGGGCAGCCCGACTACAAAACCAAGAAACTCTGGAAGCGCTGTGGGGANCCCCTGCACTACAGCTATGTCTGCGGCAGAACTGGAGCATTCCAGCACCGAACCCAGGTGACATGTGTCGCTGGGCAGCCCGACTACAAAACCAAGAAACTCTGGAAGCGCTGTGGGGACGAGAAACAGATCACTCCCCTCGAGCCCCGGAGAAACCTGCCTAGTTACAAGTCTCTGAGTGAGAGCATTGATCCTTGGAAACCCCGNAAAACCAAGAAACTCTGGAAGCGCTGTGGGGACGAGAAACAGATCACTCCCCTCGAGCCCCGGAGAAACCTGCCTAGTTACAAGTCTCTGAGTGAGAGCATTGATCCTTGGAAACCCCGAAAAAAACCATAAAAACCTTCATCTGCAATGCCTCACTTTGGAGACTCGTAACTAGTGTCTTAGTCTTGTCGTCCTGCCTGCCTGCCTACTCCTTTCCTTGCTTGCTCTCTCCTTTCCTCTCTTCTCTCTGGTGGTCATGGTTTGGTAATTAATGGGCCCCCCGATGACATATGGTTGCTCCTAGGAGCTATGGACCAGACAGCCCCTTCCTTGCTTCAGGGCTTGGGTGTGAATCTTTGGTGAAAAACCGCATGATCAGCATTCGATGCTGCATGGAGCTCACCCCTCGCCCTGGCTTCTGCGCAGCTTGCTTCGGCGCGACTACATAGGAGCCCTCTGGAAACCACTAGTGGTACGGCACGGATTTATGCGAATCTCTGCCGAACATTAGCGGCCCCTTCACTGTTCCATGGTTGTCCGCGGCCGCGTACTGCCTTGAGCAGCACGACCCAGGCCTATGGACCACATGCGTCAGAAGTCTGCACGTTTTACAGGAGCTGCCGAGAGTGGAATTCGACTGGAACCNTCCATGGTTGTCCGCGGCCGCGTACTGCCTTGAGCAGCACGACCCAGGCCTATGGACCACATGCGTCAGAAGTCTGCACGTTTTACAGGAGCTGCCGAGAGTGGAATTCGACTGGAACCTGCCGGATGAATGCCCTGCAGATAGTCCCAGAGAGAAACCTACATGTGGCAACTGAATGGAGGATTGGGGTTTTGGCCTACATTGTCCTGCATGAAATGCCCTACAGCCTGCCCTGCAGCCTGCACAGGGAGGACCACACGGGGATAACACGTCGGGCAGAACCAGTGGTCGACGAAGCTGGCGAGCTGGAAGCTATGCTGGAATTCAAGAATTTGGAATTGGCAAACTGCATGCCTTCTGAAGTCTGCATATGCGACTGCATGCTCTGTGAATTTGGAATTTGGAAGCGACTGCATGCTCTGTGAATTTGGAACTTGGAACCATGATCTGGCCATAAACTGCATGGGAGGAGAATTTGGGAATGTCTGCACGACCCTGCACGCATGCGGACTGCATGGATAATGATGGAAGGAGAGGCCACCATGCCCGATGGCACCTGCAGAGAGTGTGCAATACGTCCGTCTGCCGTGCACCACGGATACTGTGGGTGGGACTGCAGAAAGCAAGCGATGTGATGGGAGACAAGGAAGCAAGTGATGTGATGGGAAGCAGGGAAGACAAGACGGAAGCGTTGGAGCATGAAGTGAGCGTGATGCCGAAGTCGTGAGCTTGAGTTGTGTAGAGAGGTGAGTTGGGTATTGTGCGGTGCCAGTTTTGTTTTTGTCGTCGACAAAGATGTCGCGGGAGTCCGGGAAGACCGTAGCCGGTAAAGCTGAGTGAAAGTCCTCGGATTCCGTAGTAGAGAGTTCAGCTGAAAGACCCTGCATCGTAGGTTCGTCCTAGCCAGGCGGGAGGCAAAAAAANGAGTCCGGGAAGACCGTAGCCGGTAAAGCTGAGTGAAAGTCCTCGGATTCCGTAGTAGAGAGTTCAGCTGAAAGACCCTGCATCGTAGGTTCGTCCTAGCCAGGCGGGAGGCAAAAAAAAAAAAGCGGACAGTTGTCATCTTAGGTGGGCGCTGAGTCCCTTGACGGTTCGGTCGCCCTTAAAAACCTGGTTTGCTTGTCCAGACGCTGGGGGCTTCCCCTACTGGCATGCAAACTTGATGTACAGGCAGCCTTTGACACCCTGAGTCACGATGCTGTTGCTAGGTTCTTTAGCTCAATGGGGCTCGCCAGGAATCCAAACTGCTGCTTGAGCTGATCACCCGTTCTGAGGTGAGCCTCAGTTTTGCAAATCTTAATTGGACGCAGCAATTAAAGAGAGGAGTACTGCAAGGATCAGCTTTCTCAGCAAAAGTCTTCGCCAGAACGCTCGACTTTTACGTTGCCCCACTTCTCCTGGAGTGGAGAGATACTGAGGCCACGTGGATAAGAGGGTCTAGCGGAGAGCCGCTTTTTGCCATCATCTTCGCTGATGACATTCTGCTGCTTGCAACTAGTAAAGATCAACTCGTTCGAATGCTGAACAACTTGCAGGACACCCTCGGGGCTATAGGGCTCCATCTGGCCAAAGGTAAGTGCCAGTTCATACGTTCGCCTGACCTCCCTAAGGAACCAGTCAAACCGGCACGATTCGACGAACCAATACAGGAGGTTTAGTCTTCATCTTCTTAGGCATCTTGGTAGGATTCGCGGTGACATGTCAGATGACGATTGCAGCTAGATTCAGGATGGCCACAAACTCTTTTTACGGCTACCTGGGCTTTCTGGCCAGAACCCGGGGGTCCTTGACAAAGAGGCTTCACCTGCTGAATTCCTTTGTGACCAGTAAGTGGAGGTGGCTCGCAGCGGCTGCCAGACCGTTCGCGGTAAGCAAGCAGCTTAGGCAACTACACACACATCTACTGGTTAGCATGACCAGGCTGGCTCAGGACCCGCTGCAGACGAGTAGTGAGAACTGGATAGCAAGAAGAAGGGGGGCGAGGATGGCTGCTCAGTCGTGTGGTCATAAGCCATGGGACGCAGTACATCTGGAAGCCTTTATGGGATACTGGGGACATGCAGCGAGACTTGAACCCCACCTCAATAGACCCATCAAAATTGCCATGCAGGTCAGAGACGAGACTTGGATGCTTGCAAACCCACAAATCCGTCGTATGATTGGAAGGTGGCCCAATGCGGCATATGGGCTAAGTCTTCTCTGGCGCAGATGCAGATTACCAAGTGACCCGCCATCGTGGGAGCTTATGGCTCAGAACCGACTAAGGTGGAAGGACTTCACACAGGAAGTCTTTCAAATCAAGAGGCTGCTTATGGATAAATTTTATCCTAACCTCCATGAAGTCGACCTGTGCCATAGATGCCTGCTCAGGACAGGCGAGCGATTCTGGCTTTTGCCACAAACGCATCCGCCCATTGACCAACCCTACCCTTCATCCTTTCAGTCAGGTCATTGAGGGACCGGAGATTCATGACAATCTGTGTTGCATGTGACGGGAGTAAGAAAGGCAACAAAATGGGCGGCGGCATCGCTATTCTGCCACCGTACGGTCAAGTGCCTCAAGATGTGGTGGTATGCGGCTACCCTTTCCGAGGAACACCTGCCACCAACGTTCGGGCAGAGCTCCTGGCCGCCACTAAGGCGTCTGCTACTCACAGACCCAGCGTATGTTGCCCATGTGTCTCTGCAGGCAGGACTCACGATGCTCTGGCATAGATGCGCAAACAGGGTCATGATCCGGCATGTTCATGCCCATAAAGGACACGCTCTGAATGAGATCGCCGATCGTGCAGCGAAAGACCCCCCAAGCCACTACTTCGTCCGCAGCATGGATTACTCGAGGGCTTATGTGCCCCTCATTGGCACCGGGGCCACACCCCTGCACTCTCTGGTGAAGGACCCAATACAGGCTTCCGTTTCTGCTTCTAACACTACAGTTTGGTTACTGATATGGGGGAAACCTATGTGTTTTATCTCTAATTAAAAGTCGCACGTTTTAGGAGCTACAAGGTTTGACCTGTCTGTTCTGTAAACTTGCTGACATGCCCGAACATTGAATTCAGAATTCAGAAGCATATCACCCTAGCATTCACTGATTGTCGCCGAACTTGCTTGAACCATTCAGTAATTGTTGCCGGACTTGCTTGAATTCAGAATTTGGATGGCTGTAATTCCGTGCATGGTTAAGGTGTTGGCACCAGAAGCCACCTTTCGTGTGTGAGCCGACTGCAAATTGCTGGTTTGTGACATCTTCGGCGGGGGGGGGGGGGGGGGGCGTCCAAGAAATTTGAGCCTTGCATGTTTTCTGCTGCCCACGATGCCCCTAACCCGTTGAGCCCTTCGTCCGCTCGAGCACTAGCACGCAAGCAGCAGCCTGAGTGACGCCATGAACCTCACCCCAGACGTGCCTTTGAACAACATGGAGACTCTGAGCGTCCAGATGATCCCAGAGCCCGCCGCCAATGTCCCCTCATGTATGCGTGACTTTCCCATGATCTACGTCAAAGGCTTGGTAACAACAGCATGCCTAGTGCTGACTTTGACTTTGTACCTTATCTGGAAAGTATCTCGAAGCATGCGTGGGACACGACCCATGCCCCAAGGTGATACAGCCCCAGAGCCTGCTGGAAGGGAGCAGGGAGGGAACTCATCAGAAGCTGGAGTTGGGACTACCCTACAAATGTCGGCGATAGCAAGCTGGGAGAATCTGGAGAGCAACACTCCAGAGCCACTGGGAAAAATTGGAGACAACTCTCCAAACCGCTCCCAACACACCACCAGAAGTTCATGGCAGTCAGGCAAGAAGTCAAGGGACTCACGGATCAGATCCAAGGAGTCCGCACACTCGTGACTGATGAGATGAAGGGCCTCCGCGAGCTGGTGTCGAACCCACAACAACAGGAACAGGAGTTGAGAGATGCCGCCGCGCTCCAGGCCAGCATGAAGACGATGATTGATGGATTAAAGACCCTGCAAGATCTCCTGCAGGACACACCAGAGCTCGCTCGACGCTCGAGTTGAGATGAAAGCAGAAGGAGACAGAGTAGTCGGGGGCCTGGCAGACTTCGAGGCCCGCTTCTTGCAGAGATCAACAGCCTGCTCAGACGCCTTGAGGAGCTCAGCAACAAGGCGGACCAAGCAAATGACGACCTGAGAGGACTGATGATGACAATCCCCTACCAGCAGAACATGCAGTCCACACTCGACGATATCGCCTGGCGCTCCCATGAACAGTACGGAAGAGGCTACCTCATGGACAGGGCGGCTGAGAACAGTGGGCTGACACTGGATGTTGGGAGAGGTGTCAGAAGAAGTTGAGTCGTCTTTTGCCTCCCGTCAGCAGACCTCCACAAAGCCAAGCGCACATGCCGCCGCCTCAACACCAAGCTACGGCTCAGGTGCCAGGTGCAAGTGGGGCTGCGGGAGCGACAAATCCCGACCCGGTGCCAATCAGTCTAACAACAGGACTAAGATTCAAGTCGCCGCCAACGAGCCCACCGGTTGCACCGGCGCCACAGGTCTACTCGCCAGGAGCTCCGCTGGCTATCACTCCTGAAGACCTGGGCCGCATCTTGCTGATCCTGCAACAGAATCAAGCCATGATGCTAGGAAGATGAACAAACACTGGTCTGCTGACTGACCTAAAACATAGTTTTGTTCTTCAAGAGTTGTTTCATCTTATCTACTGTTTTTGGTTGCCTGGGTAGTGAGGTCTTGTTTGTAGACTTCTCCAAGCTTTTGGTCGGCAGACAAGATGTGCCCAACATGGGATGTGACATACGCATGCGAACACCACGCTAATTCAGTCGTTGCATCCTTGCAAGCCCGAACTGTAAATTTCCTTGCGACCTTGTACTGATATGCACTGCTCCTTCCTTTCCTTTTGCACTGTCTGGACTGCCCCCTTTGGAAAAAGAGTGGACCGGCAATGCAGCCACGCGCTTGACACCAGTTAGGTAAGGTTGCAGTTTTTGGGTACTTGACGAACGGTCCTTTTGAGCCTTAGCAGAGTTGTCATTTTTCTATGCAAACGTTGTTTTCGAGATGTTAACCCCTACACCTCATCGTTCGGCCCAGACCCCACTTTTGTCGCTACGCTCGGATGCCCCAGTCTGCACCTCAAATCTTGAGGCTCTTTGACTGCAGTTTTGGACCCCCAGATGAGTGAGCTCCGTGCTGCGCTGTAGAAGGCTCCCCGAAGGCTGATAACAAACTCCTTGTGCAACATAACATGTGCCCCACGGCCGTATCACATGAGTCCAACGTGTACATATCCACGACTTGGAACACCCCGACCCGCTCGCCTGCCCCAGCTTCTCGCCTTCAGATCCATGGAGATTCATGGGAAGCAGAATGGATATCTGGGATGTGTGGACCCTTCAGGTTGCTATAGTGGTTGCGCTGGTCTTTCAAGGGATCATGACGGTTGCGCTACTTTGCGGGCTGCTGTACCTGAGAAGTGAGTTCATGTGGATGCGCTCAGACCTCAGACAGGAGCGCCAGACATATCTTACAACAGGTGTGATCACGACGTCTGCTCCCAGGATATGTGCGACTCTGCTTACTGAGGCTTACTGAAGACAATCAGCGCCGCCGCAGAGACCTCAAAAACTACATAAGAGAACTTGGTAAGGAGCTCGAAGAACACAACGAGCGGTTCCTGACAACCCAAGGACTGCTTGTGGTACTGAGGGACCAGGCGGCTCCCTTGCTAGGCAGAGTCCCGGAGAGCCTTCGGGGCATTCAATCAAGTTTGGACGGGATTTCTGAGACCTTTGATGAAACCCTCAACAACTACATGAATGACCTGCAGGACCGTCTTCCCTCGTTTGAACAGTTGTTCTAAGGACAACGGGATAAGATTCCAGAAAGCCTCCGACGACAGACCCGGTCAGTCGAACAAGCCTGCACCAACATTGCAGCCGCCTCCGCAACATGATTCAGGAGCTACCAAAGCAGCCTCAGGAGCCGGAGATACAGTCCCACGAGTCTCCAACAACTCAGGACACGGAGACACAAGCGCAAGATGTGCCCGCAGCCCCGGAAGAGTTCCAGGCAGGCGCATCTCAAGCAGGACCGGAACAAGGACTTACGACGTCCCGCAGGCGACATAAGTAAAGTAGTGGCTGGGTCAAAAATATGACCTCTATGCCTCTATGCATTGTTGCCACTCTGGCCTCAGATAAGAGCAGAGGAGCGCATGAGTGAGCGGTACGCAAGTCCTGACTAAATTTTTGACTTATGCGTGCCGTCTCCTGCTCCATGCCCTGGCTGAACTGTTTTCCCTTACCGCACTGTCACCTTTAATTAGGCACTGTCCTTTGCACTGTACTGAGTGTCCTTTGCAAGCCTGCAAAATAACAGATTTGTCTGCGTCTGGTGAGAGTGTGTGTGTATGCGGTTTTCTTCCTCTCCCCATCCCAATACCCTAAAAATCCGGTGCTCCATGAAGTCCTGACTGGAGGAAGTCAACACCTGCAGAAAGCTGGCTCGCAGGACCTTCGCAGGAACCTGACCACGGAATCACAGGAGTCATAATCATGGCCAGTAAAGGAACTCGCGCCGCCCAAACCCAAGCCAAGCAAGCCCTAAGCAGACTCCGGGAGTTCCTGACTCCCCCCCCCTACTTTGGACCTGATGCCCATTCTTTCTTTGCTTCCACATAAGCTTTGGTCGAGCCCTCCTTGCCCACGCGGACACATCGTTTTGGGGTTGTCTCCTAGAGCAAACTGCAGTGTTACTGCGCCAGTTAAACATCTCCCACAACTCACTAAACTTCTCACTTATTTTGTTAGAGCACATTTGCCCCACCTACCGTTCTGTAGCATTGCAATTCGATTGGGAGGGAAGTTTCAGGTCCATTGTGATCCATCAGTTGCAGGGCTAAGTGTGGTTTTTCAAGATCTGGACAGGCTCCTTGTGGATTTTGGATTTCGGACCCTGAGGGTAAAGACTTCGAAGAGTTTGAGGGTCATTTCGTGCCAGGAGTTCAGGTTGAACTTTCGGATGGACCGTTTCAGTTTGATGCCCGGAAGCCTCACTGTGGTCGTAACACATCTAGTGAATCTAGTGATCAAACCAGAATTAGCGTTGCTATCTTCCTACTGAAACGTAGGTCCGAACCCTGCCTGGAAACCCACGAAACCCTCCGCTCCTTAGGCTTCAACATCGTCGGAATCCCTGGACCAAGCCCTCGGCAAATCCGAAAGCCAAACGGCACCAGAATGGGGTCCTCTTTCGGCAGCCAGGTTGCATGAGAATTTAAAGCACGCCCTGCATGCTGCATGTTGCATGTATGTACACGTACTGATCACGCCTTGGCACTGACGCTTGCATGTTTTGACACCACGCTGCATGCCTGCACAACGAACCCACGCATGCCTTGAATTTGGAATTGGAGAATCCTCATGAATTCCTTTGTGTGCTTCATGCATGTCCTGTGCTGCCGTCCGCAACCGGACAGAGTAAGACCACGAACCGAATGCAGAGAAAAAAGATGGGTGTCCTATGTTTTGTGCCTTCTCCAACCATGCTCGAAAAGACATATGCCTGGGAGTCATTGGGTTGAGGATGTACCATGGCACAAAATCATTCAAGGTTCTCAGCGGTGGTGAAGGGCATAGGCAGNTGTTTTGTGCCTTCTCCAACCATGCTCGAAAAGACATATGCCTGGGAGTCATTGGGTTGAGGATGTACCATGGCACAAAATCATTCAAGGTTCTCAGCGGTGGTGAAGGGCATAGGCAGCACGCGCGATTGCAGCCTGCTGCTCTGGAGTCAAAACCATTGGGGCGCCTTGGCCTGGAGGCGGCGCCATAATTATCTGCGGGGCCAACTGTGGGCCGGCGCAGCTGTGCTCACATAGAGTGGCGCTGGGATGGTTTCCTGCAGCCTGATCGTCTCTGGCGGTTGCTGCTGGACATCCGTGTTAGTGCCAGTTGACGTGGCTCCCGTCTGTGTTGGCGGCTTCCTTGGTGGCAACTTGGGCAGCCTCTCTGTCACCTTGTCGTCCAGCTCCTGAACTCGACCGTTGATGTCCTGGATGTTCCGGGTGATATCAGAGAGCCAGCTCCACACTTGGTCCACAGATTCCTTGATCTGTAGAACCTCGCTTTCTGTGTTTCCCAGGTAGCGCATGATGTTGTCGATAGGGAGGTCATCAATCCGTCCACGGATGCCGTCAGCTTCCTGTGCCAGTGCACTTGAAGCAGGAACCAGCTTTTCGCTTATGTTGGCTCTGCACTCTCGGAGCATCGGGATCATGTTGTTGACCTGAGCTCTCAGGCCTCCCATGTCGCTCGTGATGCTGCTCGAGAGCTTCTCGTGCTTCTGTTCAGCCCTCGTGAATCCAACGTGGCACTCATTCGAGATCTTCTGTAGGCTTCCACTCAGAGCATCAACCAGCCTGTCAAGCGTGATGAGCTTGTCCGAGAGCTCGCCGATGCGCTCGATGGTGGCCCGGGATGCTGCTTGCTGATCTTGTAGGACTTCACGAACCTGGGCCAAACTCCCATCTTGTAAGGTCTCCAAGACCTTCTGCTGTTTTGCCACTTCTTCCAGGAGGTCCTTGTGCGTGATCGCGACCTTACGAGTTTCTGACGACTCTTGAATCAGCAAACTTTTGATTTGCTTCAGCTGCGAATCGTCCAGAGTGACGTTTTGGTAGCCTTGTTGCACAGCCTGTTGCAGATCTTGCAGGCGGCTCTCCATGGCTTTGCGGTGTTCGTCACTTTGGCTGTTCATGGCTTTGCGATAGTCTTCACTTTGCTGCAGAAACATCGCTTCCAGGTGTTCAAACTTTTCAGTCTGAGCTTGCTGGAGCTGAAGCTGCAAGGACCCCAGCTGAATTGTCCATGCAGGAGGGCGCGCCCACCACGCGCAAATTGCGCGCCACAGGCTTACCATTCCTCTCTGGACTGCTTTCAGTACCCCGAAAACTATCGGTAAGGCGAGGACAACGAGTAGGGCCCTCACTTTCATGTCAGCGAGGAGTTCCGAAGTCACCTGTGGGAGAGTCGGACCTGTCGGGAACTTCTCCATGGCTTGCAGCAACACGGGGGGGAGTGTGTCGACTTTCGGGCCTTGGATACTGCTACAGGTGTGTCCATGGATTTTTTCGGTCCGTCCTGCCCCCCCCCTCTACGAGCGCATACAGAAATGCAGCTACCAAAGCGCAGATCAGGCAGCTTCAAGACAGAGGCGGGGCGTTGGGCTAGGACTAGAACTCGGGAACAAAGTCAGTTAGGGCCTAACCAGGGGCAGAAAGGAGGGACGGGACCATGTGGTGCCTGCATGTATGCCTTGGAATGTGCGTGATTACGATATATAATTCGGAAATGACTGAAGTACAGTGCT
>BGNK01000231.1:119201-216593 GCA_003297005.1 Symbiodinium sp. clade A Y106 | reverse complement strand
TATTGCGTCACTCAAGACCTGCAGGACAAAGCTGGAGTCGGTCATGTACTTGATGGGAAGATGCGGGCCTAAATGCCGTCTCAGTTCAAGAATCATCTTAAGGGCTCGAACTGCTGCAGAGACTTCCGCACGTATGTTGGTGCAGTCTCCCTGCACACGCCCTTGGCAAATGACCGCCGTATCCATGTCGCCGTAGGGCGGTAGTACTACTACACCAAACGCTCCCTTACGATTCCGACTGCTACCATCACTACAGACCTGAAGCACCTGAAGATCATCATCATCATGGGGAACAGAAACCGATATGAACGAAGATGGGTAGGGTTCTTCTACAGGTATATGCTTCATGGGCAATAGCTTAAAGGTCTCTCCGACCTGCAAGAGACATCTACCGTGGAGGTCAACATGCTGCAACTGCTCATAGTAAATGCTGGGGCGGAGATTTCGCTTGGACAACCAGGAGTTAACAAACTCTCTCCAGGTATGTCGGTCCAGCGAGGCATCGCCCCACAGGTGTGGTGACCCAAAAGGTCGAAACTTGTTCCACAGGGTTTGCAGGAATCTGCATGCATTGGGCCAGTTGCCGGGCTGGCGCTTGGTGTTAATGCAGGCCCTGCAAGCCCATCGTGCATCTCGAATTCTGATGGCAGCAGAGATCGGGCTGTATCGATACAGATGTATCCTGGAAGCGTGTCCCCAATAGGTACAGAAGGCCTGCGCCTGAATGCCTTCCCAAGAATGGTGATGGAGGATTTGGGCGATCATACGGACTCCTCTTCTCCTGGAAGCCCAAGTACTGACACCCGTCATAAAGCAATCTCGCGGTAGGCGGATAATCGACATCAAAAAGTTTGTGTGGAGGGTTTTAAGCATCGTACCGATAGACACAAGAGGGCGTACTGCTGGAGACATCCAGCGCCATTTACTCGTTACGAAGGTACTAAAAAGACTGAGTCGTTGTCTAATGGGGGCAGAAGAGCGGGCTAGAATTCTATAGTAACCCCAGAAGGAGTTAGTAGCCCCAGCTAGTCTAGCACCGAGGACTGAAGCACACGAGACACGGAAGCCAATAAGAATACCTAGGAACTTAAAGGACGGGACCATGGGGATCGGGACCGTGCCGGCGTAAATGGGGCGGGCGACAAGGGAGACACGGAGACGCGATGAACTTACATTTACGCAAGCTGAGCTGTAGGCCGATTACCATAAATACAGCGATAACCTGTTGGAGCATGCGGGTGGCCTGGGCATGGGAGGTGGCAAGGAGTATGAGGTCATCGGCATATAACAAGGTAAATATCTTCCTGAAGGTTCCTCCTGGGTCAATACTCTGCAACCAGGTATCCTCCTCGTCGGACCATTTCTGGCACAGGGCTCCAAGGTAATAATCAATAGTTCGAGCAAACAGTTCCGCAGAGTACGGCGAGCCTTGGAGGATACCTCGTTGCAGTGTCTGCGTCCAAGAGGACTCAGCTATGGACACTGTCACGCTACTGGCAATAATTATGGACAGGAGGACGTGAGATTCTACGCATGCTCCGCAGCGTCCAAGAAATCTCGCCAGTGCATGGTGGCTGATGTGATCGAAAGCTGATGCGATGTCAAGTTTGATTGCGATGAGGGGAAGACGAAGCTCTTGACTGAGTCGGACAATGTGTTGCAGGCAACAGGATCCGTCTAGGGTTTGGGAGCCGGGAATACCACACAACTGGTTAGCCACTGGTTCCGGGAATCTGGGACGAATTCGGGTCAGTAACAGTTTCGTGAAGAGTTTACCAGCTGTGCTCGAAAGAACAATGGGACGGAGGTCACTAGGTGTGCAAGGAACGGGGACCTTTGGGAGCAACGTGAGCCGGGAGCAAAGCCAATCCTGCGGAGTGGGGCAGGTTTGGAAGAGGATGGAGTTGAAGAGTGCAACAATGTGAACTCTACACTCCGTTTGCATCACGAGCTGAAGAAGTTCATACGAGATGCCGTCGGGGTCCACAAGACTTCGCCTGTTTACAAGTGAACAAAACATCACAGACTTCCTTCTCAGTGACAAGGGGCGGGGCAGCGAGGGGAGAGATTCTGCCAGAGTGCAGGACATCTAGTGGTGAAACCGATTGTGGCGTTGGTTCTGTCCATTTGTCTCGGAAGTGTTTCTTAAGGGCATCAATTGCCTTAGTTTTGCCACCCGCGCGAAGAAGATAGTTATTGTGGGAAGACAGAACGGATTGCCGGCGCCTAAAGTATGAAATAGCTTTGAAATCGCTGTTGGCAGATTTATCGAGGATCGATACAAGCCACTGGTTCTTGGCGACAGCTCTCATTCTGACTATCTCCTTCCCTAAGTCACGGGCTTCTCTGCCGCCAAGACGCCTTCTTTCCCGGATTTTATCCAGGATTTCAGGAGGGTCTTTGTACCGGTAGCTTGTGGGTCGGCGGGAAGTCAGGTTAGCCAGCTTAGCGAGGTCGTCATTAGTGAGGTCACGAGAGTTAAGGCCAAGCTGGTAACAAAGATCCTGGGCTGCTTTGAAGACTCGACTGGAATCAACGATCCACTTGCCGCACTTATTGGGTTTCCTAGAGGGTCTGAAGCGGTGTCTAGGCTCTCTAGAGACCGGAAAGGCGGCCATAACCGCACGGTGATCGGCCCCTAGCAACACATCAGAGTCAATTAAGACATCCTGTGACGCGATTACATTATCAGGGGAAGAGAGGAAGATGTAATCGATTTTGGATTGGGATCCCCTAGTATTGCTCCAGGTATAAGTAGAGGGGCTGGTGTGGGTCAAACCGAAGTTACGCAGCAGGAGTTTGGCGTACACCTCTGTTTCGTCAGATCCATCAGTCGATGCGAGTTCATAGTTGGTATCCATGGTGAGAACCACTACATCATGATAGCGACGACCCTTGAGAATGGTTTCGAGTTGGTGGATGAGTCCCTGCCAGCAAGACAAACAGTCTTCTCTCTGCTTGTGGGGTAGGTGCGCNTTGAGAATGGTTTCGAGTTGGTGGATGAGTCCCTGCCAGCAAGACAAACAGTCTTCTCTCTGCTTGTGGGGTAGGTGCGCACTAATTACGAATTGTCTGTATCCCGACATTTTGAGGATGACACAAATGCCCACATCAAGTGGGATGACTTTCTCAACATTGCCAGTGCATCGGGAGGGCATCCCTAGTAGGACGGCTCTCCGGGCAAGGGGTGGGTTGGTGCAGTAAAAGGTCCACGGTTCATCAAATTCAACATGCAAGGTATCCCAGGGCTTAGTCTGTTCTCCAAGACCTCCTACCTCCTGAAGACCAAGCAAGTCGCACCCCGCTAGATTTAAGCATGGCCAGGCAGTGGAGATGTCTGCAACATGTTTGCCCTGGACATTCCATCCCGCCGCACTAGCCATATACGGGCGGGGGGACTCGGGCTGTCAGGGGCCACTTGGGCAGTGTGCAGCCCAGAGATCGCCTAGCTCACTAGCTGGGTATCCTGTTAGGGCTTCAAAGGGGGCTGACTTCACGTACCAAGGTATGTGATTCCCGCGGGCATCACTGATGATGTAATCGTTCACAGCTGGTTCGCCATCCCTATCCATGGAGCCTAGTAGTTGATGTCGGTGAACGAAAAGCCTGCCATTCCATAGGATCTCAATATCCTGTTCTGGGATTGGTGCTCTGTTTTGATGGCCTGGCAGATGTTTGAGAAACTCCTTTGTGAGTACCAAAGCACGAACCCGCTCTCGCTCTTCCCGTGTTTTGCTTTTCGTTGCCCAGATTTTGTTGTTTTCTGAACCTGGGACTCCACTTGTAAAGCGGGAGCTCTTTAGTTTCTCGAGTATCTGGAGCTGCTTCGCGCGACGCACTTTGATTTGCGCGTTAGGGTCCTCAAAGGCAAGCTGGACTTTGATGAAATTAGTCCTACTGTATGGGGCCCACAGGTCATGATAGGCTTGGGGCATACCAATGGACTGAAACATATTGGCGACTTCTTGCTGGGCATCAGCTTTCTTGGCATCTGTCCAGCCCCCAACGATGATGTCAAGACCCCCTTCTTCGTCCCTGCTGTCGGCTATGGAGCTACGAGGACTTCTAGGGGAGGCAGGTCCCCTGTTCATGTTCCGAGGGGGGGTGAGGCTTCTTTTCGCAGCTTCGAGGTCAGCTAGACGCTTCTCAAAATCCTGTAGGCGATCAAGTTCCTTGATGCGTGCATCGTAGTAATGGATCTGCTTCTGTGCTTCCAGAATTTGTTGGGTATGCTCGTGTGCAACGGCTTCCAAATGGGATACTCGAACTCCCTGAGCCTGGATCTCTGCGCCATACTGTGCAAGCTCCGTCCTAGACATGTCAACCTTGTTATGAAGACCCATAATCCCAGCACTGATGTCCTGAACCCATGGTGGGGCATCCCCATAAGGCGGATAAACTCCTACACCTCCAGCTGGGTTCCTGGTGATTAGGGAAGGGGCAATTGGGCCATTCGGGAGTTGTTCAGCAGCGTTGGCCTTGCGCAGTTCATCATCATCCTGTCCCAGTTCAACATCTGTTGCTGCATCATCATCATCTGCTGTGAGGTCAAAATTGAGCGTCGGTGCTGGTTCCTGTTGTCGAACATGCTCATGCTCATGCACATGCATCGGACCACAAGGGGCTGAATTCATCGTCGCTCCTGGCGGCTTCGGGCCTGAATTCTCGCTGCTTGCACCTGCACGTGCTTGACCAAATTCGGGCATGCTCTCATCAGGCTTGATTTCGACCTCAAGTTTTGGCTTCTTAAGGTCTGGGGCAGCAACTTCAGGCGAGGTCTTATCCACTGACTGGGCCGGCTTCGAGGAGCGAGGTTCACGAGTCCTAGTGCTGCCAGCATTCGTGCTCTCCCTGGTCCTTCCTCTCTGACTCTCGAGGGCCTCCGTATGCCTTCCCACAGGAGGGAGTGGCGTTGTTTTCGAGTCTTCGGAAGTCATCCTTCGCTCCCTCTCTCCTTTACGTGTTCTCTCTTTCTCACTCCTTTCTCACTCAGTAAACCTTGGACGGCAAGCACGCACAGAGGCAGGGAGATGAGAAGAGGAGGCGAAGGAGAGATTGGGGGAGACAGAAAGAGCGCGGGAGAAAGACGGGGCACCGACCTAGGATGGCAGAACCCAAAAGCCCACACAACCCTTTCCTCCCAGCTCACTTGAGTTTTTCCCTGGTTTCTCGAGCCGAGATCAGCCATTTTGGTACTGGTACTAGTACTTGTAAGTACAGTACGAGTACTAGTACTAGTACTGGCACTGGCACTAGTACTCGTACTCGTTCTCGTAGTAGTAGTAGTAGTAGTAGTAGTTAGTAGTAGTAGTAGTAATTAGTACTACTGCAAAAAACTACTACTACTACTACTACTACTACTACACTAGTACTACTGCTACTACTACTACTACTACTACTACTACTACTACTAACTTTTACTACTACTGCTACTACTACTACTACTACACATACTACTACACATACTACTACACATACTAATACTACTGGTTCTACCATTGCTACTACTACCACTACGACCACCCTCCCTCCAAGTATTCCAACCACCTCAATCGTTTGGCTGCGGTCCCGGTCCGCGCTTATTCCTAATCATGGCTGGGGGGGGGGCGGGTTTATTAATCAAAAGCGCACATTACTGCGTGTCGCTGCACGAATGTCATGTGGTTGTCAAGAGCAACTGTCTTCATTCTTGAGAAGCACTTCCCAACAGGAGTGAGGAGCTTAGGCTGCAGTTTTACGCACCAGCCCGAGCCAGTTTAGGGTTAGGGGCTTAGGGCCTAGACTGTTTACAGTCGCAACTGTGCGCTTTGCGGGTGTCTTCATCATGACTTAGACTTTGCTGCCATTATACACTCTTCACTGTCGCGGCAGTTGCTTTTTCATTATCGCGATGTTGTTGTTGGTAGCATCATGCTTGTCGTTTCTGTTGCGTGTTGGTGCGCTTACTGACGTTGCTTCCAGTGCTGGCACAGCCTCAGAACCCCAAGTTTTGAAATTCGTTCCTATTTTAAAACCTAAACCCTAACCCTAACAACATACGAAGCATAAAGAAACAACAAGGGCAGGACAAGGGTCAGGGGGTTTAGGGGTTAGGTGTTTCGGTTTTTGGGGCTTAGGAGTTTGAGCTGTTCCTTGAAGGGTTCCTTTGAAACGGTATAGGGGTTCAGGGTTTGAGTTTAGGGTTTAGGAAGCATTCATGTACGCATTCCAATTCGGGTTTTAATTTCAGGGTTACTGTAAGGGTGAACATAAGAGCGATTGCAAGACCAGAAGGGTCCATTTAGGGTTTCGGCGCTCACACTCGGACAATCCAGGCGAGGCATGTGGTTCGAGGTCTGATGAGTGAGACTTCTCTAGTGGGAATAAGCGATGATAAGAATCAACAAATAAAGCTTCCAACACANGGGTCCTACTTGAGAATAAAACAGCATAGTAACCAATAGGACCCTAGGAAGTTTCAACTGCAGATCACTCTGAGGGTTGGGGTATTATAGGAGTGATAGATAAAAGGACCCCCAATAAACTAGATCCAGACAAATCATATTGATTCGGGTTTAGCGTTTTGGGGTACCTTAGAAAGCGCAATGCTCCTTGATTTTGGAATAGGTCGTAGGTTCTGAATCATGAAAGGGGCCCTATACGTTTTAAGGCATATTCCTTCATTGAAGGCTTGATCCATGAAGCTTCAAGAGACCAACAACTAAGCTGCAAGAACTGCCCCTGCAGTTTTTTTTTATTGTGGTAACTATTTAAGCGTATCAGCAGGATTGCAGCATTGCCAAGGTGATGCCCCGCGAGTTTGATCCACACAGAAATGCACCCTGCAAAATGCCTCCACGATTCCAGGGACTCGAAAAATGGCTGCAAGAGATGACCCTTAAACCCTGCGGAATAGCTTGCTCCGAACACCCTGTACGAATGCTCACGTCCAAGCGATTGCTGTGTCCAAGCTGGAACCCAAACACTACAAATCTCTCACAGCATTGGAACTGCCCTTCAATGTCAGCGTCATCTTCATTATATGGGGATGGGGCACGTCTCCAAAATGAAGCTGAAGGGATGATTGCTGGAGCGCTTCTTGAACTTGAACCTGCAACATGCAAGGAACTTTGCACGCAGAAATCTCTCAGTCCAGACATGCCTCGTTCTCAGCAGTGCAGTGACCTCGGTATGCTCGGGGCACTTCGGTGGATTCCATAGTCTTGTCAACAGCAGGCCTCCGCCTGCAGATCTTCTTCGCCTTCTTTCCCAAAAGAGACGTTGTACTTCTGCATATACTGGACCTCGCGTGACTTTCAAGCCCGTGGTCTGTCATGAGGCCAACGCTCTGCTGCCGCACAAATGTCTGTCATCGGCATCTGTGCAGGGTGCATGCCTGAGTGAGCGCCGTCTTTGCCGCACAGGTTTTGGCACAGTTGGAGTACCTGCCCATCGCAACACCGAATGCATTAATCCGCGGCCTGAGCCCCGAGAGGGAGGTGGCGCACAAGAAGTGCCAAAAGTTCCCCTTGTGCTGGCGGCATGTGCGCTTGCATCCTGTACAGTGATGAAACCCGAGAGTTCAGGCGGCAGGTGCTACAAAACGCGAAATCCGCACGTGGGATGTCGTGGCACGTTGTGGCATTCCCCTCTTCGCCCCCGGCCTTCGAGAGGTGGCTCCGAGGCGGGAGCCTTCTTTCCTGCACGAAGCGGAAAGCTGAGGCTTTGGGCTTAGCAGCTAGGCTTAGCAGCGTCTACGTCTAAGTATGGCTTCTTAAACATTTTGATTCTTAATCTGCCAGCACAGAAGGAATATCGGCTATCGTTCAAGCTTTCGCAAAGGCATCGATGGCATGGCCCGCCTGCTGTGGGATGCTTTCCTTGGCATAGAGACTCGTCGGAACTCTGTCAGCCACGTCTGACTGTGTTGCGTTGCGCTACTGGCAGACCGGCGTCTTTCGCAGCTGGCCCTGCAGTCGCCGAACTCCATGGCTGCCATGAACCCAACCGAGGGGCAGCGCTCCAAGCACTGCCTTAAGGACCGCGGATTCAACGAAAACACAACTGCAAAGAGTTTGCCTCCAAGTGGCTCTAGGCTCGTGAGGCCATCGTCAGGCTCCTGCAGGAAGTCTTAGAACATTTGGCTGGCAAAGGCCTATCTGA
The DNA here is from genome assembly GCA_003297005.1 of Symbiodinium sp. clade A Y106. NCBI lineage: Eukaryota > Dinophyceae > Suessiales > Symbiodiniaceae > Symbiodinium > Symbiodinium sp. clade A. Next base: position 208,451 of record BGNK01000231.1, on the reverse strand, counting down.
ATCAAGGGTGTGTCGCTGCTAACTCAAAAGTTGACGGATGCTGCCTCGCAGCGCAGCCCTGAAACCAACAAGCCCACAAGTTAGATCGATAGATAGATGGATGGACGAACGGACGGATGGAGGGATGAACAGATGGATGGATCGATGGGTAGATAGACGGACATACATAGATACATCGAAAGAGACATAGATAGGTAGATCGGGTCATCGTCATCGCTGCAAGTGTTGACGTCACTCAATGAAGCTGATGACGAGTTTGTGTTCGTCTGGTTTGGTGCAGTGGCCCGGCCGTATGCTTTCTTGCTTTGCTGGCCACTTTGGCAGTGCCTGTCTTTAGGTGCTGCTTGGAAGACTTTGATCATACGGATGTGTTCACAGGCTTCTTCGGGCGACTTCGTTAAGGCTGACACCCGAGACTCCGGCAACTCCGTGCGAAGCTGCAAACGGAAGACTTACGAGCACTTAGCACTTCATGGTCTACGCACCCGTGCCGGCTCACTCCCGTTTGCTCTTCTCTTATCGCTCGCTGCTACATCCAGAAGTGAAAGGTCTCGGAGGTTGCAAGTCGCCATTGTCCTCTGCGAGTCGGCGCGCGGCCGGGCACTTTGGTGTGCAGGTCATGTCTTGGTTGAAGTCCTGCAACCTTGCCAAGGGCTTCAAGGGCTCAAGTCCAAGTATAGGCGTGGGGCATCTGGCGCCTGCTATAGGACCACGGACTTCCGCATCGGGATTTTGCTAGGAAACACTCTCCGAGTCTCCGAGCAGAGCGTCTCTCTGCAATTGCCCAGCTTAGCGCTTAGGCCCCCGCTGCTTTGACGGAACGACCAGCGTGGAAAAACGATCCTTTGGCGTGACCACATGCGGCAAGATTTGTCCAACGACTCGCATGCCCTGCCGGCCTTCGTGAACGTGTGTCTAGACAGGAGCACCAGCGCTGTCGCCATCAAAAGCGAGGCCTGCAAGCTGAATACACACCCAATCCTTGCAACGCGAGGAACAATGCGTTGTCTGCCTCTGGCTTTTCAGATGTTGCTTCCGACTTCGTAGAAGCTCAAGGCACCAGGGTCCCCATAGAGGCCGATCTTGCATTCTGATCCGATCGATACAAATAGATGAAGAAACAACCAGTAGCAGAGTTTGCAAGGCATTCTTTGGACTTGGGATTAGCATTGTTTTCAAGCGCCGACAGGCAGGTGGTGCCTGGGCGTGCAGACTACAAGTAACAAAAGAACACAACGGCCCTTACCGCCGTGTGCGCAAGCACAACTTGATCGAAACCCTGTGCACGGAAACCCAGCTGAGGTCCGACACAAAACGACACTGAGACAAGGGCTAGCAGCGCACCCGTAGTCATCACGCATGGTCGTCGACCTCTGGACGGGGTGCTGTTCGAGCATGCAATCCGAAAGAATCACACTTTGACAACTCAACAGGATGACTCTTTGCCTGATCCTGATGGTGCATTGGCAGCTGATGCTGCTACTACTGCTGCTGCTTCTGCTCCTGCTGATCCTCCTCCTCCTCCTCCTACTAGTACTACTACTACGACTACTACTACTTCTCCTACTCCTACTCCTGGAGCCTACTCCTACTCCTACTCCTACAACAACAGCAACAGCAACTACTACTACCACCACTACCACTACCACTACCACTACCACTACCACTACTACTACTACTACTGCTACTACTGCTACTACTGCTACTACTGCTACTACTGCTACTACTGCTACTACTGCTACTACTACTGCTACTACTGCTACTACTGCTACTACTGCTACTACGCTACTATGCTACTACTACGCTTCTACTACGCACCTACTACCACTGCTACTACCCACACGACGACGACTACTCCTACTCCTGCTGCTGCTCGTCCTCCTACTCCTGCTCCTGCTCCTCTCCTACTACTACTGCTACTACCACTACTGCTATTACTACTACTACTACGACTCCTGCTGCTGCTACAAGTGCTACCACTACTACTACTACTACTACTACTACTACTACTACGACTACGACTACGACTACCACTACCATTACCATTAAAACTACCACCACCACTACTACTACTTCTACGACGACGACGGCCTCTACCAGTACGACTCCGACTACGACGACGACGACTACGACTATGATTGCCCCTGCCCCCTGCTTTTGTGCTGCCCCTGCCCTGCTACCACTACCACTACCACTGCTCTTCCTGCGACTCCTACCACGACTAGTACTACTGCCACACCGCTAGCAGTACTCCCACGACGACGACTGTTTCTGCCAGTACTTGACCAGAACTAGTACCAGAAGCGAGTACTAGCACTCACTCTCAAACTCGTACTGCGACGAGCTCTACTACGACTGCTGCCACGACTACTGCGACGACTGCTGCTACGCATTCGTCGACGACGACTGCTACTACTCTGCTGCAGCTGCCGCTCCTACGACAGTACGACCACGAGAACGACGACTGACGACACCGACTACCATTATAACAACCAATGCCGCCCGGACGGGCACCACTGACGTCACGACAATCTCACTGACATCTTACGACGTGGACTATGCGAACGACCGTCACGACACGATGACAAAATTGTACAGCACTGCCTGCTGCTCCCTGCTACGGTGACAACAGCAAGACTGCCAGCAGCTGGACCCGCGCCTACTGCACTCGCACACACTGAGTTGTCTTCGCCTTCGACCTTGAAGCAGCATTCATGATGAGCTGAGTCGGCGATGCTCTTGCGAGAATCAGAGTGCCCAGCAACTTGTAATACAGTGATGTTGTGAGATCTGGCAATTAGAGCCCGCTGCTCCTGCTCCCCCACCTGGCACTGCTCGGCTTCACAGGGGGTGCTTCTGCTCGACTCGGCCGGTACAAGTAGGGAAGGTGCTCGGAAAAGGCTGGAGGGTGCGGAACGTACTGCACAAAGCCCTTCCTTACGTTTGCTGCCTGGACTTCGAGCTGCACAGAACCACTTCGTCGGAGCCGGACCTTTCAGCCCATGCCCCCGAGCCCCCGCCTCGATAGTTTCCGGCATTGGCCGGCAACTGGGCAGGTTTGCTCTCTTCAGGCACTGATTTTGGGCTGCTTATCGCTGTCAAGCTTGTCATGGAAAGGCGATGCAGCGACAGTCGAGCGTTTAGCGATGCTAGGTGCGCTTCAAGGTAACGGAGCGCAATGCCTAGAATTTGCCTGGAACATGGTCAAGCATGATTGGTGCTGCTGAGGCCCGGACCAGCTGCCTAATGGAGAAACAATTCCCTCCCCTGCATACATTACATGTTGGCCCCTACAGTCGGGCTTGATAGAAACCGCAACACAGCACACGGCAAGGCTTCAGCCCTTCAACTTCAAGTCAGTGGAAAATGTGACAGCTCCATCTGCAAGAAAGTCATCCAGAAAAGCAGAGACGCCCTCCGTCAGCGGGGCCCTTTTGCTATCTTTTTCTGTTAAGCTCTGCCGAACTTTGTCGTTCGTGCCAGTCTGTGAACCAAGCCGCGAGCGATGCCAAATGCAACTGCCTGCATCCTGAAAATTAAAAGTCGCCTGTCTTTGTAGCGCTCAGATCTGAAGGAGAAGATGTGAAGTAAGCGCTTGGAAGAGGCTCAGAACAGGACCAGTTTGTCACTACCCGTTAGCACAAGCCGGTGCCTCCGAGAGGGGCATGCCGGGCAAATCTGTATCCCTCAAAGAGGGCCAGAGCAGTCTCGACCGCAACGCACTTTTACTTGGTCCGACCGGCTCGAGTATGAAACTTTGTGAAGTCTGTTCCGCGATCATTTCTGTCAGTTATGTGGGCGTGGAAATGAAGAAGTGGGCGCATGCCTATGCCGGTGGCCAGGATTTCCTGCAAGCTTGCGGGTAGGACTAGGATGCTGCACTGCTGGAGACTCCCAGGCTCCCCGGGGGCCGGTGAGACCACAGCAAATGTGCTTTGAGGAGGACAAGGAAGAAATGACTACAACCAACTTTCAGACCCCTTCTCAAAGGCACATCGTTGAAACAGTGCATCGAATCCAGAGCATGTAGCATCTTTGCATCTGCATGCGTTCATTCAAGCTTCTTAGTCCGTGATGTGCATGCAGCATCCACAACAGGTCGAAGAGCTCGTGAAAACATGCCCAGCAGCCAAGAGCCAGCATCCCAGATCCTCGTGCAACGGACCCGGACAACGCTTCAGGCGGGGTCCTAAGGTTTTGAAGTTGAATTCTACTATATCTTGATATATCTTGTGTTTGTCTGCAGTAGGATTGGCGGCCAGAGTTGGAGGTATATCATGCCCGCTTCCCAGACATTTCTTTGGTCTTTGTTTCTTTTGTGGGGAGCAGGTGCAAGGCACCTCTAACTTGCTCATGAAGAAAACGCTCCCTGGGCGCAAGCCTCTGCGCACCTTGCTCGAGTTCAACTTCGAACCCTGCGATTGAGAGCCAAGCTGCAAATTCCATGGTAGCCACCACTTGTGAGTGCGACGTGTCGCTGGCGAGAACATCCGCTCCTCGTACTCATCCGCCATCTTTTCGAACCTGGTGCTGGCATCCCTGGATGCTTGCATGCAAAGAAAACCGAAGCAAACAGCAAAGGGAAAGTTAAAGGTCTCCTTCTTTCTGCTGTGGAGCTTGTCCAGGACGGGGCTCCTGCTCTTGAAAAAGTCCGGTGTTGGAATGCCTGCTTCGTAGGCGAAGTCGGCCAGGAAGGAAGCCGTCGACAATCGCCTGTCCCGAAGACAGTCCGAGTGCCGGACCTTTCCGAACCCCCTGCATCACCCACCCAGCCTTTTGGTGGAGGCGTTGTGCCGAGAGTCGTGGTTGTACAATCGCTGAGCAAGGGCGAAAAGGCACCTGGATGCTAATCATGCGAAGAGTGGAAGGCACGTACACGCTAGCCAGCCAGCATCAAGCCGACTGTCAAGCTGAATACATCTCGGGCGTCCGAATCCAAGTGAGCACCCGGGTTATGCCCTGCTGCCAGCAGGAAGGTTGATCATGTTCCCCTGAACCGGCCCAGAGTTGCAACCAAGGGGCGTAGTGTCCGCTTCATAGTCAACATCGTCATCTGCAATGCCAATGGGCGCCGGGGTTGGTGGCCAGAGATCGAGCTGGTGGCACCTGAAACGGCCAGGGTGTGCCAGCTGCACGATTTGCGACGGGGGCTCAGATTTTACCAGGATCAGGCATCCTATCAGTCTGCGCTCGCGCATGTGTAAGAGCTGGCGCCTGGCCACCATGGAGCTGCGCATACTCTCGGTCCACAAAATATTGAAGGCTTCGTTGAAATCTTTCATCAGTACCTCACAAAGGCTTCGCTTCCATCACTGGCTGACAAAGTCATATTTCAATTGGACTTTGCACCTGGTCTGGTGACCCCTCCAGTTTGGCCAGAAACTCCTTGCTGGCTTCTGGGTATACACGCGCAGGCTTTGTGTTCATCGAAGGGCAACAAACCAAGCCTAAGAAGGACGTCGGCTGCGACCTCTAGGCTCTAGACTCTCTACATACAAAGCGCTTTGCGAATCCCTCACGAGTCCTTCACAACCGGTGCAGCTTGCGCTTTCGCTGCCTTCAGCTCTGGGTCAGAGCCTGACACGGGCTCGCAGAAACCGGTACTTTTGCAGGCTGAGGTTTTGCTGTCTAGCCTTCCTCCGGATCCTCGAATGAAGCTCTGCGGAAGCGGCAGCCACTGTGACGCGCATACTGGTCACTGGCGACCAGGAGCCTCGTATAATCACGGAGAAAACATGTGCTTCTGACTTATTCCCAATATCATCCATACGCCAAGGCACTCCCTGACACTGGGGAAAGCCGAAAAGTCCAGGTAGTGCTCCTCTGCTGAATCGTGCGCCGCATCGAGGCCCAGCATTGCAGCGGGTGCCCAAGTCTGTGGGCACAGAGGAACAGGCACAGGCCCCTCGGTAGTTTTGGTGTCTGTGCGTGTGTATGCATCTGATTACCGAGCTGTCGCCTACCGGCCTACCATGTTGGTTTGCTGCAGGTATCCTTGCTGAGAGCTTTCCATGAAAAGCGGCGGCGGCTTGCCGAAGCAGATTCAGCCAGATTGTTCAAGGTGCCTGAACACTTGAAATGCTCCGCCTCAGGACTGTTGGCTCAATAGCACGTCTGCTTGAGGCCATTCAGAAAGTCTGTACAAGGATGCGTCACTTCCGCGGGCGCCCCACCGGCCGCTTCTGTTTGGCACTGGAAGGACCAGGCCTTTCAGATGCTGTGGACTCTGTGAGGATAACCAAGCCTAAGCCTTCCAAAGGCTGTCGCTGACCACTGAGCATCAGGCGGAGGAGCTTGCGGACTCGGCGTGGACCAGCCCCTCTTGTCCTGAACAGAGGTTGCACGCTTACAGAATTAATCTTGAACCTGTCTTGAACTTGTTCTGACCAAGGCACTGCTTCCTTTTTGAATTCCTTGTATTTTCCTTCGGGGATATCGCCTCAGCTTGCAACGGCTGGCAGTTCGTGTTTCCCCAGAGCTTGACATGATAGTTCACAATGAGTGGCCACAGACGTAAGATCAAGTGTGCTTACACTCTCCATGTACCTTTCCGCAGACAGGCCAGGACCCTCTAAATCCGAGACACCGTGGATGTACCCGTGTTTCGGGCATCCCAGTTTGGCCGCCTCTGCCGCATGCAAGCTGCAGAGGCCGCCTTCAACTTCACAGTGCCTCGTGCACCTGAAGTCCATATGCGCTTGCACAAGCAGTGGCAGCAGTCATGGATCACGTCATAGCGCCAAGGCACTGTCCGCCTTGGCCACCTGCCCATACGCGCGAAGTGCAGCGTGGGCGGTCGCTCTGAACGCTCCTGACTTGATCTGAACCGCACATGCCCCACGGCACCGTACATGTTATGGAAACTCGTATTGGGCACAAGCTCGGAGCACTCCAAGGCTTTTGCCATGGCTACAAAAAACTTCGACACTTTCAAGCCGGGGTCCTTTCAGCTTTGACAGGCTTCTTTGCCTCCGCCTTGGCTTTTGGTCTTGCTTTCGGCTTTGACCGCGCCTTGATCTCCTCTCAGACATGTTTGCAGGTCGAGATGCACGTCACATCTGGCCAGGTTGTTTAGCCCCCAGTCCTGCCGGCTCGCTTCTCTCCTTTCGCGTGCGCCACTGCGGCTCCGCTGGCGCCGCCCCTCGCTTTTGTTTGGACCTCAAAGAGGCCCAAAAGTCAATGATGGGAGATGGGTCTTGCTTGTCTCCAGTTTGCGACTTCTCTGTAGCCGTTGCTTGGTTCACTGCTTCCTGCTGTCCTGCTTCTTCTTATGCTGTCCTCTTCTTGTCAACATCATCAGAACACGCCATGCACGCACACTACGTATGTTTGTTGACGGACAAAGTCGGGAGGTGTTCTATTCTATACACGGAACTGAACATCAAGCAGGCACCAAAGAGTAAGTGATCCAAACTGGGCAGAAGATTGTCAACCATGACCTCACACAACAGAGTGAGGCCAACTCGCGTGTCTGCTCGTTGATGTTGGTGTCATTTGCCGACGTGCTTCTGCTGAGGTCTGAGGTGTGTGGAGATGCGATTGTTTGCTTCATCCGCGGAATTAGCCAGACCAGGAGATCTTTTATTCCCTCTCGCATGGCAGGTGATCTTAAGCATCAGGGTCTCGGATGTCAGGGCTGTGATTCAAGTCCCAGTCCCTAAACATCTTCGGTGAAAGGCACTCGAGTCGATTTTGCCACGACCTCTACTGTAGTCTATGGTTATCGTCTAAACTAGCGGAGTGGCTTGTGTCACTTGTCCCGGCAGCTGCCTCGAAGGCCAGTAGCGTTTCCTCTGGGATTGAACCTTTGCAGGGCCAGGGCCGGCGCACACATGAAACAAATTCTCCTTCACGCCCGCTACAAGTAAAGGCAGAGTTTGGGAGAGAAAGCAATGGCTGAATTGCTGCGAAAGGCACCATCAACACGCCCGTAGTTCAATCCAATGTCCTCATCCCTATCCACATGATACTGGCAGAGGCCCCGTGTAGCTGGCGTGAGTGGGCACTGGCCACCCTGGCCACCGTTCCACACCTTGCTGCTACGAGAAGCAGAAGATTTATAGGGCTTGCACACCTCTTGTAAGTTCACCAAAAATTCTGCAGCTAAGATTTCCCCGCTGCACAAACGCCTGTTCAGCTTTCCCGTTTTCTGCACTGGGCCTAAGGGGCGCGCTCTCGCCATACAAAAAGCCGTGGACACCCTTGGTGTAAAGCGCTTCGACCGCTCTTCAATCGACATGGCGCGCGAGGCTTTGAGCAGCTAGTAAACACAGTGCACGCAGTTTCTTCAAACCCGTGTTGTCCCTGTCACTCCTGCCTTGGCTCAATAGCTGCTTACTGCCCTTCCCTGCATGCTTGCCTCTGGCGCGGTGTTCTCTCTCAGGCTTTCTGCCACAGATATGTGCCAGGGTCCATGGGCACATGCGAAGCTGTTACACCCAGCACGGCTTCGCAGCACGAAGCGAAGCGGCCAAGAAAGTGTGCAAGTTGCGATCCGCCTTTACTGCCAATGCTGTTATCGCACAATGTATTGCAAAAACGTGATCCCAAGCCCGCAAGAAGATAGAGGGTCATGACGATTCCGAGCGCAACAGGTTTTGGAGCCGCACGTGACAGCTAGTGAGCTAGTGCAGTTGCCACTAGAGTCTCCACTTCGTGCAGCAGCTCCTTCGGCATCATGTGTGGGAAGTGCACTCCTATCGGCCGAATTGGAAGCTCTGGAGGGTTACTGACCTGCGTGCCGAAGCTACGCGCTTTCGGCTGGCGAGCAAAGTCCTCCAGAGGATTCTCGTGACTCAGCAGTCCCTTCGCTGCCAGCTCTGCTGCCACCACCTATCAACTCAGGCAGCTAACATATGACAAAATCAACACACGTCGAATCGTATCGTGAAGTGAAAAGCTCGAGAAGTCCGACGCGACAGGTTGCGTCGCCATCAAGTCAAAAACTGACTGGCCACTCGCGGGCCTAGTATCGGCCATGATGTTCAACCACATGGACAGGGCTGATGTGATTTGTAGCGGTGCCGAGATCGGCACATGCCACTGACACATACGGGCTCTACAGACAACACCATCACATGACATCATGATAAGCACCACCAGCAATATGAATGAACTGGGTCACCTGCGGAAACGAGGTTGAGCAGCAAGTCGCAATAGTTTGTTTGCAACAGTTTGTGTTTCGGGTGCTTCTGTGCATGTGTGTGTGTGTGCATGCATACATACACACACACACACAAAATCACAAACATAAAAGTACACATATGATGACACCCTCCGGACAGACGCCGCGCACATATCCTTCCATGGCCGACTATCCGGAATGCTTCTATCAAGCACACACATATATATATATAATATGTACATATGTATATATGTATAGTACTGTACTGAGCATGCTGTTTGAAATAAATCTGTGTTCTCGAAGTGACAACTTCGACTAGCATCTAGAGAGGAATGAATGGGGAAGGACCTGTCGCCGTGAGTGTGCTGAATGAGCATGCGCATCTGCAGCAGATGCTCAGGATATGCAGGAGTTGTGGGATGTGTTTCGATATATCCGAGGAAGCGAATCCGAAAGTCCCAGCGAGTTTCACAGTTAGCTCCAGTCTGCGACGAGCAAAAACGGCCGAAAAGCTCGCGCCTTTACCGGACTTGACCAAAGTAGTCGCCACACCCACAATTTGAGAGCACAAGGGAGCAGCCTAAACCCCAAAGCCCGCAAACCTCAACTCAGGTGGCTTGGCTTCAGCGGCAGCAATCAAGAGACGTTTCAATCCAGGGCTTTATTTGCCACGCGAAACGCAGGGGTACCAGGCGAGGACTTCTTTCTGGCTAAAAACAAACCAACCGGAAGGTTAGCAGCTTTCGCCAACAGTCCACAGCAGACTGACCATCATCTGCGTCTCTTCTAATGAACTGTTTCAAAGGACCTTCTGCTTTCGACTCCCGCGACTCGCACACAGCAGGCAAGGCCCCACATACTCCAAGCACACGTCGTCTAGCGACGACATGGAGCAAGACAGCTAACGATCAGAACCACTCTACACCATGCCACCTCCCATAAAGTCCCACAGCTCCCAGTTCTATCGGGACATCTGCCCCTTCTGTGTAGAACCTCAGGCTTGCAGTGGGGTTCTTGAGGAAAGCAGCTCGGAGGTTTCAAGTACGGTTGTAGCATATACATGCCTACAAAAATACATTACATACTCGTATACATATATGTATGTATGTGTATGTATAAACTCGTTCGATGTAATTATGTATGTATACATGCACCCACATACATATTTACGTTTGTTTATTATTATACGTACATACACACATACACCTCTGACGTATCTGTATGTATGGTGACATGTGCGTGTGTGTGTGTGTGTGTTCGCTGGTTGCGTGCGAATGTGCGTCTGTTTTGTATGCCCATAAGCGCACCCGTGCACACGAATGGCCGTGGACTGAATCGTACTTACGTGCGAGGGAGTTTAAGAGCTCAGCGGTACTAAAGCTGGGCGAATTTGCGATTCTACCAGCCTGATACAGGCCTAAGTTGATGACTCGACAATCAAAACCAGGCGACAGGGAATCCCGCGAGATGTTTCTGCGAAAAAAACGGCGGCAATGGGCACAAACACCATAAAGCTTTTCTCCTGCCTGTTAACCGACCTACCCGTGCGAGTCTGGACCATTACGTGCGCAGTGGGCTCAGAGGCCTCCTGCTCATCCTGCGGTATCTCCAAGAAGCGCTCGACCAGGTCTCCGTCGACAAATCCCTCGTGGGCCGCTGTTTCACCCTGCAGGGGCTGAAGGCTGGCATCAAGAGAAGTAGCACTTACGACAACGAAAGGGGAATACTCAGCAATGGCGGGCATGATCGAAGTGGTGATGTGATCGCAATCACAGTAGTAGAAGGAGGGGAAAGCATTATCGCGACAGCCGCTACTAGAGATGCGCTTTCGCCATACAGATGTGAAGCCGGACTCTTGGATGAATGATCCCATGCTCTGCCTCAGGCCATTGCCCCATCTACGTCCCCCATCCGGTTTTGGCCGGCACAACGAAACGGAGGACTAGCTTCCACAGCAGAGCGAACTCCCTCAAAGGTGAAACGAACTGCAGCGTGTGCTCTTTCAGTTCCTTGAGCGACACATTCTTGCAACGGCCGCATGCATGGCCCCGATATGTGCTGAAATAGGAGTGGGTGATCTTTCGCAGATCCAATCGGACACGATCCTGTCACACTCACGCCACAGCTCGATCGAAAATGTCCTGCCCACTCTCGGGATTCAAGACAAGTCCGGCATGCCTGACTTGAATTCGGATGCTTCTGGACAACTTGATGAATTCACTACAAATTTGATGTGGAGAAAGCCGAAATTCAAATCCTCGAGAAATCCAGCCAATCCACCATGTAAGGCTCGAGGATCGTCAAACAGGCGAGGTGGGCGGAAACAACATAAAACTCGTTGTGCCAGTGCGGTCGGTGGGAGAGCAGAAAAGTCAACATGCAAAGCCGCAGAGGGAAACACAGTGTCGAGCAAAACTACATAGCCAACGCAAGACATCAATGCAGAGCAAACTGGAAAACCAATGTAATTACAGGGACCGGAAAAACGGCAATGCACAGGAGAGGGCGATAAACAGCAACATCAATCAACGCACAGGTTGTGAATGTGTGTGATTTCGGCAACAAAGATCCACCTGCTGCTACTGCTGCTGCTACGACGGTATTAGAAGTGCCCCTCCTGGTGCTAGCGCCTTAAGGTCCTAGGGTTCTGCAGCTTTCGAACCACGGGCCTACTTAAAACCTTGAGGGTTCTAGCTCCATAACGCCTTCTTCTTGAATCTTGTTCAACCACCTTTCTGCCATGGTTCGTCCTCATGTTTTTAATGTGAGGTTAGTTGTCTTCATTTGTCAATTTGTGTTGTTCATTGTCTTCAGGAAAACTTGTTTTAATCTTAGTCAGGTGAGAATTGGAACTGCCGCAAGACACATGGAAAATGCTATTGAGTTCTTGGAAAAAAATCAAGCATTTGCAGGGGGGGCTGCGCCCCCTGCAGCTCTGCATCGACGGCTTACCCCTCCAGGTCCACCCGCCAGAACCGCCAGGGGACTCCTCCGGCATGGCCCCGCACCCCGAAAACTTTTTCAAGCCTTTTCAGATCTGAATACCTCCGTTACAGCCTTGTTTAGGTTTAGGTTTATCAAAGCCTGTTTACCCTGCGTAAGCCTTCCAAAGCTTGTCTTAAATTATCTTGTTTTTGTCAAAGTTTACCTTGTCTCGAATCAAATTTTAAGGTGCGAGGGATAAAGGCGCGTGAGTTGAGATCTTTGCAAATCCCTAATGATGCTACCACTCTGCTACCACTCTGCTACCACCTGTACTACAAGTATTACAAGTACTACAAGTACTATTACCACTACTACTACTACTACTACCACTACCACTACCACTACCACTACTACTACTACTACTACCACTACTACTACTACTACGACTACTACTACGACTACGACTGCTACCAATGCCACTGCCAGTACGACGACGACGACAACTACTACTACTGCGCCTACTACTCCTACTTCTCCTGCTCATGTATCCCGACCTCAGCTTCAAACACTGCCAAATACTGCATGGGTTGGCACGGGATTATAAATGTGAAGCCCTTGTGCTTCACGATTGCCTGCAGGTCCAATCGAACATCACGCCAGTCGCCATGAGAAAAAGGAGATTGCAGCCGCTTGGCCATGGAGTCCTTCCAGGCAACACGCAGCAGACTCCCCGTAAAAATTGTGTGGACACAGCCCTGCTTGCGCAGTCCTGCAGCATCAAGAGGCGCGTGAAACTCTTGTCGCAAGGAAGAGGGATGACGACGCCAAAAGCACCAGATACGCTGGCCTCAAGTCCAGACGGAGAGAAGGAGGCTGGAATCTCCCAAAACTCTGGCCAGCCAAGCCGCCCAAATGGTGCTCGTTGTCTGCTGCGTGCTCACTTTCAGTCCAAGGCTTCCTTTCCGGAAGCGGTTCCTTGTCGCTTAACTTTGCACGTGGATCACTTCGGCCAAGCAGACGTCAATCCGAAAACGAAGCATGAAACAGCAAGGGCAAGCAACAGGCCGAGCGGCACAAACTCTCCGGTGTGCAGCCGACCCATCTGAGCGGCGGCAAGACTTCAAAACTCAAGAGCCGTGAGCCACTCAAAGATGATGAAAGACGCCCAGTGCTGCACAGCGACCCGCTCCAAGATCTTCCTCGGTGTCAGATTTACAACTTAGCCGCTTAGCTTCGAAAGCCTGGCCAGGCCTCTGATCATCATCGTATTCACAGCTGGTTCTGCCGGGTGGCACCTCGGAAGTCGCCTGGTCTGGTTGAGCTTTCGTCACTTCGCCTGGGACCAGCGACATGAGGTTGCCACAGTCGTCCGCGCACCTGTCTTCAATTTCAGATGCTCTGTACTCACCAGGCTGGGCCTGGACGGCATTTGGCGAACTGCAAGAATGATGCATTGCCGCATTGCAATTTCTGATTCCGAGGCACAGGAAGTGAGTCTCTGAAAGCATATCCACAGCAGTCGACCACGCAGAAAGCTGGTCATAAGCCAAGACTTCAAAAGAAGGCTCCTGAGCTGGCTGGGAAGTTCTCGAAATGACAATGAGAACCCTCAGCGGACAAGACTAAGCCGGCCTGTGACTCATTAAAGCGCAGCAGGCTGACTGAACGCATGATGTCGCCGACGAGGATGTCATTGCCTAGGGAGCAGTTCTTTCGCTGCATGAGTCCAGTAGCAGGATGAGCGACGCGCAAAAACAAGAACATGAAATTGAGACCCGGCAAGAAGACGGAGTCTGTTCAGTCCACCATGGGACCAATCGATCTCACGACATCGATTCACGTAGCAGATATGGCAGAGACGACGCCAAGACTCCTACTGACATCAGCAAACCGAAACATTCAGTCATGGTACCTCTCGCTTGCAAGTCCAGAATGATGAGGCCAGCGTGATGGCGCTGAACCTGCAACGAAGGCAAGAATTTTTAAGCAGCTTTTACATGCCGGTAGACAGCACACGTTCGGCACATCAATTCATATTCATGTAACCTGTGTGGCATGTGCAACTCCAACACTGTCAGGTTGCTGCGTCCTCGTGGCCGTGTGCAGATGGACTCTCTAAGCCAAGCCCGCAGCTACCTCTAGCCTCTAGCAGCTGGTGCCTCCGCCAGGTGAAGGCGATCCTCGCCAGTCTCGCGAGATAGCTTCCAAAGCTGGAGGCGGTTGTTGACCTTTGCGAAGGCAACAGCACTTGGCCTTCCTGGCGCTTTCAGAAGCGACCTGAAAACCATGTCCGTTTAGAACCAAGGCACTGCCCCGAGGAGCTTTCCTGCAAGTGGGAGCAAAGCATAGACTGCGCCTGCCACCTCCAAGGATGCCACCTCCCTGAAAGGAGGCAAGACCTGACATGGGGGATGTCTGAGGCGGAGGCAAGACCTCAAGTCCGTGATGATGATGGTCGCTTGTATAATCTTCTACCAACTAAGTACACTTACTTTTGGTACAGTGTGCTCTCCCTGGCATGGCTACTTCCACGAATGGATATCGGATATTGCTGCTACTTCAGGGTAGACTTCTGATACTCGCAGTTGTTATTGACCGTGCTCGAGCTGGGGGGACAGCGCGTTTTGGCCTTTGCTCAGCAGGACAGGTGCCTTGCTCCTAAGGACACTTCGAAGACTGTTTCAGCACGACTTGTACCATTGGTGGCATACGTGTCACTAGGGAGGTGTCCGACGGCAGATCCTATACGCGAGGGTCTGAGTGTCTTCATGTCAGAAGATCTTGCTGGCCCAATTACGCTTTCGTATGCTGAATGAGGAAACCAGGCTTTGGCCCATTGCTTGAAGTGTGTTGAGAAGACTCTCACACCTGACCAAGAGAGCAGGGGTATCAATGCCACCAACACTCCATCGAGGCCAACGTGGACGGGAAAACTAACTCACTGCAAGGTCTCTAAAGGATTCTGCCCAGGCCTGCGAGTTGCCTCCTGAGCCTGGGCCCCGGGCCCCGGGCACGACTTCCGGTCTGGTGAAAACGCGCACAGACATGGCTGAGTCTGGTGCTTGAGCTGGGCGATTCGCATGGGGCCAGGAGCCGAACCTGGCGAACTCATGTCACCATGCCGTTCGGACTGAACTCTTGATGTCACACTGGCCTGCCCTCTTGACGGTTCAGGCTCACGTTCATGAACGAAGGCAGTGCCAACCTCACTGCAGCAGGCATGGTCTGTTCTTAGGTCAAAAATTTTTAAGGTGTCAAAAAGTATTCCACTTGTCATCGATCCAAACCACCTTGAATCTACAGAATCTACGGTGACCCTGCAGCAGTGTGGTGGGGATGCCCTCTCGTTCACTCTCAATTTCTGATAAATTCTTCCTGTCCATCCCATTTCCAGCTAGTAAAAAACTCACAACATCAGCTCGACAGTCATCTTCGACGACGCAGAGCTTCACTTACTGCCCGGCCAAAAAGCTCCGAGCACTATCCAGAGCATGGCTGCAGTGCCCTGGTTGGCGACATCTACAGCGACATCTACGACACTTGGAGGCGTCAGCAAGTTGTTTGCGCTGCTGCAGTCGAGCACACCATGTAGTAGGCGCGACTTAGCTTTGCAAGAGTTGCTGTCCGGGTCCCACTCGCAGTCGCCATTGCACGCCTTGCCATGCTTTTGGTGACACGGCGCTGGCTCGCAACTGGGGATGCCCCAATTCCACGAGCAATCTCCATTACACCACTGCGGTCCATTGCCTTGTGGGCAGTTTTGGCAGCTGTCCGCAACGTGATTCCCACAAGACACGACTGTCTTGGGAGGCTGTCCCGTTGGCAAGTGACCTGCTTCTTCCAACGAAACGACTTCAGCCAGCTGCACTGGACAAGCTGCGATGTTCATGACGGTGAGATTGTCGTGCATTTCCAAGCCCCTTTCTATGTCGCCTCCAAGGCCCAGCTCCCATCGATATCCCTTGGAGCTAAGGCCCCCGTCGATGTGACTTGTGTCCTCAGCGGCTGCTTGCGAATGTGTCCATCTTGCCTTTGTAACCTGCATCCACTCATGCTGCGATCCATCACTTCCTCGAACCAAAGACGGGCCAAACGATGCCCAGCGCTTGTCCTGAGCATCTGCTGGCGTCCACTGCTCAACAAACGAGTACATGGCAGAGATGCCTTGAGGCATATCTGGGCGGTGGCGCACCACAATTCGTGAAAGCATGCGCCAGCCAAACTCAGCTGCATAAAACCTACAGCTGAATTCGACGTGTTCTTTGCCGCGCTGAGATGCATGTATGAGGAATTTGTATTTCTTGTCCGTTTGCCATGTGTTCCAATCCCTGTAGGATTTGGCCCCGCTCCCTTCGCCGCCAAAGCGGGTGCACACAGTGTCTGGGCCGCATGTCGTGAAAGATGCACGTTCCTCCTCTGGGCAAGCCCTTAAATCATGGTTGCTGCAATTTGGGGGATCCCAGATCGAAAAAATGACTCTCCCTGTAAACGGCTCTTCTGTGAGCTGTTGTATTCCGGCATAACCGTACGCATGGCCAAGCACGCTGAAGTAGGAGCTGGTACTGCTCTCTTGCACTTCGACCTCGTTGTACCAAGCATCCAATGGCCCGAGGGCTGGTGAGATGTATCTGAGATGTACGGAGGCATGTCGTCCCTGCGAGTCGCCGGTGCTTAGAGAGCTGTTCTCGGCGAGTCTGCGTCGCTCAAGCCTCCAGGCACTCAGCGAGGCCAAGAGTCGCTGATCCGGCTCTGGCTCGGCTGCCCAGCTCTTTAAGAGCAAGCATGCCACAACTTTGAGCATCGAGAACCTGAGCCTCCTACATATCTGTGCACACTTCAGAACACATTTCTTATCCGAAAGCAGTTTTACTCTTTCTGGCTAAGTACAATCCCCTTGCAGTTGTCTGTAGACAGAACCCTGCCAGCGAAATCAGACGACCTTGCTACTCCGGGCACCGGTCCCTGAGCCGAGTGGCCCCAAACCGATCTGCGCATCAAGTACACCGAACCACGGTTGCCCCTAGCCGTGGACTTGAGCCAGGGCCCTGGCAGCTATGTACTCAGTTGGATCGCCCTGAAAGAACAGCGAAACCATTGATGCCACTTGCTCCTGACGCCACAGGACGACAGGACGCACCAGCACTGCGGACTTCAATGGACCACACGAAGGACTCCTCCTGAGCGAGGTCCAGGGTGTCCAGCACACTGGCAGTCTCGGAATTGACGAACACGACGGAGGCGCGGGAATTTACCGGTGTGGAGAGACTCAACCTGAGCATAAGCGGCACGCCCTCACAATCCGATCTGAAGTTGTCCTCGCCGAAAGTCCCTGCACGCGCCAACCCTGGGGCCAATGCGCGGCCATTGGCCATCCGATGCTGTAGCAGCCCACGGCACAAATCCCGGTGGATTGATGGTAGGCCATCCTGCAGCAAGGTGTGCGAAAAGGGAATGGCAACGGCGATCAGCCCGAAAGCGATACAAGCAGCACAACCACCAGTCACGAAGCAGGTTTCTGCCTGTGCCTGCAGCTCGTGTATACGCGCGCAAAACTTGGTGACATTGCATGGTTTCGCAGGTCTGCTTTGTACCGGAACAATGACATTCCGCGGTACGCACATGATCGGGCATGTCTGTCTGTCTGTCTGTCTGGCTGCCTGGCTGGCTGTCTGCCTGCCTGCCTGGCTGTCTGTCTGTGTCTGTCTGTCTCTGTTGGTCTGTCTGTGTCTGTCTGTCTGTCTCTGTTTGTCTCTGTCTATCTGTGTCCGTCTGCCCGTCTCTGTCTGTCTGTCTCTGTCGAGTCCGTGAGTCCGTGAGTCTGTGAGTCAGTCAGACAGTCAATCAGTCAGTCAGTCAGTCAGTCAGTCAGGCAGGCAGGCAGGCAGGCAGGCAGTGTGTATATGTATGTATAAAAAACCAGATATTCGGATATTCGTATGTGTGTATGTATATATATATATATACACATGCATATACGTATATAAATATATACATATATAAATATACACACATATACGTATGGATACACATACGTGCTTGTACACCGCATGTACACGTATACGTATGTATGAGGATATAAATACAAATAGAAAGATACACAAACCTATGCATATATATATATATACACATGTATATATATATATATATATATAAATACAAAACATGTATGTATGTGTATATATATATATATATCGACACCTGTACGGATGCATTTATCTGTCTCGAGTTTGTACGTCTTTTCATTCAGTTCGATCTTGCTTGCTTGCTTGCGAGGGGTGGCTCGTAGGCCTAACCCAGGGTTCGCTTCTGTCAGTCTGAGTGGCCCGTCCAGGGGCGGACACGTGTTCCCCTGAGTGCACCTTTTGCCCCTCCTAAACCCTGACCGGCATACCATGCTCAGGTCCCACGCGGGTCAGCCACAGTTTGAATTGAATGGGCAGGGAGCAGGCTCCGAGTGACGGCAACAACCACACGACACATTACAACAGAACTAGTAACCTCCTGTAAGGGGAGCAACAAAAAAGTGCCGCTACGATTTTCGAAGCCTTACCTAAGGTTCGAATATTGCAGTGGAAAGCCATCACCTTTCGGTGCCGGTTGGCAACCGAAACCCTGCCTGTGCGGTGCCTGACGCAGGTGGAGTGTTTCCACCTGCATACGCTGGCCACTTTGGAGCAGCGCAAACACCAATTTCCTTGGCTCTAAAAACTCGCAAAGACCTCGGACATTGAAACGGTGCATGCGCACAGAAATTCCAAGAAGCCTCACCAGGAATGCTTCGTGCTGGCAAAGCACTCTTGGCTGATAAACGCCATGGCATTCGAAACACCACCGAAACCGCGCTCGAAGAAGGCCTCCAATGAGCGGCAGTGATTCCCAGTTGCTCTGCCGCGAGCCTTGTGTCTCCACTTTTGCTAGCAGAGGGGCTGCATGGGAGATGTTGGGTAGGCAGATCTGCGAGTGGGCAACGCGCAGCGGTTGCCGCGCCTAGCTCGAAACGTCACCAGCACACCATGAGCAACTGCCTTAGTTGATTTCATCGCCAAGCCTGCAGAATCACACCATGCCCGCTGATGGCAAGCAGCATCTCCTTCGCCTCATTGATTGCGGCCGAGTCAGTGACATTCGCCCAAAATGAAACTTGCAAACACACAGTCTCAAGGTTGTATAAGATCCTCGGCCCTAAATGCCTTATCCCTATTAAAGCGGGTCATCTTGTCTATACTGCTTGGCATTAACACCCAACATGAACGGAAATGGGCTTGGCGTGTCGTGGCTGGCGGTGGAAGTGGTCGTAGTAGTCGTTGTAGTGGTAGTGGTGGCAAATAGCAGTGGTAGTAGTGGTATTGCCTCCTGCATTGCTGAGCGGATCACTATAGGCTAGTGGTCGTAGTTGTTGCCACAGCAGTAGCAGCAGTAGTAGTCACAGCATCAGCAGCTTTAGCAGCAGTAGTCGACTAATGCCACTGCTGCTGGTACAAATACCAGTACTTGCCAGTTCCTGTGCCGATATGCATCACCAATACATGCACTAGAACCAACACAAAAGCAGCACTCGGAAGCGTGCTAATGCAACTTGCAACCTATAAACCTCATCGGTGTTCCTGCTTGTCGCTCTACTTGCTAAACCACACCCGAGAATCGCAATGCAACGCTGCAAGCAATGGGAACGTCCCCGCACAACAGCTGAGTCCTGCCTGATGGGTTGGGGCAGCCGCCTGCCCACACTGCTGTGGTCCTTGTAAGAGCATCTGGTGTTTTTCGCATGCTATGAGACTTCTCGCCTCGAAAACGACTCAAGCATGTGGCAGGGCACCGACAAATGAGGAGGACTCGCGCGATGAGAAGCTCGGCAGCACCAAGAGCTTGCAGGGGCGTATTCCTACGGTAACCTTAGCTCGGCTGCTTCTCTGATCTTATCAGGCCAAGGTCTCAAGGACTTGCGCAGACCAATCACAACCAAGCACCAAAATGAAGCAGGCGGTAAGGTCAAACAACTTTCCTCCCAAGGCACGATGCGGGCGACCTTCCATGTTCCACTGTCATCCGTGGCGCAGAGAAGGCGTCCGTCCCGGAGGCCAGCAAACAGCTGGAGCTCCGACTCGGCCGAGGCAAACTTCGAAGCTTCTGCACTGCAGTGCCGCGCACAGCAGCAGCAGCAGCAGCTGGGGAGAGCATGTTGCATGTTACGCAGGCCAAACACGACCCGAAGCTTTCCCAAGGTCACAGGCCAAGCCACTTCGATGAAAGCCGAGGTTGTAGACCAAGGCAGCGTTGGCAAAGGGAGGCGCTGCACCTGCATATCACTGGTGAATCTGCAGCCCCGCAAAATAGCACAAAAACCGACGAGAAGGCATGGCCAGAAGCCGAGTGTGCACCTCTGAGGAACTTTTGAAAATGCAAAGCTCGTCAGTCCACAGCCCCGCAAGCAGCAGCTCGTGTCTGCGGCTCAGGCAGCTGGGTTCGCCTCCGATGCGCTGAAAGTCTGCTGACACTTCTCGGCTTAAAGTTTCGTCAGATGCTGTCGGGCCTGGCAGCTGCCACGAGGCACTCTCTGCCATCTCGTAATTTCCTGTCAAACGAAACAGTTAGAGCATGGCTCCATGATGTCTGCACCATCTGCCAACCTTTTGCTTCGCGAAGTTCGATCGCCCGAACATCTCCAGCTGCCGATGCGACGAGTACTCCTGCTCTCGCCACTCACTGCACGGATGAAACTACATGCAAGTACAAGAATCAAGAACTCATCGGAGTTCATAGGCATCCAAGCATGGGCGCTTGGCCTGCAATCGCTTCAGCACTGCACACCCGCAGTTCTGCAGCCACAGTGACCTGGAACCCCTCGACAGACCACCTGGGTTAAGAGGCTCTGATGCCATTTCACGCCATTTCGTCAACCGTTGTGCTTTTGCTTTTATGACAAAGGTCATGTGCTAACTACTTGGAATGGGACTTGCGTCGCCAGAGCACGGCAAGGTCGAATTGAGAATATCACTGCCGACTTCTGTCTTTCATTCTGCTCCTGTTGCAGCACGTCTTACAGCTGCCTTGCATCCGAGGAACCGTGCAACTGCTCGAATTCTCTCCAAAGTCAGGCCGGATGCCCATGCCCCAGATGCCGTGACCTGCAATGCGAATTCTTTGCCATCTGCCACGGCCAAACCTTGGAGGCACACTACAGAATCATCCCTAGCTGCCTTCTCTGCGTGAACAACGAAGACTAAGCCCCGTGCCGCCGCAGCAGAAAAGCGACTCCTCATGATGCCGAAAACCCAAGTCCTCGTCCTGCGAAATTGCCTCGACCTGCTCGCCTCACAGGCCACGCGAAAGAAGCTTTTGCGTCTGTGCTACTGCTAGGCCACACCGCTGAGCTGGCCTTTCACAGCCAGCACATCGCTCCGACCAGGCCGGGATATTGCCAAGTGATGCGAGCCCAGCGGCCAAAGCCCGAGGACACCTGTGAATCCTGACGTCCAGCAAAATGCTGCAAGAGTCCTGTCCACTCTCGAAACACCTCCTGCTTCAGTAAGTGTTATACTCGTGAAACCCACTTCACTCTCTCACACACAACCCTATAAGGCCTGCAGATCTACCCAGCTCTTCGACGGGAACTCCCAGCCGTACGAAGCGGACGGATCCAACGTCGCCCACACCGCTGCAGGTCATGAGCTCGCTTGAGCCCAAGCCCTCCACATCCTCAAGGCGATGCCGTGACTGAAACCAAGGCCTGGTTTATTATCATTGCGGCGTACCCTCCAATCGTTTGCGGCTAGTCCTTGGTGCAGAAGTCGGTGATGGGTCCGAGGTTGGTCCACGTGTCCACGACCTTCCCACAGCGAGACAATCGAACCAGGCGAGCAAGCCCTAGACACCATCATAGAATGCCTTACAACCTCCTGTCCTCCTCTTGAAATGGTACCACAAATTAATTCCCAGACATGCAGCCTTTAAACTAGCTACTTCTCGCCCAACAAAGGTGTCCGCATACGGCGAGCGGAGATGCAAAGGCATGCTGGGTGTATGCAAGAGGGCATGCAGGTACCCCTATGGCAATACGGGGTTGTCGCCGGTGTAATTTGAGCACATTCTCAAGGCAACAACACAGACAGGCAAACACGCGCTCAATCGCGCTAACACATGGTTTAGCCTCTTTACTGTGAAGTTTTTGTCGGGCTGATTCATCAGTTGCTGACTGCTTTGCGGACCCCTTTATGGTGTGAAGTTGCTTTGGCATGATGTTCTCAGGCTTCTCAGGCTCTCTTTCTAAATCCCGGTTAACGCAGGATATGATTAGGAGTGAATCCTGTAGCTGATTTCCTGAGGCTTTTCTCGGGGATGAAAGCTTGGCCTTCTTACGACTGTTACACGCAGCCTACGACCACGACTACTGCTCCTAATCCACACTTCCCTTGCCTCAAATGCATCCTCCAGATTCTTCCGCACGCGCCCTGCCGCGGTGACAGCGGAGGCTGGAGCCTCTTTCCTCGGCTGACCGAGCCGCAACCTGGGACTTTCGAGGATATGAAGTTGGAACGCGAGGGCTTGGGCTTGTTCGGGTCTCTTGCTTTGGAGTAATTTCTGAGCAGCTGAGTGATTGTGATATGCTCTGAAAGAGACCTTGGCGACAAAAACCATCCTCTGCCATACCCGGAAGCGGCAGGCCTTAAGTGCGTGAACGCTGACAATCTTTCGAGCAGGGTGACATCAAAGGACGGAAAAGTTACTGGCTGGTTCGAGCTTTTGAATCCTTTCAGCCATTGTTTCGAGGCTTTCAGGACCTCCGGAGGTGAGGCACAAAGCGCGGCAGGTCTCTGAGCCTATGATTCGGGCTTCCGTGACATCCCATCACATTCCAACTTCGCACAGGATCTCGGGTTTCGAGTTGAGCCGAGCAGCACTTCGGAGTCAGTTGCCTCGACACTGCGAGTGGCGTGCGGCATGTTGGTTCGCAATGCCTACATCAGATCTCGCCTTGGACCCGACGAACACGTAGCTTCCGGCATGGAAAGCTGCAATGCCAGAGGCCTCGGCTACGCACGTCCGTGGTGCATCTGCAGGACACCATATCCTGAGCAACTGGGCTTCCCAGCCGGAACTGACCTGCCCAAATACTGCACGACCAGCGGGCTAATCCCATCTTTCTCGCTGACTTCCTCGCGCGCCTCCAGCCGCAACCTCAGCACTACACGTTTCGTCTATCGAATGGCATTTGTGAGACACACAAAGGCCCTTTGGCCAAGGGGCAAATAGAGATCCCCATATGCTCCGCTGATGAGCCAGCGGGTTCGAGCGGTGTTCGCGCATGTAAGCTGCGAGGGTACCTGTAGCAGATGTCCATACATGCACAAAGCACGCAATTCAACAAATGGATGGAACAAACGAATCAGCAACACAATCCTGGTCCGATCCCTAACTTCCAAGCCACCCAACCGAGAATGACAACGACAGGCAGATAGATACACGTAGGGAGAGAGACTCACGGCCGTCCTGGGGTCCGGCAGCTCGCAGCTCGCCCAGTGCCCGAAGCTCCGCATCGTAGAGGGCCACGAAGGTGGGACCGACCACCTTAGGATCCAGCTCCGAGGTGCCGCGATGGCCCTAATCGCACACATGCGAAACCATATGAAGTACAGTGTCTCATCACATGCTGTTCACTTCCTCTTGGCACCACGGGTCGAGTGATGTTTGGAGTCCAAAGCTTGAGCAACAACCTTTTGCATCTACTGTAGCCGGCCAAGCCAAGCGGCGAGTATTGCACCTGCGATGTGCGGCATTCAATGCAAGCTATTAGCAAAGACTTGTGTCGTGCCTTCTGCTATGAGACAACGGTTCATTGTGCAGGAGCCATCTGCAGAAACTGCCGACGCTGGCTCTGCTGCTTTCTTTTACACTCACCCACCTCGGGGCGAAGCCCACTCTCCAGCAGCAGAAGGGATGGTTGCGATCAGAGTGGCTTCAGTCACCCGCCTGGGCCGCAGACACTTGCGGCTCGGCGTTGCCCAGAAGAGGCCACCGGTGTGAGATCGGACATACATTGTCTGTATCGCTGAACCCAACCATCGCCTGGCTGAAGCCTCGGCGGGAGTCCTGCGCGCGGCCATGCGAAATAAACATGACAAGACATGCAGCAGGCTGCCCACTGACCGTGGCTGTTACGTGGCCCACCGTTTCGAAGCCTCCCTGCCCGGCTGTACTCATGCTCTCAGTTCTCATTTCTGCCCTGCCGTGTGCTGGGACCGACATTAAGTTCTTCAATAATTAACCGAGATCTGACTCAAACTTAATTGCTCTTGAGAGGGATCGCACTGTTCCTGGTTGTTCTCCCTCCGTCCATGCATCCCACGCTAAGATAAAACCCCTGGGTCTCTGTTGTGCCGTGTACCCTCTAGGAGCCCAGAGTCCCGCGAGGCAGCGACGTCGCCGTTCCAGGAAAATGGCCGAAGCAAGGGAAACAAGATTTGCAGTATGCCGTTGTGTCGCTTCGCGTGCCAAGACGTTCCGAGGATTGCCTGTCATCGTTGACTGTCCTTTTTGGATGATGTGCGACATGAACGAAGAACGAGAACGTCGGGCGACTCTTTTGGAGGGTTGCTGGCAAAGAGGTCTGTGACATAAAGGTTGCCTGGTGCAAACTACAGACATGCAACTATATACTCTCTCCGAAACGCACGGGGCATCGACTCTCTGTGACGTGAAATACATGTTTCAATATATAATGATTTATTTTGTATGTGTATATATATATAGAGAGAGAGAGAGGCTTGTTCAAGTGTGCGCAGCAAGTCCCCGCTCCGCGAGGCATCCAGGCGCCAGCTTCCCGCAGCAAAGCCACGCCCTTCGGGCCTGACAGCTTCATGCGGGGGAGCTGTGGGCCCATGCAGTGACCGAAAGGGAAGCGGGCTACCGCTAAATCGTTGCTGCACATCGCTTACTAGTTACATTCTTTGACCAGGCCTCTCGGAAATTCGGAAGGGTACAGGCTTCCACAACTCATGGCAGCAAGAGCTGTGCTTTGCAAGTGATCCTCGTCCCCTTTAGGGGCAACTTGTCACTGATGTGTCTGGCCTCGGCTGGCCGGCTTGGACCACTGCCAAGCGCCTCAACAGTTGAAAGACTCAGCCTAAAGTCCTAAAGTCTGGCATACGAAAAATCCAGAGCTGTGGGCTTCGCACTTCTTCTGCACATCAAGCGAATGGAGACAAAGCGTCTTTGGCCCAGCCTTATCACGGCCGGGAAAAGCAAAGGTCGGGCTCTCTGAACCCTCTCAGTATTTTGGATCTGCGCCTCCTCTTTGCCGCCATTGGCATGAAGAGCAGCGATTGTCTCGATGCTGTCGTCCTTGCCAACCCTCCACGCACAGCCCCGGCGCCCATCCGGCGTCAAGAACGGGGCCCTTATGCTCCTACAAGTGGAAGTGTGCTAAGTTGCGTCTGCAGCCAGGCGCTCAAGGAACTCCATGCCAATAATCTGCTCATCGACTTGAGTGTAAAACATTCGCCCCGCAGCTTTCCTTGCCGGCAGCATGATACCACAGACCAGAGCGGGTTGAGAGCGGGGCGCGCTAATTGTTGTGCAGAGCGTCAAGAGAGTCAAGATGGGCAAGGGTGGCAAGAGGGCCAAGAGAGTCAGGACAAACGGACTAATTAAGGCAGGACTGGGTCCAGGAGAGTGCTGGGGTAAGGGGCGGGTGAATGGTTGGGAAGACAAGGGTGGCGGGCCGGTGGGACGGCCGAGGGTGAAGAAGATGATACTGGAAATTGCCATCTTCACTCTCCGGACGCAATGTGACACCAAGGAAAGTCTCCAATTTGACGACTTGCACAGCGAATCGCGTACAATATGCGGCTGAAACGCAAATCAATCGGGAATGGCTGCTGTGAATCCACAAGTTCATCGAGATCGGCAACGGCCACCACATTCCCGTACAGGTAAACCTGACGCCGTGGCTGGGTGCACACAAGCTGACAACAAACCTTGAACAAACGTATCTCGGTCTGAGGCACTGTGCCCGTCCTACGTTCTGCATCCGGGTGTCGAGCGACACACTGCATGGCAAAACGCACAGACTCGCATCTTCTAATTCCCCCTGTAATATAGTGGTACTGACATCAAAGGCTTCCAGGGGGCAACCAACCGCTTTCCGTTAGAAGAGCAGCAGCAGGATGGTTCCTGCCGGTGCAGACCCAATCAGCGATCGAAAAGGTGGTCGACTGGACAGCAGGGGCCTGCGCCGTCGCCGCGATGGCAGCGTTGCCCATGTCGGCCGTGGCAATCCTCGGATTGGGCCCATGCATGTCTCTGCAGCTTGGCAGCCAGAAAAGCCACCAAGGAGCCATCGCAGCTCGTTGATTTGGGTATCGTAGCCTGCAAATTAGTCTGGCGACAAAGTCTGAGTTTGACATCGCACTGTGACGCTAGAAGTCTGCTCTGAGTTTCCCACGTGCGATAACAAGCTTCAAAGAGACCTGCAAACTGCAACTGGTAAGAGGCCGAACGAAGAGCGTCAATCCGATTGATGGCCCCTTCCAAATTGCTCCACGTGGCCGTGATGAGAATAAGCAGCTCGCCGCAGCTTGTGACTTGCAGCGAGCTGAGCATGCAGCACACCTGGAGCGAAGCCAGCTGGTTCTTGGCCGGTACTGTACACAAACCACGGGATCAATGCCTTACCAGAACCCCTCATTTCCTGCCAGAAAGCCGAAGGGTTGAAATATGGTAACGCTTTCTTGGAATGACCTGAAACTGAAAAATGCTTCTTGGTACAGGTTCAGAGGCCTGTTCGCGGATCTGCTCGGTGCATACCGGAACAAACTGCGCATCTTGGAAGCGGAAGATCTCCAATATCCTTCTCTGCGCCAAAGATCGTTACTTTCCGAAAGCAATGTAAGACCACGACAGTAAGGTAAATAATGGCAAAACTAAGACTAAGAGTAGCATTGGTGCTGGAGCCTTCTGGCCGCCAGCATACGACACCCTTGGAGCTGAGGCCCCCGACGTACCCCGCACGACTGCCAGCTCCTCTGACAGTGCAGGATCCAACATAACTTTACCTCCGTTTCGCCCAGTCTGGAGGGTCTGCAACTGGATGATCGTCGCTTCTTGCCGATAGGATGGCTGCGTGAATTAGAGTCCGAGTTTCGAAGTAAAAAAATGGGTGGGCAACGGTTGAAGGCAAATGCAAGAGTCTATGTCCCTGAGAGACCCTGGCTCCGGAGAACAAAGCTGCTCAGCTGCCAATAAGCTGCTACTGTATGTAATATATGTAATGACAAGCTGGAAGGCGGTGAGATTTTGTCCCGCGTTACATCATACATCCTCCCTTCTGAGCTGCTTCTGAACCCACCGAGACCTCCGCGCAGCACATGTATTCGGCGATGGTTTCGCGAAGGGTTAGTCATGGCTAGTCCAGTCTGGGATCTGGTCTGCCCTGGCAACCCCGCGACTTTGTTGGCGCTGTGTTTAGCCGGAATAGGTGGAGTCTGCGGCAACCCTCGGGAGGGCAGTGAGAAAGCCCCCACTTGGCTTCTGCGAGGACCGTTCATTGCCCTACAAGTGCAACACAGCATCTGATCTCTCGTGCCATTCGAGTCGCCTAGTGGTTCACGACGAACCAAGCCTTCAAGCACCGACGGACGGCTGGATGTGGAGAATCAAGCAACTGTAGCTTTGTGCCAAGTGTTGCTGCATCAAAGGTGTGATGCTGAGGGGTCTCATGATGTCTCATGGACTGGGGTGCTTTACGCTATTTGTTCTCCAGCGGAACACCTTGACGAAAGACCAAGATAATTCGTTTCTACCAGATCTACCTGCGCTGACCGATTGCTCCTCCTCCCCGGGGGCAGTAATGGCCACCGGACCCAGGGCACACTCCACGGCCGTGGCAGGCTGAGCCGTGACGAAGTAGCTGCGCGCTGCCATGATGCGGCATGGAGCTGTCGATGTGCTTCCGGCAAGGTGCTCTAACTCTATCTTCCTACGCGCTGTGTAAGTAGAGCTCCAGCCCGGTGCAGAGTAGCGAGGTCTTGCGGGGTCCGTCATGCACGAGACTGTGGGGCAGCTTCGGTTGCAAGTTGAGCCACAAACTTCGTGCTTCCAAGTATTGTCTGTCACAAAGCTTAGAGTCCGAGTCAACCTGTTGCACGTGAATTCAATTCACGTGGGTTCGCATCGCATGCGATGATTTTTTGTTACAGGTCCTGCGGGTTGACACGGCCGGGGCCATAGCCCCTGCCATCTCTGCTCTCGTAGACGGCGTAGTGCGCACTTTGGCCGCCTGCGTCCCTATCACGGAGGCCTCGACCACGATCCTCGGTCTGGTAACCGTGGTAGCCGTGACTGCCATGGCCATAGTCACCATAGCTGTGCCGGTATCCAGAATCGCTACGGACAGGCTCTGCGCTGCCACCATAGGCAGGAATGCCATGCGGCCAATGCTCAGAAGGCCTGCGTCCGTCAGTGGCCCCATGCCTTCTCTGGCTGTCCGTCGTGGTGCTTCGATCGTATGCCGTAGGACGGCTGGGCTCAGTCCGGTATCCATCCCCGTAGTCGCGGCGCGCAGCCTGAGGCCTGTAGCCACGCGAGTCTCGATTGCCGTCACCCCCACGGTGATGTCTGTCGGGCCTGCAAGCAACATTCGGCGCATGCGTGATCAAGTTGAACTTGCCTGCCTGCACGCGTGCACGTGTCATTAGACACCCATGGATATCCATGGCCCATGGAAGATTGTCCGGGTTGCTGACCGTCGGTCTAAATGACAACCGAAGTTAGCCTGTCGGATTATCGATTGCGCTACGAGGTGGTGAGCTCCAACTTGCACAGAGCATCACACAGCGCAGGCTTGGCAAAATCTGCCTCTCAGGCAGTCAACAAGCGATCTTCGACTTAGGTTTGTTACTTTCGAAGGGGTTGACCTACATTTGGCTCGACGACACTTCACCACTGTATGTTCCACTTTGCCACGGCATTTACACGCACTTACACTTGAAGTCGGTCACCGCTTGTTTCGGCGCGCGTGTCTGCAACAAACCAGCCTCCACATCATGACGGACCTTTGGACATACTCCACACGCAGAGCCGAAGCGACCAGCTTCGGTATATCCCAGACTGACCGGGACTCACAGTACTGATCTTGAACCCGCCATGTTTACAGATGAACTTGCGATCCTCTGCAAGCAAGTGCAGCACGGGGTGCCTGTCTAGCTTACTCCCATTGTTTCCATCCCTGCACGGTTGGGATTTACCGTGGGCTGCCACAACATGCACCCAGCCCTGACATGGCCTCGGTGGTGGCGTCGGTGGCTTCGGCGGTTCGGGAGCAACGTCACCCGTGGCAAAGGCCTCGCCATGCCGCTCCATACCAGCCTCCCGAGAGGAGTTAGAGTTCCGGCTTCACAGCCACATAAGTACTCCCCGAAACCACAAGCAAGCGGGGGTGGAAGAAAGAAGCTGCTCGTACAGTAGTTTAAAGCTGCTCCCTTGGATCGAGCGACCATGAAGGCATCCAGAGGATCCAGGTGTCTCTCTTGTCGCCAGACTTTGCCCACGCCCTTGCCATGGCCTCAGCCGCACGCAGCGTGTTTTATGGTCCTAACAAGCGGGCCTAGGACCTAGGAGGCAACAACAAACATGATTTATGCCATCAAGGGGCGACAGACATATACACGTATGCATGTGCATGTATGCATATATACGTATATATAGATAGCGAAGGCAAGGCTGGCCACGCTCTGCCCCGTACGTATGCGGCCGTGGCACTCGCAGCTCCCTTACCTTACAACTTGAGACGTGCGCCGTGTTTACACAAGCCCACTTCGCAAGACTGACGTGGTCTGAGGATGAGAAGCCAGGCGTAGCGGGTGCATCACGCTTGTCACGATTCACGGTGGCGCCAATTGGCATCCGTGAATCCCTGCCTCAAAAACACCCGCCGAAACGTGAACGTGGATGGGGGCCGGGGGCAGATTCCCTGATTCAAAATTTTTTAGCTGAGATCCGTGCCCGGGCCGGAGCCCTGCGGAGCGCTGGGGATCGAAGCGGAGGCGGAGGCAGAGGAGCGAGAGGGCACTGCTTCGCGACTCCGAACTGCATCTCTGTCCCTGTCCCGGCTGTAGGCACTGACGGGAGGCGGTTCTCGTCCTGACTGACTGGCACGGCACTGCCAAAACGAACACTTGCTTGGACATTGCCACGGCAAGTCGAGACACTTGTGACACCGCGCTGTGTCGTGTCAAGGGTGCGGGTTGCCCGATCTGCAGCCACCCCAGTCAATTCGACAGCAAGACTGCCGTTGACTGCACAGGCCCCTTTTGAATTGCAGAGTGCTCAGTCCGTCACCAGCTCCGTAATTGCGGTCATGCTGGGAATGGCCTCATGAGTTTCCATGCGGGGCTTCTGCTCAGCTAGTCGAGAGTGATCGACATCTTGTTGCCGAGAACCCAGACTGAGAGCTCCGCTGCCAGGTATTCGGCTTCCAGTCGCAGCATGGTTTCGCGAGTCGGATTGAAGATGTCCTCAGCGGCATGCATGTCCAGTACGAAGTGACTGACTCGTCGTGTCCACATACAGTCAGACTGGCATGCTGGGTTGACAGACGTGCTTTCCAAGATGCTTCTGTCGCCGGCACTGTACATATCCCGCTCAGGATACCGGTCCGAATGTCTGTCCCTGACAGCACTCGGAACTTCAGAAACACTCAGTCATCAGACGTCGGCTGCAGCTTCGAACCCATCGGATCCACTGCAGCCAACAGGTCAACCATGGAAGCTCCGTGTTGCCGGCCTTTCGCGATCACTCCGTTCTCGCTGTGGATCACGACCGCGCTCGTCGCGCGTGCCCCAAACTGAACCTGAAGTCATCCCCTCCATGCGCGGGTGTGCTGCATGTTCACCTCTTTCTGCCGGATCCAATGGTTCAAGAGGCGTCGCGCAGGGTCGCCATATCTCTCTCTGTCCCGATCACCACCTCGCCTGAGGATTGCTACCATTGCAGCCGGAGTCTACAGGCGAGAGCAAGAGATATACAACTTCTGCCAACAGGGAAGAGCTTCTAGGCCCCGCTGCGCACTGAAGAAGACACTCCCGGGCCCCGCGCCTTTCATCGACACGGAGGGCCTTGGTCGGGCCCTGAGCTTCCCGGAGTCCCTCCCGAAGAGGCCGCTTGGCAGGGCCGCTGGGGCCGCTTGGCCTCCGAGTACCAGACGTAACACACTTTGTTTTCTACTAGACATTTCGCCCGGGTGGCCGTGTATGACGCACGGTCTTTTGTGAAGCCTGCAAGCATACCTCCGCTCTTTCGCATTGCTTGAGAAGGGTTCTGCGGCGATTGCAGCTGGTGTAGCAGAGCGTTCCTGGCACTCGGCATGCAGACTTTAGCCCTGGTACATCGGCGCAGGTGGGGGCCCCAGGTGAGGTGCGGAGGCTTGGCTTCGCCTCCTTGGCCCATCGATGGGGATTGCCGCTATGCCCCTGCTGCGCAGCTGAGGTTGGTGCCATGGCACCATGGCTTGGAGGCCACGCACATGGAGAAGACCATCAGGTCCCGCAGGATACTATTGGCACCAGTCCCTCAACTATACCACGGCCAGGCTCGACCTTCTTCCAGCCATCATCCCAAGCCACCCACACTCGTTTAGATGGCTCCAAGGTGCTAGCCATCACCTCGAACTCCTGCAATATCTCTTTAGACGGCGTGGCAAAGAAACCACAGGTCTCTCTGGAAAACCGAATCTCCGAAGGGAACGCATGGAAAATTATCTTCAAACTGTCGGGGACGAAAAGGCGAGATCCTCTCCAGTGGAAGGAAGACACTGTCTTCACAGCCGGCAAGTTCCTTGCCGCAGCTGGCTCTAACAACTTTCCACGTAGGCTTACGATCTGCACGCAGCTCTTGGACAGTCCTTCCAACAACGTGCACAGTGAATCCCACGAGCAAGTGTGAGCTGTTAAAGACAGCTCGCGCAAGCTCTTGTCAGCGTTAGGCAAAGCAGGGTCCACGAAGTTTAAGACATTCATCAGCGCCAGTGCACGTACCATGTCGAACGACCCTGCAGCCGAGGAAGCCCGAATTGGGCTAGTTGCGATGTCTGCCACATGCAGAACCTGAAGGTGTTTAGAAAACCCTCAGCACATCCAGTGGAAAAGGCCACGCAGGGCTTCTGGCTCATAGATTCCCAGTGACAACAGTGGAGGCCGGCCGCAACTCCTCAAAGCAGTCGCCAATTCCCTCAAGAGCTCATTTCTTGCTGCACGCGGCTTCCCCCGTGCCAGAATCTCCGACATTTGGTGGGTCTCGATGCGGATGTGAAGTGCGCAATCACCTTTTTCAAACATCTTCCTGGCTGCTTCACAAGTCCTGCCCAAATGCCGCACCGTCCTGCTGCACGGAAAGCCCTCATACGCTGCATATCGGCAGAATCGCAGGCCAGGGCCAACACGAGGTGCATTTTCCAGCATCGCATCTGATGCTGTTGTCTAACCACGGCTGCTGATTTCTTAGTTCCACATGCCTGACTCACCCGACCGTTTGAAAATGTGTGGTGCCTAAGCTTGTCCTAGACTCAATGCCACAATGCCTAAAGCCGAACAAAACAACCTGCTTTCTCAGATGCTTGAGTCGTCGGACGCGCTGTTTTGACTTGTGCCGTAAGTACCTTAATCATCTGCCGGAGGCTCGTTTTCATTCTCAAGGAAGAAACTAGTGCTGCAAATTGCCAGCAGAATTCTGCTTTTCGTGAATGAGTCGCGCTACACTCCCAAGCCATGAGCCAAATAGTGCACGGCCCAAACCATCGGTTTAAAAGTCACCTAGTGCGCCAAACCCAAAATACAGTTTGAAGGAAGGTCTTGCACGCTCCGACAACCAAAATTGCACCCTTCCCCGGCATGGCTCAATACTGACTTGTTCCTGCAAAAGGACAGACAAGCAGCATATCAACTTGTAGAAGTCAATGCCCTGAAAGAGTGATGGTTGAGCAGCAACAGTAGCATCAACTCACTTGGAAAATTGGCCTCCCTCCCCCACCCCGTCATGGCATGCCATGGCTTGCAAAGGTCGGGGCGCCTCGTGTGAACGAGATCTACTGGCAATAGGACTATGATGCGACGATGCATGCGCGGTACTCTTTTGTGGTAATTGTTTCCCTTCCGCAACCCTAAGTCTCATTCTTGCTATGTTTGGTTGGAGGGAATCTCCGTTCTGCACTTGTACCCTGGCAGGAGCAAACAAAGCTCAAAGGCCGAAGCAAAGTCAGAACCGGCAGAAGCTTGTCGTATGTGGTAACTAATTAGCTCGTACACATGTATGTCTAAAATACAATACATAAATACATATAGTATATGTAGAGAGAGAGAGAGAAAGAGAGAGAGAGAGAGCGAGCTGTATGTGTGTGTGTGTGTGTAGTATATACAGACACAAACAGATTTATGCCGGCTTGCCTGCTCCGTCGCTCCAGCGGTCGCAACTCTTCCTTGCCTGCTTCGGCGAGTTCAGCCTGAAGGTGGTGAAGTCCCGCCGGTTCGAGAAAACAAAGAGGTCAGGACATCCATGTATCCAATGTTGAACTATGTCAATGATGTTGGACTCCGAGCCTCTTTCGCAGCCTGCTTCTTCCTGGACACAGGGAAAAGGAGCAGCTTTCCCCTAAATCCGGGAGGGTTTCAGACTCCCTGCCTGGCAGCTTCCCGCTCCTTCTCGGCGCCGGGGAAACTGAGCGTTACGGTCTCATCCCCGGCCTCACACGAGCACAGTTAGGGGTATTAAGGGAGTGTAAATGCGTAGACAGTGTAGACCAACCCTGGCCCTATCGCACCCAGCTGTTTTAGGATACCGCACGCGCGTAGGCTGCCAGAGGTGCAAGGCGCAACCCATGAAACGAAGCCACGACCACGACCTTGTCACGACGATTCGTGGGGTTTGGTCACCACTGCCGACTCAAATGACATCGCGGTCGGGGTCCCACTGCAGGTACAGAGTGCTCTGGGCAAGTGCCCATCCCGGAGAGAGGCACAAATAGCATGGAATGTTCGCATATCGCCACTCTTCATTCTGTTCCTCCACTGCTCGGCTGACTCTGTGTCGAGCAAGCATCGAGTTGCTCCAGCCGCAGCACAGTGCGACACCAAACTGCGCCGAAGCGATTTGCAGATTGATGCGCTCGATGGCTAATCTCAAGACTGATGGGGGGATGCACAATTCGAAGTCCTGGCCTCAGATTGTCAAAAAACTGTGATGCTCAAGTCTCATGCAGCTGGAAGCGACGCAGATGGAATGTTCTCGCGATAACAGCTTTCCTACTTTCATAGGTCTTACATAACATCAGGGCACATCGCAACGTCTTACACAATTGAAATGGCACAACCGCACGGGTCTCTTTCCACTTATCGGAGGCTGGCTTTACGCTGTGCAACGCCGACAGAAATGTTGCCAAAACAGCCAGATTTGCTGAAACCTGCAGGGTAATGCTCAGTGGAAAAGAAGTCCGAGCCATCATCCTGGGCCAGCAGAGGAAGGGCCATGTAGAAGCTGTATGCGCCCTGACGCCGGACGCGAACAATTCGAAGCTCCAGCAGCAGGGAGTCCTCTATGTCCTAAGTTCAGCGCGCGGAACCAGCCGCGCAAACAACCTGACTGCAAGGATTCACACCAAGCCCTGCGTGACATTGTTCTGCATCTGAGGCCAGGTCTTTCCGACACATGGGGCAGCTGGTTGAACGGATCTTTCGGCAGCAGTCTGTGCAAATAGTGTGTTTGCAGCTGAGAACTCGTACTTGCGGACCTCCCTCGTAGCAAATGCAGCACTCGTTCGCCGGACAGGCATCCATCTGCAGAGCTCTCCATGTGTGGAAGCTAGGTACAGACCACACGGCCCGCCGATCTCGGCATCATGTGCGTCAAGCAGGCACTGTGGCCCGGCTTTAAGGGCCGTGATTGAGCCACTCATTGGCTTGCACGCGTTGCTTTGGCTGGGTTGGCTTCAGTCGCAAGTATGCCAAAAACCCCTGACCTTGCCTTGCGGCCTTGCATGGACGAAGGCTACCCCATCCACCCCGCGGTCGCCTCAAGGGCTTGCATCCGCTCCCGTCGCAGTTGCCTTGGCATGCAAGACTGCTATTGCTAGAGCATTAAGTTTGGCACCTTGAAGCCGCTGCAGCGCATGCTCTCTGCATTACTGTCTCTCCGATATGCTTTGCGTTTGCTCTTCAAAGGCGGGCTGCTCCGTCAACTTCCTGGGAGGCAGATGAGACTCGACAGATACACGTCAGCTGCAATGCACTCGGCATTCACTGGAGATTAGGAAATTGAAGTGCGCCCGCTAAGCGTCAGGAAATGCAACCAGGAGGTGTTCTCCGGAAGCTTGTGCTCCAGCAAGGCATTCTCAATGCAAACTGAGTCCTTTGTGTACGCAGCGATTGCTGCTTGCTGCAAGAATGCCCCTGACGCGGTCAACAATGCCAACACGCCCATCCTCCACCAGGAGAATAACCTCTTCCGCAGCTTTGACCTTGAACTCTGACGTGATTTGAGGCGCACCTATGTAAACTACCAGAAACCTGTCGAGAAGCCAACTTTTCAACTGAGCATTGCGCGCGAGGACTCTGGTGGCACTCGATTGTTCGCCCCGTCCGAATCCCGGCAGAAGCCGAATGCAGAGAAGCCGTGCTTAATTGATTACGAATTGATGCAGGCAAATGAAGGAAACGATGGGAACCATCCTCAGTTGACCGAGCCACCTCAACGGTGATTTGGAGCTGCAAGGGTGAGGTGTGAGCTCTTAGGCTTCACCCGAACGTGGTTGGCCGCCCAAGCAAACGGTGAGAAACCCGCAACTGGCAGCGTCTTCCAGCTCCGTCCACTCCTCGATCTTGTTGACCTTCGCATGGCTGTCCTCGTCCCCCTCCACCACCTCGACCTGGCTTACCTGGAAAAGTCCGCGTGTCCCGGTTCAATGAATATTATACATTTCATATTTAACAATTTTTTCTTTTATAGTTAGTTATATAAACCCTCCCAATTTGGGCCGTGAAAGACTCGAAAAGAAGACGCCTCCTCCGTGTGCTCCACGGGCTCCTGGGTCTCTGCCGACTCGGTGGAGGCCTTGGACTCGGTGCCCAGCTCCGTGGCCTTCGGCTGAAAGATCCTAAGCTGAGCCATGTCAGAGTCAGGGACTTTGTTGGAGTTCTTGTTCTGCTAACTACTACTATGTACTACTACTACTACTACTACTCCTCCTCCTCCTGCTGCTGCCGCTGCCGCTGCCGCTGCTGCTGCTGCTGCTGCTACTGCTACTACTGCTACTGCTACTGCTGCATTAGGTGGTGTCGCGCCTCAGGCAGAACCCTCACGACACAAACGGAGAGATTCGACCCTGGGTTCGAGAGCCTGAAGCAGAGCATAGGCTCCGAAGATTAGCGGTGCGAGAACGTCGAGTCTTGAGGACGGAGCACAAACAAGCCCGCTAGGCCGCGCTCCGAAGAGCCACATGATGCAATCACATGGCCACCTCTAATAATAGTTAATCACCCCACTCAGCCGTACACACCCACATGCCGGCAGCAGAGCAATGCAACGTCTGAAGCTGCGGCACCCTATTCTTTTGAGATGCCTAGCAGCAACGTTTTCTTACATGCGGAAATGCGGCGGCCGGATATATCCCTGCGTGTCTTGAGGAACTACGTCACTTGATCTGGGCTCGCTGAGTTTCGGTGCTTCTGCTGAAAGCTTGCTGCCCTGACAGCCCATGGCTCGGAGGGGTACAGAGCAGCCGAAAGCAAGGCTCCGGTATCTACGTTCTGGAAGCTATCTTTCCAAGCCGTAGCAGGGTGCTGCAGCTTCAAACCACTCGTCTTGATGTCTCGCAAGATGCTTCTGGCGCCCGAGGGCCGGACTGCAAAGTCTTCAGGCTTGAAGTTCTTTTTGAAGTAGCATTTGTAGTAATGAGCCAGGTTTGACCTCACAGCTGCCACTTTTGAGGCCGTCGCCCTAGAACTGACTTCACCAAGTGGCTCGTCCAAGACTGCACCACCAGTGTCGTCGCGGAAGTGGTGTACTAGCAAGTGCAGCTCCACCTGCCAAGGCTTGCAGCAAAATGCCAAGTTGCTCCGCCCGATGCGGAAACGTCGCGGGGACCGCCCTGGTGCTGAGGAGAAGCCAGTCCTAGGAATGCCGCCCGCTTTGTAAAGACTACTTCACGCGCTGCTCTTGCCTTTGTCTGCTTGCCTCGTATTCGAAATTCCCGAAGAGAGGCTCGCCCTCTCCAATGTCCAGGATATTCTCCACGCCGAAGACATCAAAGTTGGGATCAATGGAGGGGAGCTGTATTCCTTTGCTCTCCTGGACTTGGGGCAAGCCCGTCGCACTACTCGAGAGTGGAAAGCGCTGTCCAGCATAAGTTCACCTTTGGTGTCGGTGCTGCACCTCGCCTTCTCATCCCACTCCTGAAGCTGCTGGAGCACTTGGCGCCACTCCTCACTGACGGCGAGTGCAATACTGCAGCAAATGCTTACTTTCACATGTCCCGTTCAATACACGTCTACAGTGCACAGACTGCAAGAACCCTCGAGGATCCAACTCGCCGAGCATCATCGTAAGCTTGGCGCCATTCACGTAGCTGTTTCTGCCACTTGGCCCACTCCGCCTCTGACTTCAAACCAAAGCGCGTCGAAGGCTACTCGAAACCTTCACGCAGTCCTTCCTCCCTTCCTCCTCCCTCCTCCTCCTGCTCCCACCTGAAAGGCCGGCCCGGGTGTGACCGGCTCAAAGTCGGACATCTCCTCGTGCAGACAAGTCAGGCAGGGAAAACGCCTCGTAGGGCTCCATCGGGGGCCGCGCTGGCCTGACCGCCGCCCGGCCATGGAGAGCAGAGGCCTCCAAAGTCGAGGGACATGAAAGCCCATAAAGATCATGAAATCTCTGCTTGGAGGTTCGGGCCTGTGCCTTGCGAAGCACGAGTGCCAGTGCTCGAGTGAAAAGCTTCGGCACCAAGCAGCACAAATTACTGAATGAGGCTCCCCAAGGAGTTGTGCACAAAGCAGGGCGAAGCTGTGCAAGCAAGCCCTGTTAGCCACGTGCTTGCTCACGTCGTGCCCTTGCCACTGCAGCAATTCTGCTCGCATGAAGCCTACAGTATTATACTCGTTGCGCCATGGCTTCTTTGACAGCCACACGGGAAAATCTTGCCTTAAGCAATATCTAAGTGAAACGTTTCGGCTGCGAATTCGGCAACATAGATGCACATCCGACGTGGCGGGCTTCTAAAGGTGAAAATTCCCATCCTTAGCTGCCAATTGCCAGACGCACACTCTGACGGGCTCTGAACAACAATGAACAATGATATTGCAACCGTCAAGTAGGTCTCCGAGCAGCCGCTACCTACCAGTAACTGCAATCAACAATGTCTGGGGGGCACACGCTGCGTGTTTGCGCTGGTGGAGGCCGAGAATAAGCTTGAAGCATGAGCGTCACTCTCTCCCGATCTTAGCGGCGGAGAAAAGCATGACTCCCAACTCCCAAAATTTCACAAAGCCAAGCAGTTGAAGCAAAAGGAGATCATGCAATGAAACGGCAGGGCCATGTTCAGCCTTGTCTACTCGCTGACGTAATTCCCGAATAACCAGTTTGGGGCCCCATCACTTAATTTCCGGGTCGGGGGACGCGGCGACCTCGATGTTGGAAAAAGAAAGCACCCAAACGTCTGGCCAGCTCGTGACCCGGTCGTGTCTTGGCGGTCGGTCGGCGTACAGGTCGCGTTTCGGTCAGTCTCCGGGTCATGTCTTGGTCGTTGTTCCGGTTGTGTCGTGGTCGGTATCCTGGTCGTATCCCGTCCTGGTCATGTCCCGTCACGGTCGTGTCCCGGTCGCTCTCGCAGTCTATGTTTGGGTCGGCGTTGAACTATACCGGTGGGTGGCCCCGGTCGGTGTCCCAGTGGGTCGTGTCCGGTCGGCGGTTGGTGTTTGGTTTGGTGTCCCAGTCGCCTGCCGGTCCGGTCAGTGTTTGGGTCGGTCTCGCGGTCGGTGTCGTGGTCGTGGTATTTTGCTGATTGTTGTTTTCTGATAGTTTCCTGGTAGAGCTACGCTATGCTTGGTCGTTGTCACACTCAAGTCTCATGTGTTGGTTTGCCACATGCATACATGCGGATTGACATAGATACGCACAAAGATGCAGGTGCATCCGCATTCACCCACCCACGTTTGCCGAGGGCTCAGCAAGAGTTCTAGAGTCAGGGGAGACATAACCGAATACACAAGGGACAAGGAACGCATAAGCTCCTGAGGAGATCAGTTCGTCGCTATTTTTTCCATCCTAGGCACCAGCACATCGAGTACACGGCATGTAAAACAAGCAAGGTGTTCTCCTTCAGAGATGAACACTTGCGTGTGCCAGAGGCTCTTAGTCAACGGGCGGTGTGTATTGTACACACCGCAGAAAAAGACTAATGCACAAGAAAACCTGGGTATCACATCTTGGTAGCCGGCTTCTTGGCTGGCCGATCCACTGCAACATTTGCTGCAGCCATCGCCTTACGAGTCTTCCATCCTCGCAGCCGTGGCGTTCCCTCACTCGACGATGGCTTGGTGGGCATGGCAAAGATGGCCTGCCAACAGCCCCTTCCCCCAAAGGTCTTGCAGTTTCTGAGAAATGGAGCTCCACTCGACAAGGTGCATGGGACACATTTTCTCGGACATCGGCACATTCTTGTTGTCTTGTAAGATACTCTTGAGGAGACGCGGTCTGCCATATCCAGGGCTCCACACGATCATGGCCTCACCGACCCTGTCACGAAGCTGTGGCAGACAGAGTCGACCGTGCGAAAGGACTTTGCAGGACGGGCTTGTGCAACCATCTGCCAGGACATCCAGAATCTTTTCCTGAGCTCCAAGAGATCAGAAGCAGACATCTACAGCAGCGAGGTCATGAAGGTGCGCAGCTCCTCGTTCCAGACACGAAGGTGATACCATTCCGAGTAGTTCCAGTGGTTTCTGCTTTCGTGGCTTTCATGGTTGCCCACATCATGTTGCTCACGTCGTGCTGGGCGTGGATGCAGCCGTGCACCACTTGCTCGTGCGACCAGGAACAGAGCCGTCTACGAGAACGAGGGCCTGCAAACGATCCTAGACTGCATCAAGTCTGGCCGGCTATCCAAAGTGCACGAAACCCTTTCCAAGTCGTTATCCCTATCTTCAGCATGTTGTTGCCTGCGAACCCGATCACGTACACTAAGCCTAGCCTGTCCATGGCCACCTCGAGATAGGCCGAGAGGTGACTCGTCAGCAGCTCTAAAACGTCCATGAAGCTAGGCAGCCACAAGCTTCTCAGGCACTTGTAAATTTCCGTGGCACGTCTCACAAGAGAGTACAGTACCTCTGCAGATCCGGCAGCTTGTTCAAGCACCACGGATCAGCCTCCACACGAAGCGTCGGCCCATCCAACGTACTCGCCGTGGGAAGCTTCGAACCACGTGCCTCCAGGTCTGCGAGGTCCGCGTGAACTGGCCAAGCTGCCACAGGCTCCGGCAGGAGCTCGCCTGAGAACTGCGTGAACTGTCCGAGCTTGTCCTGGTGATCTGCCAAAGTCTTCTCGTCTTCTGGCGTCAGAGTTGCCTGGGTGATGTTGGTGCGATCGAGGATGTAGTCCATGAACTTCAGCAGCCCTCCAAGGCTGTCTTCTGCCACGTAAACAGGCTCCTCCTGCTTCACACTGGTGCCGCCTGTGGGCGTCAGCCGCCGCTGGTGCAGCCTCGGGCCCATGAACTGCCCGAGGAGCTGGCCCCCATGCCGAGCTGCTGGGCGTCTTTGAACCCTTGCAGATAAGACTCTCTCTGACCGGCCACTTCCGCATCCATCCGCTGCTGTCGCTCTTAATGGGTCTGCACGCCGCCTCTTGTCATGCACGCGGTTCTGTTCCTCTTGTTATTGTTCCCTTCTCATCATGTAGCGCATGAACGTCGACACGTCAGACATTTGGATGGCCTCCTTTTTGAACGTGAGATCCCGGCTGGAACCTGGCAGGCCTGCCTGCAAAAGACAGAGACGCGCTCCTGGGTCTTCCGTCTTTTCACTGGCGGCGGTCCAGCTGGCGGTGGTGACTTCACTGAGTTCATTCG
This sequence comes from Symbiodinium sp. clade A Y106, assembly GCA_003297005.1. Lineage (NCBI taxonomy): Eukaryota > Dinophyceae > Suessiales > Symbiodiniaceae > Symbiodinium > Symbiodinium sp. clade A. The sequence goes on along the minus strand of BGNK01000231.1, from coordinate 167,307 downwards.
GCCTTGCCCTTGCGCTGCAGCTGTCAAATGTTTCGACAGTGGCGAAAGAATAATTTTTCGTCCCTGAAACTTTGGAGTCTGTTCTGGCACAGACTCCAAAGTGGACTCTCGATCCCTGAAACCATCACCATCGGCGTCCCAGCTCTCCACAGGCTGATTAATCTTCTGTGTCGTGAGCATGAGATCAGCTCTACGGCGAGTCTCCGGAGATAGGTCTGCAGCACTCTCCAAGTGTGAAGTCTTCCGGCTCATGGCATCCGGGATGCCGTGAGCAGCTAAATTAGCTGCATGAGTCGCATCAGAACAGAAGAAAATGCTTTAAGCACAGCGGACTTGGCACATGCACCCTGCATGACATGTCGCAAGAGGACTATACCTGACCTTGGACAATGAGGTGCTCGAACCGAGGAGGCTGCACGAGCAGTTCTGATGTGACTGTAAAAGCTGTTTAACACTCCAAGACGCTGAGATGTACGATTTGTTCCCGGTGTCCTGTGCTCCAAATGGCCGCAGTGCTAAAATGCACGATTTGTTGCCGGTGTTTTGGAGTCTGAGTGGTGCCCCAGCGCTACATCTTTGTTGCCGGTGTCTTGCAGGTGGTGCCCCAGGCCTGGATGTATGATGTACGACATGCTCCAACTGGTACCCAAAATCAAAAATTTGTCTCCGGTGCTGCAAGTCGCGACGCGTGTTTTACGGTACTTTTGTTGCCGGGACCCTCACACTCACGGGTCCGAGAGACCCACAGGCGGCATTAACGACCAGCAGCGTTAGATCGCCCATTCGTGAAAGTTCTGTCATCGCAATCTTCCCAAGTTGCGGGAGACAATGCAGCTTCCGTCTTCTAGCTGAAGCCAGACAGAGTAGCTGCTTTAGTTTGCTATTGGGGTCTGCGCCTGAGCTAATGTTTCTAAATGAGCTATGCTGCGATGTTCCTGTCCCTGTCTGAGATACGTGCTGGGATGATCCCAAGGCACCTCAGCAAGTGCCCGCGCACAGGCAGACGAGCTGAAGCGGGAGGTCGCAAGACAACTCTCTTTGGACCGCGGCGATATCTACTGCTCTCTTGTTGTCAGGGCCTGCTCAGGCTCGAGGTCAGGAAGCGGTGAAAACATGGCTAAGCATGGCAAGCTGTAGCCCAAGGTCGGGCGATGATGTTTCAACGAGAGTTGTTCCGATTTCGTCAGTCATGCTGTAAGGAGTCGAATCAAGCCTGGTGCGCTGACGTTAGCTCGATTCCGGAGCAAAAGCGAAACCGCGCGAGGATCGGCCTGCAACAGAACATGCTGTCTTAACTTCATGGTGTGATGACCAGTTCTGAAAAATCTGAGCTCATAGCCCTCCGTGCTGCGCCATGCAGAGGTGCTTGCTGCACACGGTCTGTGGCGTTTGGGTCGGCCTGAAAATATTTCTGTCATTGCCAGCTCTGACAGCGAGATGTCTTTGCTAAGCTGCTTACATCCCGGTCCAGGAGGGCTTCCATGCCTTCGAACCATGCCATGCGTGACCTTCGTGCACCGGAGACTGACTATCAACCCACGGATCCTGCGTTACATGCAGCTGCACGTCGGAAGCTCTAAGCCACAGACGCAACATGCAAGGCCGTGCCACCTCGCAAGCAAGCGGCCCGAACTACTCATTGGGCTCCTGCTCAATTAGTCCACATCATCTGCCCACGCGAGCATTTGCACACTCCCCGCTGTCGCCTCCCAACAATTCATTCCGGGAGTTGATGTTAGCACCGTACCTGCAGTGCTTGCACAACAACTGCACAAATGGAATATGGGCGAGACCGTGAGAATTGCAAAGAACTTTCACGCACGAAAACTCAGCATCCTGCCTGAGCAGGAAATGCATTGCCTCGGAGACGGTCATACATGCAGCCGTGTGCTTTCAGATCGGTGGGGTGGATCCTTGTCAGTCCGGGGAAGCTACTGGCATCTGCAACACCCCTGAATGCATCATGCTGACCTACAAACTGTTGGCAGTACCTGTCCTTTTGAATTCTCGCAGCTTTCCTGTGGTTGTAAACTCGTTCAAGGAATGCCTTCGGGAATGGGCCGCTGTGAGTCGGCTCTGTGATCGGCGACCTCTAACTCGGGCGCTCTGCCGTGTTTGGCTCTGTTTTCGGGACCACTATATCATTGCATGCAAATCTTCTGACGCTGAGCTCAGGAACTCTTGGGAAACTATTCAGGCAGCCTGGCGTCCGTGGAGAATTCGCTCAGCGGAAGACTAGGCGGATCTGACACAGCTCAGCAGATTAATTGAAGCTGCGATCATGAAGCCTTGAGGCCAGGCGGGAGTTTAACTAGCGCCGTGCACAAGAAAGTACGCCATGGCACTGCGCACAGCCGTTTCAAAACGGGTGAAACACTCTCGCATGACGGACACTTCGCGACGGCCGCGAGGACAAGCCTAGTACCAGGCCTGTGCCCACAGGCCTGTGCGGGTCTTCAAGCGCAAGAGCTCGGATCAAAGGCTGGACCGGGTAGGAGGCGGTGGCCTCGCTCTGGGCAACACGACTGTGTTTCGTCCCCACGAGACGATATAATTGGAACCAGAAACGGGCTAAGTCAGCAAAGCAGTAAGACAACCACGGTCGTCAAGAAGGGGGTTTCCTGATCGTACTCGTACGTAGTTGGTGCAAAAATTCAAGCAGAAATCTGGCAAAGGGGCATGCATTACCTTCCCGCCAAGCATCTGTCGATGTTCCTGCGCGATCCACTGGTGAAGAGCTTCCTCAAGGTCATCCAGCCGAATGTTCCAGGCCCCAGCAGAATCTGGCTCGTATTGCACAGCCTGATACCAAGCCAGATGGGACATGCAAGGTAGCCTTGAAGCAGCGCTTACACCGCAGTTACCAGTAGCTGAGACACCCTGTAGAACTTCATGCTTGCAGCAGACCCGCCGTACCAGAAACCTCCGACAGTGGGATGCGGCAAGCTTTTCACTGTCATCTTTCTGATTTCTACCTGTGTGCTCTTAGCTGCTGCCGAGCATCTCTTGTAGGGCGGCCAGTATCCTGTAGCTCCGGCTGGGATGGCAGGATATGGCAGGTGCAAGCACGCCGTCAAGCCTAACATATCCAAACAGCCCAGTCTGCAAGTCTTGCCTGGCAGTCCGGCTTGGGCTTCTGCGCTTCCGACGAATTCAATGACACCTGGCTCCATCGTCCGCACACTCTGCAGGGGAAATCTGGCAGCCAAGCGCCAGAAGTTCTCCGGCATACTGGCGCTACTTGTAAAAGGGTCCAGATGTTGGGGGTCTGCAACCCTCAACATCTTGCCCCGAAGCTACGAGTAGCCTGAAGTCCGTCACACGCTACTTGTGCTTCCGGCCTGCATCCGATTTGACGAACATTGCGTTGGCCAGTGCTCCCCCATGCTCTGCCAGCACCAGGCGCGCTGATCGAACCTGAGAGGGCATCAGTCGCAGGTACTGGCAGACCACTTGTGATCACGAACCCCCGAGGCAAGACCCCGTCAAACATTCAAATTTCTCCATATTAATATAGAGCACTACAATCACCACAAGCGCTTTCAGAAGATGTGCGCCTCTCGGACTTGGTCCACGGCGTCCAGGCGGCCTGACTTACTAACGTCTTACGCAATGGCAGCAGTGGAGGATTGGTCGTGTCATCTGTCCTGCCACCTACCACAACGGATATGCCCGGCCTGGGCAGATTGACACCAGCTCTTCTGTACGATTCGATTCCAGCAATACCTCGCTCAGGATGCAATCGGCAAACCCCAACAGGATCTAGCACCCTGCAACTCTGCTATCACCTGCGTTTCTGCGGCCACTGTGGAACTGCAGTAACTGTAGACAGTGGCTGTGACAGCCTTGGAGCTATGCAGACCGGTCACTCGGCTTGCAGTCGCCAATGCCATCTGTTCGTTGATGATTGGACGGCGGGCAGTGCAGCGCTGCAAGAAAATGATCCGTGCCGGCAACGATGCAAGGTCCTCTGTTGTTGCGGTGGGACTCGCCAAGAAAGACAAACAGAAAGCCGGTTTTTGTGTGTGTGGGAGCTCACGCGAAATCGAATGTATTGATTCCGCGAATGAGGACTTCTAACGTGTCCATCTGTCTCTGTAGCATTACCATCAAAGTGTTCCATCGTCTTGATTCTGTTGCTGAGATCGTGCTGATGCTCTGCTAACTGTTGTGTCACGCCTTGTGGAGCTGACCCCCACTTGGCAATACCTGACACCTGCAGCTGTGGAGCCTTAATCGGGGGCGTCCGACTAAGGCGTCTGAGACCCCCTTCCGGGCCCGGGCAGCTCGAGCAACGCAGCTGTTTCGTGATTTGCGCTCGGCAGAGGGGGTCGAGGAACACAATGCAACTTCCTCCATGCCAGCGCGCTCTGCGATCGCTTGAGCCATCTCAGGCCCGACCTGTGCCCAAGATGCGCTCAAGTCACCACAGCATTTCAGTGCCCGGCAACTGCACGGACATACACAAAAGACAACTGAACGGCCTGCCAATTGATCATTCGGTGCCACAGGTCTGCGTCAGGTCTGCCTCAACTTCCCAACTCTGGCCCTCACACCCTGCGAGAGACGTCTATAGGTTGCCACACATGACTCTCATCTCTTTCATCTACTTTTGCTGCCGCGGGCGCGGTCTCCAAAGGCGAAGGTCGGTAGAGGATGCCCATCATCAGAGATCCGCCAAAGGTGCATAGTGCGGCTCGGAGCCACGCAGACGAGAAGCTCAGAGCCGTTTTGATCAGGGAAGGGGATTTCGAAGATGTTGGCCTCGGCCATTTCGGCTGGGGACTCCCGGATGCCAAGGGCCGCAAGGCAACGCACTCAGTGCAAAGAATCTGAAGGCAGGAAGCTTTGTCGACCCCAAGGAGTTGGAGGAACTCCGTTTGGATTGCATGGTGAGTCAAGATCTTCCTCGGCTCTTGGAATTGCCGCAGGTGCATACTACGAGTAGAACTAGCAGAGCTTGAACGATGTCTGGACAGGCTCATGCATAAGATTTCCGAGCTTCTTGGAAGAGTTCCTGACGGTGTCCCAAGCAGTCCATGCTTGCGGCAAGAAGTCCAGCAGTGTGTGCTGGTAAGCCATCCTCGGATGTGCACAATGATGTTGCTCCTCGTTGAGCCGCTACAGAGCAGATCTCACTCTGCTACATGCGTCTTCCTGTGCGTTTTCATACTGAGGTGAATCAGTGATTTGAAGCCAAGGTGCCCCGCAGGAAAGCGCAGGCTGGGAATCACAAGCCTCGGATGAAACGCGTCCAAGTAAGATGGCGGCTTCAATACCAGACAGGGTGTTATAAAAGTTTTAAGTGGTGCATATACTTCGTGCATGAGCAGCGAGAAGAGAGACACGACTTTAAGAACAAACAGTAAGCACCGTGCGCGAAGGAGCTTGCAGCCCCAAGCTATCCTGGAGCGTGTTCCAAGCAGCAGATCCGAGTCCACTTCGACCACTCCGAGCTGACTCCAATCTTCATCTGCTCGGCAAGCACTGTCGCATTGCCTACAGCGGTAGGATGATTTACAAATTTCAGTGTAGCTACAAAGACTCCTTGCAAATGCCAAGTGCTCGTCTGCTCTCACCGGCTATCCACAGCCACCTACCCTGTTCATCCTATTCTATGGCCTGTACAGGGACTCTGCGTGTGTCGTATTCACCGCAAGCCGAAGCTGTGGCCATGGATACCTCGGTGCGCCATGCGTCGCTTGAATTAATGGAGTTTACGATTTACAGGTGCATACAGTAAGTTTACAGGGCGTGTCTGGTCAGCTTCATGCCGCTGCGGCTGGGTCGCGCGTTGATGCATCCAGCTCTCAGCTCTGCCAGCTCAGCAGTCAAAGCCACAGAAGGATCCACAATGAAGGTGTGTGCGGCCGTTTGGCATGCATAAGTTTCGTACGTGTTCAACACGTCCTGGCTTCCTTACATATCGAGCAACCCCACACTTTCTGGACTCGTCCCCTCGGCTTCGACGTGCTCCTCTGATCTGCTGGATGCAGCCGAGTCTCTGGACACCAACTCTGGAAAGTGTCGACCGATCTCACTGCAGCGGCTGGGGTGGCGCGTGGGCATTGCCGGAAACTTGCGGATTGCTCGCCAGTTCAACGGCTTCCGTGTGGCCGCGTTGGCGAGCAGATTCTGCATGTCACGGATGACGGACTCAGTGGCGCAGGCAGAGCAAAGGGAGCAGGAGCAGAGGCGGGAGCAGAGAGCAGATGCCTGGCGGGCGGCCTACAGCCGCTTGCAGCCGAGTCGCCGTCGTCGCCGTGCTCTTTACTTTTTTTTGCATGAGGTAGCGCCCGAGGCTGGGGATCTCCGCCTGGGGATTTCCGCAATGTCCCGCCTCACTGAGAGACCTGCAGGCGGTTCAAAACAAGTGCCGCGTGATTCTCTTCGCCGCTTCGCCTTGTGACCTTGTGCTTTGCTTCCCTGGCTCTCGGACATGAATGCGAAAGTTTCGCTGCCGCAGTGGACCGCGGCGATGACAAAATTAAAGTCGCTTCTTGGAAGGCCGAGACGAACGCTCAGAACTGCGGCAATCATTGGGGCTTGTGAATCAAGACATGCACGAGAAACTGTGCCCCAGCGCCGAGGACGATCATGCTTAAACGCAGTGAAGCACAGGCAGCCAACGAAGGGCAGTTTGCATGGAGGGCCAAGCCAAAGAGGAAGCGAGGGCCGCTGAAGGGACCCCTGAACCCTGGAAGCCCCAGATATTGCCAGAGGCCCCGTGCGGCCTGGGAAGCGGTTGCATCTCACCTCAGCTCAGAAAAAATCCTCCCCCTGTGCAGACAACGCCAGCAAGCTGAAAATGTGGAAGTGAACCGTGGCTTCCGAAGGCGCTGCGACAAGAATGAAGGCTGCAGACCTAATTTCGCATGAACCTTTGCAGCCTTGTAGAGAACACCCAAACTGCGATCGCAGCTGACTCGCCGCATGAATCCAAAGTTGCTGAATGTTACAGTCTGGCGCATGCTAGAAACTCCGGCTCGACTAAGCAATGGTGTCGCTTCGGGTGCGAATACTTCATGCCCACCAAGGCTTGTAAACGGGTCGGTTCCATTCAGGTCCGCGAACTCTAATTAGCGCTTTAGCGACGTATTGTGCAAAACGCCGGTGGGTCCACAGCTATAGTCAGCTATGGCCTTACTTCAGGGATCCTCAGGGATGAAGAGTCACGAACAGTGAGCTTGGGTTCTGGCACGGTCCACGCAAAGGTTCGCCGATGGCCGCAGGCAGCAGCAATAGGAGATGAAGCCCTTGCCATTGCAATGGCCATGTGATCATCCGCAATCGGATCAGCTGGCAAGCTCCTGGGCGAAAAAACTATGGCCAGCTGCTGAGAAGCTTCGTGACCGGAGCAACTTGCAGGTTGATTTGTCCTGAAGCTCAGCAGCGTTTGGGAAACCAGCGAGATAGGCTGGTGGCAGTAAGATGTTCGAGAAAGTGAGCCGAAGCGGCTGCCACTCACCGGGGTCAAACTTGTTCAGTATCGACTGCTGTGCAGCTACACAGAATACTTGCGTCCTGCTTGCTTCTCTCTCTCAGGTCTCTGCGCCGTGGTGCTGTGCTGCCACTGCCAGGTGCAGAGCGTTCCAGCCAGTGACGTTGCCAACATCCAGAAGGCCTGTCTGATCCCCCTACTGAACCGTCTTCTCCCCATGCCTACGTGGCGACGAGACCCTCACAAAAGCTAAAGGCGGCAGAAGCGAAAACGGCCTTGCCTCGTGCTTTCGTCGGCTCTGCCTGAGTCTCAAGGTCTCAGGCGTGGTGGCAACCTAGTTCTGCTTCAACTGTCGCTTGGAGTACCTTGCATGCTGGACTTTCCTACTGTAGCTTTGGAGAAGGTGGAACGTCCCAAATCGCAGGCGGAGGTAAGCGATGAAGCGCACTAAAGTCACTAAAGCAACGGCCACGAGCAATACTAGAAACGCTCTAGAAACGTCTGCTGCTCATGCAATCTCCGGTTCACCGCGCTATCTACAGCCACGGTGTCGGAGTCTATACGAGTCTATACTTGCAACGCACCAGCACGAGTTTTGCAGAGGTGTGAGCACCCACCGCGGTCTAGTCGACTAGCTGCCCGTCGTCGTCCACCACCATTTCAACAGACAAGCCGTCACTCTGTTAGGTTGCTGATGCTGCGGCTCGGAGCTCCTATACTCCTACACAAACGGGTCAACTTATTCAACGTCTCATCAGCCGGAATCTCACCGCGCAGAACTCGACCGCACCAGAAGTCTAGGAACACCTGCTCTGCCACGAAATCTTGAAAGGAACCTGGTGGTGGTCTCTTGACGTCTTTCGGATCCTGTTTGTCGCGAAGTGAAACCCGATTAAGCAGTGCAGTGAAATAAAAAGATCCAAGTAAAGAAGCCCAAATACACTTCCCAAAAACATTCGAGTGCGCTCTTTCAATGGTAGCTCTGGGAACGAGCCTCGTCAACACCGACTACCAGTTTCATACAGGGTAGCTGTGCTACCTGTACGGAAACTCCGAAGCTGGATAATGGTGCGTTTATCTGTTATCTGTACCTGTCGTATGCACTACCCTCAAGCACTTTAAACTATGTAGTCTTCACTTCAACTCTCACTCTTAACGAACAGCGGAGGCAGAATATTGGAAAGCCCGTTCATGTGCCTGAAATTCGTGTTCGGATGAGACATTGCGTTGGGTTAGAACTTAGTGCTGTCTGGCATGCAGCATAAATAAACACGAGCAACCGGTCACCACAGTGCACAAGATCCCACGAGCGCTGTGCTCGATGGAACGCCATTTTTACTAATTAGTTGTGTGTTGCTTCTGTTTCGACTCACACACTTGCTGGGGAGGCACGGCTTCTTGTCGGCTGAGCTTGCTACTGTTTAAGCGCAGGCGCATGTGTCAGTTTCTTGTGGGTGTTGCCTGGATCTCTCGGCCCGGTTCGGATCTCGCTTGGCTAGATGGCTAGATTCGGCGAGATTGCCGAAGCAAAGGCTTGGAAGTCAGGTACAGCGCCGCAGCGCCGTCGTGATGGCAGCTGCCGGACATGAGAATGACAGGGCTGCCTGCACGCATGCTCGCAAACCAACGAGCCAGTTTGTCTTCAGACTGTACTCATATCGTTTGGGAGAGGCTCAGGCGGCATAGGCACGATCAGCATAAAGAATATCGGAAAGACTGAATTTCTTTCAAAAGGTGTACGGATGTGGCACGTTTGAGGTCCCGGCGAGAAGGCGCAATACAATGTCATAGCCGCCCTGCCAGACCGAGTCTGAGGTCTTCCGGCGTCTTGCTCTCTCAAGCTCTGACGCACTTTCAGACTTTTTGAAGCCTGAGCAGCAAAATGGATAGGCAGCTCTGATCGGTAGACCTGCAAAGGGCAAACGTCCAGACTTCTGTACCCAATGTGGCTGAAACGTCACGGTTGGAAAGGAACTTGGCTGCCAACCGTGGAGAGTGAGACATCTGCTCGAGACTGGCAAGTCAGACGAAGCTGCTCCAGTGGAACTTTTCGGGGCACTCGGCACTCCAAAACGCCTCGAGCAGCAAAGCCACCATCTCGGCGTTGCCTCGACAGGAAGCAGCTGCAGTAGTAGCGAGGCGGCAGCGATCGTACCGTGTCGTGATTACATAGCAAGCCCGTGTGAAACCACACAACCACCTGCTGCAGTCGCCACGTGCAGCGAAGTGTAGCCTGAGAGATGGTGTGAAGGCTCGGCAGATGCAGGGGTGCTGAGAAACATCGCGGTGCTGCTCGAATTCTCAGATGGCTGCCATCGATACTGCGCTGGTTCACATCCTGCCCCCCACAAACACCAACGACACATTGTCTTCTGGCACCAGCGCGACACTGACAAGCCGTCTCCCAAAACACACCCAAAAGACGGTCCACTGCCACGAGACGCTCCAATGCAACTGGCTCTTCTTTCTGCAGCCGGCGGCCCTCACGGAGGACGCGACAGCGACTCAGTGCAGACTTCCGCAAAAAGCGACGGGAGAAGGGCCCTAATAAGTCGCTTGATGATGTGTTCACTTGCTCAGTTGCCTTGCCCGCCAGCTGCAGACCATACACCTCAGTGACTACAACACACCGGAACAAGTCTAAGTCTCAGCTGCCCACATCTGACATCCCTCGGTTTCACCTTTCAGCCCATGGCAGACGGCACCGACTCCTGCGCACGCCTCATGGAATGGGCGCCCTCCTCCATTTCGACCCGGACGGCCTGGGGGTTCTGTCGGGCGAGTGGAACTGTTAAAGTCAACACAAAATTCATCAACTCCCTCAAGAGTATTGTCTCACACCCTGACTGGTCAAATAGCAAAACTTCCCTGAATGCCGAAGTTGCTGGGGGACCAACTCCGACACACTGGTCTTCACTTTACAGCATGGGGACCTTATACTAGAAGGATGGATGCCTGTGGATAGAGGAAACTCCCGCTTCGGCTCCGGGCGAGGGCTACTGCCCAGCTCAAGATTTCAAGTAGTCTACTGGCAAGATGGCGGCATCAGACGGTCCGGGCCTGCAGGAACTCCTCATCTGGCCGCGGCCCGTCGTACTTGATGTACCTTGAAACTTGCACTGTGTTCATTGCGCGGTGGCTGACAAAGCAGGACTTCCTTCCAAGACGTGGGCGTAACTGGCGGTGCCTGCCAAAATTTCATGAGTCAGAAGTGTTTGCCTGCTTCGCTACCAGCGCAAAAGGTGCTGCTTTTCTGCGGCAGTCGGCACCATAACGAATAATGTGGACAAATGTCTCTTCAAGAAAGAGCTGCTTCTGCCATCTTCTGCCACAAGCCGCCCAAGTCCACCAACAAGCACAAGGATTTGATAATTGTTCAGATGCGGTGGCAGTGCACACGCCAATCTGCTCACTCTGTTTGACCCAAATCCGAAAAAACGATTATAGGATCTCGATGCTGATGCTGAAGAAACCTTGCCAGGTTCTGCAGGACACGACAGAGGCTCCGACGTGCTCCGACAGGATTGCAACAAGTGCAGCAGGCTGCGGATCTACCGACAAGACGCTGCAGAAAGACATCTTGCCATGGCCAATCCCTCCGTCAATCCACTTCGCGCGTCTGCTCCAGCTGAACCCAGAGCTAACATGACATGCAAGAGCTTGGCTGGACCGCTGGCTGAGAACTCGTCCCGATTGGACACGACAGGCTCTTTTGAGGTACACTCCCATGATGCCAGGCGCGTTCCAACCAGACTACGTGTTGGACCTGCGCGAGATCTCTTCACCGCCCAACTGGTTTTGCTGGAGCATCGGTGTGCATGGAATCTTTCGTTGGTCTGTGAAAGGAGGTGGCAGAGCGTCAAAAAGCGCGCCGAGTGCCGTCACTACGGCCCAGGATCCAACAGGTCAGCGCAAACCTCAAGGTGGAGACACATGGAAGCTTGATCTTCCAAAAACTCAGCGCCGCAGAGAAGTCAAGTCTTAGTTGCTATTGCCCTTTGTTCCTCCCTCTTTCACTCGCCGGCTATTTATCCCTCTCTGTCGCTCTCTCACAGGCTTACTCCTTGGAAGGCCATGCGGTCGAGGGTTATTTGTCTCTGGCGCAGTTGCAAGCCCCAGCTTATTCCAGCTTAGGAGGTGAGGTCTAACTGGAGCTGTGACGTGGTTCCACGAGTCTGTGGATGCTCAGGTTGAAGTGTTCAAAACGCCACAGAACAAGTCTCCCACGAAGGAGCGGCTCAAAAGAGTCGCTACGTGTCTCCCACGGGTTGGGGTTTGAGTATACAAGCAGAAGCAGCAGAAGGATAAAGATTCAAATCTACGGAATACGTGGCAGAGACGAGCACAAGGTTTGTACACATTCTACGGCAGGCCCCCTGGAGCTTGATTCGAGGAATGATTTTACTCCATGAGGCACACGGTTTTTCGATGGAAGTCAAGAATCAATGAAGCACTGGCAACCTTGCCGTCCCGCGGAGCTCGTCTCGGAGAAGTAGAATGTTAGGGGCTTTGGTCGTCGTCGACCCCCAGGTCTTCAGCACAAACAGGAGGCCGTACCCCGCGCGAGTTACCGCCCACTGCAGGACTTAAAGGTTGGAGTGACACTTCGGCAAACGACGACAAACTCACGGGCCATTTGATCTCCAGGCCATAGAGCTATATCCCCAACGAGCCTGAAGACTGTAACCCCTCCTTTGGCCTGTGACGTCTGACTCTTAGCCTGGGGCCCCGGCACTGCAAGCACAACAGCTCATGACATGTGCCCAAAGCCCCCTGTGAGCTCAGCTTGCGAACTATCTGGACACAGCGGTGCAGGGCAAGACAGACAAAGCAAAGCCTGCGAGTCCCTCGGCGCTGATCCTGTGCTGCAGCTTCAGCCCCACTCCGCGAAACGCTCTCTGTCTCTTCTTCCTCTCTTGCTTGCACTCAGCCAAAAAGGAGCAGCGCCCCCCTGGTCTGTGAGTCTTCTGTGCAACCCCCTGGTTGGAACAATGCGCTCGCCGGCTCTGCCTTTGCACCACCTATGGACCTGCCGGCCTCGCGCCTCGTCCCACAGTGTTCCTGCTTGCGCCGTTTTGGCGCTTCGACCCGCACCGCCACTTGCAGGGCGAGGGATCTGGCAAAAAACCGTTCCCCCCCGTGTGCTACGCTACACAGCTGTACTTGCGAGAGGGAACATAGTCTGAGGCCCGGGCGTGAACAACATGACCAACATGTATTGTTACTGAGAGGATCATGCTCCGGTACCCCCGCTGTGACTGTTGTTGCTACGGCACTGGCGAGGCTTCGGTCCCCCAACACAGCAACACACGGCTATTCTTCCTCTCTCTCTCTCTCTCTTTCTGTCTCGCTCTTTCTTTCGCCAGGGCTGAGGTGGGGAGTTGTCTCTCTCGCTGAGAAGAGGCGACGGGTTTTAGCCTCCCTACGATAACAAGAGAAGCTGACCTGTTGCGCCCACGAGGTGGAAGCACTTGGTGTTGTACCAAGCGCGAGTCGAAGATCACCAGAGTCCCACCCCGTGGCAGGATGTCCGTATAATCTCGCCACTGGCCTGCATTGTCTTCCACATCGAACCACTGCATGCCGTGGTAGACACGAAGTTCGCCGCCTTCTGCGCCTCATGGGTCAAGGCTAGCATAATTCCGTAAAGCCTTCGTTGCGGCAAAGTGGAAGGCCAAGGCGCACCTGTCCAGTGCGGATCGTTCAGATACACCATGGCCGTGAGCACTCGGGAGCGGCTGCCGCTTGCACGCAGCCACCCCAACACGCCCAGTTCAGCCATCGACTGAAAATTGCAATCCACATGTCTGTCAGGGACAAAACGGGTCAACATGAGTAGGTCAGTCCCCCAGAAACTCGGTTGCAGTCCATCTAGACAATCTAAGCTAGGCTCGAGTTAGTCCGGCATAGATTCCCCAGCCAACGCCGCCTTGCATAGCCGAGAGCAGCAGATCCTCCTCTGAAGCAGCTAAGCTGTAGAAGCAAGGGAACCCCATGTGACCTCGAGCCCCTGTAGCCATGCTGCTCCACGGCAGATGCCACACCGCGCAGCAGCTCTGCACACTGCGCCAGGCCTGGTGGACCCGGCTTGGCTCTTGTTGAATACCTTTGCAGCCCCCGGTTTCGCTGGACACTCGCTGCACCTGTTGTGGTCTCATCAGCGCTGGAGATCCAAAGCACGACGTCATCTCGGACCTTCCTCGGAGCTTGAAGCTGCTGGGAGGCAGGACACGGTTCCACTGTTCCACTTTCCAAGCTGAAGCACTGGCCACGATTTCTGGATGCCAGGAAGTGGCCTGCGGCCAAGCTCTCGGCCGCCCGCTGCCGGGCATCTTCGAGAGTCGCAGCCCCCAAGACCTCACTCGAACGGTCGCAGCCGTCGAGGGAATATACCGGGGCATCCAAAGGGGATGAATCAGTTTCAAAGGCGGATAGCCGAGGCAAGCGCCTGCTGCACAGCGCCCTCAATTACCACGAAAGCCTGAGGAAGACTTGGGCTTCGATCATCTGTTCCTGTACTACCAAGCGAATTCAAAAACAAGAGTGCCGGCATCGTGATACCTAAGAACAGTTCTAGGAGTGCTCCACCACGGCCGTCGATTTACCAACATCAATTCTGGCCCGTGCAGTCCTTGCCTTAAGCTCGAAGCTTTCATCATTTTGAAATTAGGCCTGTGGCCCCTTCTGTGAGGTTTCCTACTCGGGTCACAATAGCAGAGGCGCAGGCAACGTCTCGCTGCGAACCCCAAGACGAAACAGAATCAACACGAAGCAAGGTCATAATAGGGATGAGTTGGACTGCCCTGATTCCCAAAGCACGGTTCCTGGCACTTCCAACAATCAGACCTCCTAATACTCGATTGGGGTGCCCTCCGGCTGAAGACAAAGCCCTGCCACCGAAACGGAATCAAAGGGCATGGTGGTCCACCATGCCAACAACCCAGAGCATACATTTCACCGTTGTGCCCAGCTCCGGCGAAGGCTCGGCATGACCCCAAGCTGCTCAAGGCAGAGCCCTGCCCCGGCACCCTGCCCCGGCCTGTGACTCGAGCGCCCGAACATGCTCTGCTGTGATCACAGCGCATAGTCCCGGATGATGACAGGAGCTGCTTCTCTCGGCTTCTGGCATGAACAGCCTGCGCGGAGGAGATTTGAAGGATTTTGTCCTGATGACAACCAGGCAACCATCAGCTTCGAATTCAGCTGGGCTTCGTGGGGGTGAGAGCCACCCCCGCCGTTGCACTTCCTGCGAGGGCGCTTCCTGCCCAGCGACGTGAAAGCAGTCGAGGCAGCATGGCAACTGGCGGCGAGGCACGCTCCCGTTGTGTCTCTCCCGCAGCATGTGGTGACGGCTACGCCATGTGCGAACGACTCGGTCGTGCTTGGATTATCTTGAGTGTACATTCGGCTTTCACATGGCGTACTAAGTCTGCAGTCGGCTTGAGATGGCGAGTATGGAGAAGACATGCTTCAAGCAACTCCTTCCCTGCATGCGTCTTCTTTGGCAAAACCTCAATCGTGTTGTGACAATGCCTCCCATCTCTGGGCTCGGGAATCTGGCTTCCGCGTTCTCTCCTGGCAGTTTGCAGGCGCGTCTTTGCCTCCAAGCATTTTCACCTATTGCACACTCGTGGAGTCAGGTTATGTCAAGGTTCATCACATGTGCACATCGAGCCGAAAAATGCTCAAAGGTGCCTTATTCGGTCTGAGCTCGTCATCCTCGCCAGAGTACGTAGACAAAGAGCTCGCCTCACAGACGCACATTACGTTTTGCGTCCCATCTGCTGACAGCACTGGGGCCAAAACCAAGGAACTCTTGCTCCTTAAAACAACGGACATGACGTTCACACATGCTTGGCTGCACAAGTAAGCGAAGTGCAGGCTCTTCTTCAGCCCTCGCTTGGGCGACTTGGACTTGGATGGCATTTGGATAGGAGATTCTACACTATGTGGGCACAGTAGCGAAACCAAGCAAGACTCCTCGTGTCATAATGGACCCGGGGTGTGTCTTTGTGAAGCCAGCACAGTGTACCCACTTGTACTACTCTGCGACGTGAACGTGTGGATGCGCAGGTTGGGTGAGACAGTTCCTGTTCGGGCCAAGCGATGTGCAACCACACAGCAAGCCGCCTCATACTGTCTCAAGACTTGTCTCAAGACACATGACGCCTGAACCGATAGAGTCAGCGAAGCAGGCACCCGCTCATCTTGGATGCAGGTGCACGGTTGAATGTTTACCGCACAGGGAAGCTGTTGTGCACAGCATGCCACTCGCCACAACTGACTGGTGAAACGAATAGTGGAGAAGTCACACAGAGCTGTGGAAGATGCGCGCCCGAGCTTCTGCGAGTTCCCCACCTCGGCCGTTCCGGAAATCGGAAAGATCACGGTCCTATGCTACGACCCGTGTTGCAGGAGGCTGTTGAGCCATAGTGTGCCAGACTTTCTGCATGCTCAGGAATCCTAGTACAGGCAATGGGCCTATGCTGGCGAGCAGGGTTCCAAGGGTCTTCTATGCCTGCTGCATGTGAGTGTGAACCAGGTTTTGCACATCCTGTAAGGATCTTGAAGGTAGCGCAGGAAGGGACACGACGAATTTCTCGCTATATGCAATTGCTGGGGCCAGTTTCTGAGTCCTGCGGCGGACTCTCTCGCTCTCGAGCTGCACCTTGCTCAGTTCAGAGATCTTCCCGTAATGTTTCATGTCAGCTCGACTCGGCAGTGACGCCTCCTCTGCTCCCTCGGACTCGGAGAGGTCCACGACTGGCCTTACAGCCATGAACAGCCATGCAGGCAACGGCTTCTTGCCAAGAGCTTCTCGCTTTGCGCCGCCTTCCGAGACTCTGAGATTCTCACTCATCGTCGATGCTCTGCGCGTGGCTCTCTGCAACACTCCTCGGAGAGCTTCCAGGAATGCTCCTGCGGTCATGTGCTACGGCCACGAGTGCTCTGCATCTTGGTAACGAGGCTTGGATCAGCAAAATCGCAGAAAGTTTCCTCGGCGGGCTCTCTGCAACACTCCGCGGATCACCTGGGCTCCCCATACACAGCTCCTAAAGAAGCTCCTGTTTGTGCCGCATACAGACGGCAACTATGGACAGCTGCAAGATTCATGTAGTTACTGCAGTGCGTCATCGATCAACCTGGATCCTAGATCGAGGTGCCCCTGTTGTGAGGGGCCGGCTCTCTGCAATGCTTTTCGCGGGACTTGGAGGTCGTCGCGCCTTGCTGTCCGACCTGATTGCGCGGTGGTGTGCACTTCGGCACACTCTATCAGTGAAGCACTGCCTGGTCCGTTTCGCTTGTTACAGCGATGTGACCTTCCCACCCCACCCCCCCTCCCCCGCTTTTTTTGCAGCTTCCTTGCAAGCCCCGGATTCTGGCCAGAGTTTGGGGCAAGTGCCGTGCTGCGGTGAACCTGGAGACGGTTCCATGCAGGCCTGATCTTGCTCTCTGCTTCTTCACCATGTATGTTTCTCGTCCTCAGGCTTCTATGCTGTGATGCGATTGTGGCCACACCCTACGCCGTTCAAACGGGGAAAGTACTTCCGGAACGTCAACATCAAGCCACAGTAATTAGTGTGCGGCTTCTTTGGCCGCATTCCTACAGGTGTCACAGGCAGATAACTTTACAGCCGACCCCTCATCCAGGACTGCTCTGGAATCAGAAATCAGAGGTGCACGGGCCGCGCATATCTCCTGAAATGAAGATCGGCAAGTGAAGCTTCAACGCAGGCTTCAACTTCAACGCCATAAGAGCTCTCAGCACCTTTTTTCGCAGAAGTCTGCGGGCTGTCGGGGTTCCGTCGAACAAACAAGTAATGCCAGTGCAAGGTCTCTACAGCTTTCGTAAGAGCAAGTGCGACAATTGCCTTGCCCGCGGTGCGGTTGTAGGACGAATAGTGCAAAAAGCACTCGGTAGTGAGTGTCAAGGATCATGCATTCTACGAGCTGCGCCCGGTGATCGTATGATCTCGTTGGGTACAAGTTCAGGTGAAACGGATATTGTTGTCAATGCTATTATAGTCCTGTGCTTCTACTCTATCAATCGGCGGTCGTCAGAATCAGAGGATTCAGGGCAATCGGAGGATGGCTGGCCGTCATTTTCATCAGAGGATAGCTGGCTGTCAGATTCAGAAGATAGTCAATCCTCGAGGGAGCCTGGTAAACTTCCGTTTGGCCTGATTGCCTTTGCGTCTGGAATTTCTGGTGGGAGAGGCGCGTAATAGGATTGCCTGGACCTCAAGGACACAGTCTTTGTCATGGCCAACTGTTTCGCTTGATATTCCTCTTCCTTCTTCCGGGCTGCTGCAACAAAGCCTCTGCGGACTGCCAGGCGGACGGTGAACTGCCTGACGATGATTGCCAACTCGGGGCAAGTGCGTGTCCTCTTCTCCACGACTTTCATGAACTTCTCCCGGGTCAGGTAGAGCACTTCAAGGTAGGTCAGGGCGCAGCCCCTCACGTTTCGAATGAGGCTCATGTCGGACAAGACGAAGTCTTCGCCCCAGACGGCTCCGTTGGTGCCAACCCTGTTGTTCAGTGCAACGATGCCTTTGGAGACGATGTACAGCACCTGCATGTTGTCGAACTTCTCTCCCTGTGCGAAAGCTCCGCAGGACAGCTCCCGTGACACGTCGGCGATGCACGCCCTGTGAATATCGGTTTCGTTTCCAAGTGCCATCTCTGACTCTATAAAGTCCATGAACTTCTCCAGGAATGGCACTTTCGAGATCCACGGAAGGTTGACTGCCGTGCTAATCTCCGACTGCAACTGCGGGCTCATTGACTCCCTCAACTTCTGGCGGGTGATGTAGAGAGCCTGGTGGCGGTTCTGCAGGAAGAAGCTCCTGCGGAAGGCGCAAGCTAACTCGGAAGAATCAAGCTCTTTTGGGAAAGCTTCCTTCGGAAACATGTAAGACATGTAAGCAAACCGGATACACCGGAGAGCTTTGCCACGAAAGTTTCAGCTCCGACCTGCTCCGATCACGACACTCCGAGCGTGCGAGCATTCGGCAAGGTGACTTGCTTGCTCTCGCGTTCTCTCTCTCTCTCTCTCTTGTTTGCTGCGGGCAATGAGCAGGGCATAACCCGGCCTCCACCCCGAACTTGCTTGCTGGCAGCCCTAGGACCCGGCCCGCCTCATGAGATGACTCTCTCTCTTGCTGGACGTGTAAAAATGCGTCGAAGTGCACGAGTATTTGGATGTTTTGACACTAGCCGCCAGGACGTCTCTTGGCATGACTTGAAGGCGCCCAGGCCAAAGAATCTGCTGCCTAACGCCCAATCGCCGCACCAATGCCCTGCTCCGCAGAGCTTGCCTTGCCTCCACTTACCCGCATGTGTCTGTGTCGCTTGCAAGATCAAACAATACGACACCCTGCAGGTCGCTGCCATACGGCATTATGCATTCGTCCAACTTACCCTGTATTCTGCAAGAAATTTCCTACTGCGGATCGGTCGCAGTCGTGAGTGAAGCCGCGACGCAGAGGAGATGGAGACAAGATGGTGCCCGAAAGGCCCGACCATGAATCACGGGAACAAGAGTGCCAACCCCAAACTCGTCGACCCTTCCCAAAGTCCTCATTCGGCAGCGCAGATCGTACGGCAAGCCTTGGACTGTCGTGAAGCAGTGCGCGGTGCAATGGTCAAGAATCAAGAGCTGTACAGGCAGCAGTCTTCGTATGGTGCCAATATGAACTCAAGTGCTGATCCAGAAACCTTGTTCTTTCATCATTCTGTTGAGCTCTGTCATCTTCTTGCGGAAGCCCTGGCTCTCAGCATTCATGTCCTCGTTTGACACATCGCCAACAATCTATGCTGAGACATGTGGAAACTCAATAAGCAGCGTGTTTCGCGAAATCCTTTACAATGGCTAAGCGCTTTCCAAGCTACACTCACGATCGCACAGACTTCTCCCAGTACATAGGCCCAGCACAATCCCGCCGTCAGGACAATGAGCGTGCACACGCAACGTTCAATGATGTTCCTCAGCAAAGCAGGAAGGATTCACAGAGCTGCCAGCTGACACACGCGAACATGCATTTGGCAGTGTCTGCCCAGTCTCTTCGGTCCGATGTCACCGTAACCGACGGAGGTCATCGTGTAGGTGCAGAAGTAGAGGGAGCTGATGTACGTGCGGATAGGATCTTGGCGGGTCTCGATACCGAAGAAGCGGTCGATCGCTTCGATGTCGTTGATCCACTGTGGCTTGTCTGGTTCGCCCAACTGCAATGTCATAGCCCATATGCACGCAAGCCAATGGCAAACCATGCACAAGATGAGCAAGAAGCGGAACAAGGCAAACTGCTGGTAGGGAATGGAAATAGCTATCTCAATCCTGTGGAGCCACCTTGAGGTCTTGAGAATTCGCATGAGCTTCAACAGTCGGAGAGCTCGAATTGCCTTGCTGGCCCTTCCCAGGCCGACATCATCTGCTTGGAACGTAAGCTCGAACACGTCAAACGGGATCAAGGTAATAAAGTCCAAAGCGAACCATGTCTTCGTATAGTGCCAAGCTATTTTGCTAATCCTCTGCTCCCACACGATACCTCGCGGAGTTGTGCGAGGGTACATCGTAACGAACTGGAGAAATACGTCGCACAGGAAGACCATGTCCACGAGCGTGCTAAGAGTAAGGAGGAGGTCCCACTGGACCAGTTCTAAGAGGCCAACCTGGTACGGGACAACAATCACAACGAAGGCTAAAGCGCACATAGTGACCACCTGCCATGCCGCAAACTTGTTACTCCTCTGTGGGTTCACCACATACCAAGGCTTCCTCTCGTAGTTGGCGGTTGGGGTCGTGCGCATTTGTGCGAACTTGGCCTTCAAGATAGCATCAGGATCTTTCTCCGCGAAGGTCTGCATTGAGCCCCAAACTCGTACCGGCTCGGTCGACTCAAGCTCCCCACCGGTGTCCTTGCTGTTCTCTTTGCCTCGGTGCTCCAAGGCTAAAACTCAAACCACTTTGAAACATAGCCGTCTCAGACAGAGCTACACACGACTAGGCCAGCTGCTGCCGGTTTTTGTCCGGGTACCAGTAGTAGCATCTTGCTCGTCTCCAGTCCAAGGCTTCACCTCTGACAACTGGCATGCTGCGCTGTATGACGACTCACTCCGATTGCCCTTGTTCTGGTTCTCCTCAAGCACATTCAAAGCATCAGGTCTTGGAGAAATAGGTGAAGTTATTGGAGATGCTATCGATGGAACTTCACCTGGCGCGTCAGTCATGCCTACCTAATTCTCGTACTGCTGCCCATGTCCAACTCATGAAGCAGAGAGCCTGCCTTCGCGTAGCCGCTCGTTCTCGATTTCGAGGTCACGCAATTTTGCGGACTGTCGCTCGAGTTCAGAGCTAAGCTGATGAAGAATGTCACGCCAACGCTCCGTCATGGATGCACTCGGATCCCCCAAGAACGTCTCTTTTTGAAAGAGATGTCAGGGGTAAGGTCCTACGAGCGTCTGAAGCCATATGTAGCGACACACAGCAACAATGACGGCTCACATCATCCATTGCAAGCAGGAGCCTTTGGCAGGTAAACCCAACAGCAGCTCACACGAAACGCAGACAAGAAAGCATCTGATTGCAGCTCTGCTTCTGATCACAGGACCGGATGATCGGCAAACGGGCTGGACCCAAGATTCTTGCATCTACTGTAGCAGAACTACGCCTCATGATGGCACTGCGACACTCGAGCCAGTGAGGTCCTTGTACGACGACGAGTGTCTTTTGTGTGTGTGTCTTTTGTGTGTGTGTGTGTGTTTGTGTTTGTGTTTGTGTTTGTGTTTGTGTTTGTGTGTGTGCGTGTGTGTGTTTGCGTGTGTGTGTTTGCGTGTGCGTGTGTGTGTGAGTTTGCTTGTGTGTGTGTCTCTGTGTGTGCGTTTGCACTTCTGACGGCCATGGCATCGAATGCTAGCTGCTAGCTGAGCAGACGCACACGCTCTCTGAGGTGTCTGCGACGAGCTGCTGGGCTCTGAGGGTGCATCATCCACCTGCCCAGCAGGATGGTATGCATGTGTGTATGCGCACACAAGCACGCATACATACATGCAGTTACATGCATGCATCCAGCAGGGCTGCATCAAATTATACACAGATGGACGAACTCGCTAGATACATAGATTGCTGGATGAAGGGAGATCTGTTTGGCACTCGCACATGGAGATACAGCACAGTTACTGCTTTCTTCAAGGCATGCAACTCCTGGAAGCAAACCTGAGAAGAGCTCCTGGGTTAGGCGGTCTGCACTTTTTGTTGACTTCTCTGGCATTCCGTACAAATGCCGCTGAAAGCCACATACCTGAGTCAAGCCAGCGTATACAGTAGGTCAGCCAGCGTATACAGTAGGTCTCTGATCGCATGACCAGGCAGCAGAGTCACGCAGAATTCCGGGTTCACTCCAACGGGAGTGCAACTCTCGTGTGCCTGGTCCCGGTGACACAAAAAGCGTGCGAAGCGAAGACTTGGCAAAGTCAGCGGGTGGGTGCCTGGTAGGTTGTCGCCTGCCGAACTTCGGCCTGTCCGGAGAAAGTCGGATGCCAAGGCTCCCCCTCTGCCTTCCGGGCTGTGCTACACAAAGCTCTTCGTAAATGAAAAGGGCGCGCGCAGCAACCGAGCCGCCTAACCTGCTCCGTGAACCATCGGACATCGAAAACAACCTTTGCTGCCAGATGTAGGCAGTGTCAAGCAGGACAGTCTTGCATTGAAGCTGTAAGCCAGGCACCACATCAGTGAGGATTCCGGGCAGCATGGGCCTGGTTGCGATTCCTGAGACATAAACTATAAACACCATCTTTCCGAAAATGCGGCAAGGCACATCAGTGCTGCGTGAAGGTTTACCGAAACCTGTCAGGGAGTGCGGTTGAAGCATCTGAGATCGGTGTGGAAGGTTGGGTTGAAACCAAAGGATGCAATCTCCAGCACTGCCTCCACGGGTCAAGCTTCACATGAAACAGCCCATGCACGGGCGTCCGGAATCCTTACCAAGCTCAAAGAGGCTTCGCACTTCGCCTGCTCAGCTGTGAAGCGAGCACAGCGTGCACCAGCAGGCTCCAGCGCCTGCCGGCCAGGATCTTTAGTTCTGTGTTCAAGCATCTTTCCAGTGGAAGCTCCGCCCACAAGTCAGCCCTGTTTTCAAGAAGCCGGAACAATCAACCTTGGCCTCGTTGATGACCTGGAGGGTCGCTATGATCGCTTTCTGAGCAAAGTCACGGCACCGCTCCATGAAGCGCTCCTGATTGCAAGCTTCGATGGGCCAAGACCGAATACGGAGTGGCTTTGGAAGGCCTGCTCATCCAGCCCATGACGCAGCCAACGATCGGCCTCGGGAGATGGAAATCAGCCTGGGACTTCAACACTTCCGAATCACTTCCTCCACCACCAAGGCAACGCTAAGCGATGCAGGACGTATGCATCCCTTTGGCACGGCCGATTTTGACTGAGCCGGCAGCAGCAGAGCGGTTCGGCGCGAAAGCAAGAACCGGGTACCGCGAGCGTGTAAAATCAGACCTCAGCGATTCACGCGCATGCCGAGCCGAAGTAGCTACTGGAGAGGCTGTGTCCAGCCTTCTGCGCAGCTTGGAGTTCTAAGGCTGCAGCAGCTCAGATGGTGCAACGCAAAGATGAACAGATCGGGTGTCCTTCACAGCGGCCAAGGTGCCAGATGCTCGCTTCAAGGCCAGACGAGAATGGATCCAGCATTGTAGATGAGATGGCCTTATCGAACAGCGCACATGCGAGTTCGCCTCTTTAGAACTCCCTCGCGCTAAGATCCTCAATACAAGTCCTGCCATGGACAGTTGTCCAAGGAGATGCCCGCCTCGACGAAAAAACGCTGACATGAAGAGCACTGTTGAAAGTTCTTCAACGAGTTGCGACTGGGAGGAAGTAGAATTATGCTCTTCGCACTCGTTGGTACCATCTCTGCTGCATCCAACGCCCCCGGGCCCTCAAAACAAGATTCATCTACGGTCCTGAGGAACTGAAATATGAACTGAACGTGCGGTAAGATCCGAATTAATGTGGTCCAATAGAAGCACCTGCCTCGGCACAGTTCCGCACCCCAGGCCGAGGGAACCTCAAGCACTGCGATCCAAGACTGCATACTTCGGTGTGAGCACTTCGAACCGGATTCGGGCGATCTTGACTCCTTCAAGAGGCTGTCAACATAATCCGCCAGTGGCCGCAAAACGACACTTGAGACTTGGGAGGGTTTGACTTTTCTGCTCACAGATACTTTCAGGTCCCGTTTCACAAGCGATTCAACTTAGCTGCGACAGAATATGAATTGAATATGGCTTCAAGAGTTCAGCTGTGGCAATTTGGAACTCCAGTGGTCTTGTCGTCGGATGCCGCAAACTCTTCTGGACTGGTCGGGCATGGTGCTACGGCTCAGCTATGCGGTATGCAGGTGGAGCGTCAGTTGTCGGACTTCTACAGTGGAGCTCTTTGCCAAAGACGTCTTCCAACTGCTTGAGCTATGTGCGAGTGAGCTCATTTCCGTCAGGCATTCAAAGAGTATGCAATCCGGCGCTGATCGAAGGCCACTGCCTCCAGCCGAGGCACAAGAACAGGCTCTCCGGTGTGAAGACGTCGGTTAACCGGCTGGGCAGCTGCACCCTGTGCAAAATACACCGCAGCAGAGTCAAGCAGCGAAGGTGGAGCACTTGTTAAATTACCCTTCATATTGTCTAGGTGATATCCCCTTACAGACACTGAAGACTTGCGTCACTGTCTCATGTTTTAGCCGAGCGCAGCTGAGATCTGCAAGAGTCTGTCGGAACACAGAGCATGATTGCGCAGACCATCTCGACCACGGCAGTCATCGTCGGCGAATGCAAAGTCTGCTAATTCCCACTGCTTTGCAGAGGCCGAATCCTGTGCAGAGAAGGGAGCCTGGCCCAAGGCAATGCGGATGTCAGGTGGCCACTGGAAGGAATTCCAGTCCATGGCCGAAGGGCCCTGCAACCATTCGCTCCAATGGGGAAGAACGGCATGCTGCAATGCAACTCGTTCGGCATGGCGTTCGTCCGAAGGGCTTCGCAGGACAGGGTGCAAGAAGCGGGGCGATGGCAGAGTCGTCCAATTCTTGAGGAAACTCTGTGCCCAGTCATTTTTCTGCAGGAGGAGAACCTCTGGACCTACACCGAGGCTACTGGCTGACACGAGCATCGATGCAGCAGATGCACTGGTGACTCCATGCTTGGCCAAAAGCCTTGTTACCGGCATTTCGAGGTCTGTGAGGAAAACTTCGCAATCGACCCAAAGCAACCAGGAATAAGGGCTCGACGAACCTATGACCGACAGCAGTGCATATGCTCGCCAGTACGCAGGAGCATTTGTGTGGGTGAGGTTTGTTCCAGCCGGAAACGCCGCTACAATCTCGTGGGCATCGTTGAAAAAATGGAGGTCATATCCGTGCTTGGCAGCATAACGCTGACGATTCGCCTTGCTCCTGGCACGTGCACCGGAGGCGTGAATACCCGCGCACGCTGTGACCACGGCAATAGCAGGTTCCTGGCTGGCATGAAGCTGTGGTGGCTGTGATGGATCGGTCGGGAAGAGGATCTCACCCAGTTGCTGAAACGCTGCTGCAAGGTCGCGGCCTCGCAGAGGCCACTGCGTGCATTCCCGATGGGCTCTTGTCGGTAGCATGGCCAAGGCAAACTGAATCAGACTCAGCTGTTTCAGCTGCTGTGAGTTATCCTTGCTCGCAGAGCTTTCTGCCGTAGCTGCTATGACTTCTGCTAGGCTGTAGCTGGCAGTTGCCACAGCTGCTGGGCACTGGCTTGCAAGCTCGAAGCTCTGGGCCACCAACGCCAGCAAGTTAATCAGCTGCCCTCGTGCTGCAGTCGGCCCCTCCCAGAAAACTGCATTACGAGCCTCGAAGATTTCCCCGATCACCGCCGTCCAGTCAAGTGTTGGAGTCAAGCGGGTCGGCGGTCCACATTCATCCGCCACTGACCGCGCGAAGATCTTTTCGGATGTACACGGCTGTGCGGCCGCAAGGTCAGACGCTGCTCTCGCCAGTCTGCTGAGAATAATGGCCCAGGGCAGCACTTTCCGGCTGAGGGGAAGCGAGCTCAGAGTCCAAGTGAAGCACATCAACTTCTACCTGGGACAAAGCCGACGGAGCGAGCGAAGAGCTCTTCGCCATGTGCACATCGCAGCGTGGGAGACTCATGTCAGCATTTTCTGCCATGAAAACGCATAAGAAACCTGGTCAGTCAGGAAGCCTAAATTTCACGATGGTTTGCTGCAGGGGTACTCTGTATCGGTTGTTAGCTAAAGCAACGCGTCGAGTGATAAATTACGAAAAGTCATTCATTCACCCAAGAGTCATGTAAAGCTGCATCGTCGCAAACTATTCGAGCATGTCGCCTCGTCAAGTGCTCTCAATGCTTGCTTACCAACACAGACGCCCGCTTCATCGACATGTGCACAAGCCACCGTAAGTCGGCTGACATTTAAACTTAACGTTCAATCACGGTGGACATATCACCCGATGCCGCCTGCTCACGGGAGAAGCTACAAGCACCTCGTCAAGCTGTACATCCGCGCACGACCATCACACCATGCCCTCTGAAGCCTGCGTATGCTTTACGAGTAACTGCATAGTGTATCTAGACCTGTCTGTCACTCTCTCTCTCTCTCTCTCTTCCTTCCTTCCTTCTGCTCTCGCTCTCTCTCTCTCTCTCTTTCCCTCTACATATTCACTATTCTACATACTTACCTATACTGACTATCTGTGCTTGCGTCTTGCCCTCTGAATAGACACAGAGGGTGACAGCATCGGCATGTGAGTGTGCGCGCGTCAATCCCTCGCACGGCTCTTCTCACTGCACGAACTCCGTGTGCATGTATGGAGGTCAGGACCTTTGCATGCTTGGAGTTGCATACTTACGTTTGCGTCTGTCTGCGGGTGTGAGGAAGCATGAATATGCATACGACATGCATGCATCTAGTCATGTCTGCATGCGAGTGTCTGTAAGCGTATTCATATTGGGGTACAAGTTCGCTGTGCAAGCACATGCGGAAGACCGAGGCTGTTCAAGTTTGTTTATTGGTTTGTGTGGTCGTTGTGGATTTTTGGCTTCCTGATCGTGCTATATGTGTAGACAGATGCCCAGGAAGGTGGGCGGTGAGTAGGACCTGAGCAGGAAGATGGACAAGCAAATAAAAAAGATAGAGAGGCCGAATCTACGGATCTCTGGTTTACAGTTGTATTGCATGACCGGCATCTGCCTGAGGCCTGCCCATCTATGATGTGTCTCTTCGTCTGTCCGTCTCTACCCTCTCTTTCTCTGTGAGGTGACATCCTCAAGGGTCCCGCTCAGCAATGGCACGAAATACAGACTACAGTAGAGCATCGAGTATCCCCGTCTGTGTGGCCTATCGTGGCCTGTCGTCTAAACTTATTCTGGTGCGGGCTGGGCCTTCTGCAAATGCCAGCTCCGCAGCTTGTCCAATGCTTCGATGGCCGAAGCTCCCAAATCCAGGGCGGGGTGCGCTGTGTGGCGAATAGAGGTGTAGACATCCTGAGACGCTTTGGAGTTTCGCTTCCCTTGCGGCTAGACACAGCTCGGTTCAGACGAAGGTTCGACGGTCTCAGCGAAAAGGCCATTGCTGGTTTCGGGGTACAGGTGGTTGTGACAGAACTGCAGGACTGCACTCTGGCATTGTCGCGCATCCGAGGAGACCACGAACCAAGTGAGGATGCGCTCTGGGACTTCGTACATCTCAAAGATCTCTCTCGTGAAATTGGCATGAGTGTCCAAGAAAGCCTCCAACAGAAGTCGAACTCATGGGGTGTCGAGCAACTCTGACAGCTGACGGCCCCGAGGCTGCCTCCCATTCTGCAGATGTCTCTGCCTCTTGCAAGCCGACCAAGGAATCCTCGCAGTTGATGCGGGACATAGTCAAACATAGTCAGTGCAGTGCAAGAATACTCTACCTGACCTTGTAAGACAGGGCCACGATCGCAGAACGAGACTTGTAGAAGTGCAAGAAGGGACTGCGTTGCCTGAGTCACTGAGGCTGAAGCCTTGACCATTACCCTCAGTCCAGAGGCCCCGAGTCTGAGTAGCACGCTCGCACAGGTAAAACAGGTCAAGCCTTCCGTGGTCCGAACCTACCTGGGCGCTCAGCATTCATCCAAGCAAACCAAGAATCTAGCAAGATGAACGTTCTTGCTTGCTTGCTTGCTTGCTTGCTAGCGGCACTAGGGAAAGCTACCCGTGGGCAACCCTCCCCGCGCGAAGACGCGCCGCCGTGAGTCTCTGTCCTGCCTCAACGGATTGGGCGATTCACTTTCCGGAGCACTCAGTGTGAAAACGGGTGGTCCCCCCTCCCCCCGGTCTCATGGAAGCAGAGCGGAGCAGAACAGAAGAACTTCGGCCGGGGTGGAGAGGCGTCTTTCTCTCTGTCTCTCTCTTCTTCTGCAGGGCATGAGGGGTGTTCGAGACCCCTCGGCCACCAGGGCCCCCCCTTTGTTTGATGGGGCTTTGGAGGAGTGTGAAAAACTGGTTTGTTTCATCCTGGAGAAGAACGTGGTTTTTTCTATCTTGCATATGGTGGCTCCAGGGATCACAAACCTTTGACATGACTTATACTCTCTCGTCGGGGTACTTTGGCCATGATACCTTAGTAAATTACAACATCGATGACCTTCCCCCCGAGTTTGTTACTTTTAAGAGCTTGGCAGTCCTCGGTCTACCTCCGGAATCTTTCAACAACCAACGATCTAGTACAATGTATTTCACAAACACGATCATACAACTTCTTTTCCCCCGGAAGTAGTCCTTGATGTGCACAAGCTTGTTCGATTTGACTTTTGTCAGGGGTTGCCTTTGTTCTGTCTGGAAGTTGTGTTTGTGTTTTGGGGTTGTACCTCCAAGCTCATCGAAAACTACAGTCCAACAATGCTACCCGAGGATCCGGACTCCCCCTCGAAGACAAACCATGTACCTGCCTTTTTCACAGGTTCCGACGACCATGGCCCTTAAGTGCAAACCGCTCAGGAGAGACGTAGTGTGTAGAGAACCAACTAGCTGACCGATCTCTCTCCCTCTCTCTCTCGCAGGTAGTCAAGCGGCAAACACAATGTCACCATTTTGGGAGTCGGCTGAGAAGACCTGACACTCGCTGTGTGGACATTCTCGGAGGGCTTCGACCATCTTCAAAGAAAGAAAGGGTTCTCCCCACCCTCCCAGGGCAAGAACGCCCACAGCTCCATGGCTACTTGGAAGAATGCTGACATCACAAGAGAACAGCTGCCCAAGAAACGCAACTTGACCCACCCTACACCCCCCTTCTGACAGCACTTCGAGATGCAGACTACAATAGATCTGGAGGGGATTTACTTCACTATCTCAGCTTTCCAGCGCCGTCCTCCCTTCGTCCGAGCCCAGTGGTAGTAGAGGTGAGAATTTCTTTTCTGAAGCATACCTCGTACAGAAACCCTTTCTATGACTCAGGGTCGCAACTTTGAAACCAGCACCACCAAGTCTGCGAGACCCGAACCCACACAGATTTCGGAAGACCTTGGCCAGATGGGACGCCACAGTTCGGTCAAGCAGCGGCAGGCTCTGGGCCTCAGCTACAAGCTGGCTGCAACGCTGAAGTCACACAGTGCTGCCTACGGCGCGGCTTGCTGTAAGTTGAACTGAAGTTGCACACGGACTTTCGGATGGAGCACGTGATGTTGTCTTCCACGAAGAGCTGACAAGAAGCTCACAGCTGGGCTGTACAGTGCCATGGGCTTCAAACCGAAGGGGGATGCCGTGCCATTGTTCACGTTGTACTTACCAAGTGACCTCGCAAGGCTTGCACCCCCCCCGTCGTTAGACATTGAGCAATGATTCAAACGCCTGAGGCACCCTTAGGAACAAGTGGCCTTGCCCGAACCGCGAGCTGCGCAGTAGCTCCGATAGGGCATGAACTGAAACTGAAGCAAGGTCTGTCGTAGCCATCGGCCGCTCTAGTGGCTGAGTGCCCACGGATGCCGGCCCCAAAGAAAGCAACGAATACATCTCGAGTTCACTGCAGCCGGCTGGACCCGTGAACTCAGCACCATCCGAGCAGGTCGGGAACGGTCTCAGCGTGTATTCGGGTGCCAGGCTCACATGGGAAACTCAAACCGTAACTGAAGGCAAGCGTGAGTTTGCGTATGTTTTCAGACGTTGCGCCTGCTACCCTTGTGCGAAACTGCGCCGGTTCCACTGTCCTTCGTGCCCAGAGAGGCAGACACTTCAACGTTAGATTAAACGCACTAGACAAAGAACTCTGGGCACAATTCTATGGAAGGGCGCGAACAAACGCGATGCTTTTCTACGTCCGTTCATCAGGGCATAGGCCTGCCATGACACAGTCAGAAAGGCAAGACAGCCCATACGGCCCACATGGGGTGATATGACAGATGCAAAAAACACTCAGTACCCTGACTGCTACAAACAAGAATAATGTAAATCTTCGTAAGCATGGGCTGCCTTGCCGTGTCTGACTGGCAGTTCATGGAGTGGTTTGTACAGGTGGCAAAAGACGGATGTTATCAGGCTGGGGGAAGGTGCAGATCCTCTCTCAGGTTATGTGGCTGCATTGGCATCATCCCCCAAAAAAAGCCAGTATTCAAGTATTGAGCAGCTGCAGCTTAGACATCACTGTGATCTTCAAAGGGTCAGGTCTGCTGCAGCTCTTGTAAGGTCTCCATCACTTGTCGTCTCACCTTGCAAGATGCATGGCCTCACCTTGTGCCATCTGTCTGACTGGGAAAGCTCCGCTCCTGCAAGACCACTGAGTTGGTGCCGCCAGGTGGCTTCTCGAGACCTTTGAAGGGGTCCTCGACGTCTCCCTTGCCGCATTGCTGATGCATCCTCTGGGCGTCCTCCTGTCCGACATGCTTCGTGCAGTCAGTGCGTGTGGATGTCGACAAGGGTCTCCGGCCAATCTACGTTCGAACACGAAAGCTCAGCAAAACACTCCAGGGCATAACTGCCCAAAGGCTGTACTCACACCACTTCCTGCACGGCGCGCATCATCTGCCTTTCGATAAAGCCGCTGACGTGCCAAGGACAGGAAATCCACTGCAAAGCACAATGCAGCTGCAGCACAGCCAACTCGGCCAAGCCACTCGCGCTGCTGTTCAGGCGTCAACGTTGCGACCTAGGCACTTGTATACAATCCACGCCATGAATCCCTTGTCCCCAAACTGGGCTATCGTTTTTTGCTCCTTGACGTTTTACAAAGTACAGTATCAAGGACTATCACCGATGACAAGCATGGGGAACTGGATTGGCTCTTGGTGGCTTGCAGCATCTTACGACCCATCAACCATAGGTTTTCAGAACAGGTCACCAACACCTCAACTCGCTAGCTGGCGCGGATTTTGGAGGTTTCATGTAGCAAGCAAGTCTCCACGCTTCAGTCTGAAGAGGTGCAGCCTGCACAAGCAAGTGCAGTCTCTCAAGCCTCAGTCTGCAAGCCTCAGCGAGCCTCAGTTTGCGCAAGTGCAGCCTCTAAAGCCTCAGCGTGCACATAGCAGTGGCAGTAGAAGCAACACAGTAGGCTTGGTAGCAGCAGTACCCGACGACCGTAGCAGTAGCGGTAGCCGTAGTAGCAAAAGGAGTACGAGTAAGTCCTGACAGGAACGTTGACCAGTAATACTAGTACTAGTAGTGCTAGTAGCACCTAGTCTTAGTTGCTGAGTTCATAAGCCCCAAAAAGTTTACACTTTCAGTTTTATACTAGTAGTGGGTACTAGTATCCCAAAACGTGTAAAGTGTATCTACTCAGCTACTAAGTAGTACTACAATAGTGGTACGTAGTAGTCATGATAAGACCAGTCATAGTAGTCATGTAACCTGCGGTCAAACGCTATCGTTTCATTTTACTGCGTACTACTTTACAAGCTAAACCACACAACGGGCATCCTACACTAATCGACAAGAACCCCATTGTTCTCCAATCTCTCCCTTCGCAGGCCCCAATTCCTCAGCCCGTTCTTAAGCTGCTGGCTGTGCTTTGTGCTGGGGCAGCAAAAGCTGCAGCCACTTTGTCGGGCAGTTGAACCCGAGCGGCACCATCGGAATGGCCTGATGCTCGACAAGTTCCCATTTCTTTACGACGATTGTCACAGATTGAAAACATTGCCTCGCGCTGCTCCAGCCAAGCAGCCAGCAGATCCTAGAGCACCAGTCAGAGGATCGAAGCTGCTGAGCAGGTCCTCACAGAAGCCGAGCTCAACACCGGACCGGAAAGCTGCTTTTGTAGTCAGGGTTCGGAATTCAGAGGGTTTTGCGTGGAGGGGAGTCGGCTCTGAAATCGCCAGGACCGAATCAAGCTACACCATGTGCGAGTGGCTTCTGCTCACGTGCCACGAGGGCGCCTGAGCAGTGGAGAAGTGTGCTGTCGACAAGCAACCGCGAGGACAAGCACATCCTTCGTCGATTTCGAGCCGGAGGCTCACCTTTGAATGCAGTCTGACCTGCAGACAAACTGTTTTGTGCTTACAGCAGCTAATTCTCCAACCTGCGGCAAGGAAAGCACGGCCTGGCTGCTACCTTCTCATGCCGGAAAAATTTGGCAACAACGTATGTCCTCAGCATTTGGAATTAAGAAAAAGTCCACTGGGCACTTTAATGAATGAACGGGATCTGCTCTGCAAATGCTTCCAGATCAAAGAGCAGCTCGGCGGTCAGTTGCCACTGGTCAGCAGATTCACAAGCCCCTATCACAGCACTGATTCCGGTCGCGTCCATTCGTAGGTTTGAAAGTTCCATGTTCTCCAGCATGCCCAAAGCTCGCTGCCATTCGGTGCAAACTGCACAGGCTCCAATAGCACTGTTGTACACAACTTCGTTGGCCTGCACACGGTCTGTTTCAAGTTGCCGAAGAAGCTCCAAGGCTTGACTCCATCCGCTGCCTCTCTCGCAGGCAGACACGGCTGCACTGTAGGTGACAACGTTATACAAGTCCTCCCTCCGAAAGTCTCTGAACAGGGATAGGGCAACCTGCCAGCGCCCGCCTTTTTCACAGGCACTGATGGCAGCTGAAGCTGTGACAATGGTAAGTTGCACATTCTTCACGGGAAGGTCTGCGAGTAAACAGATGGCCTGCTGCCAAGAACCGGTGTTCTCACACGCGCTTATTGCTGCATTGTACGAAACTGTGTTTGGCTGCAGGACGTGGTCGGCAATGCAAGCCAGCAGCATGATGCCTTGCTGCCAGCGAGAGCTCTTTTCGCAGGCGCTAATTGCTGCATTGAAGCTGGTCAAATCTGCCTCCAACTCGCCGTCAAAAAGCTGTGAGAGCAGCGTCAAGGCTTCTTGCCATCTTCTGCTCTTCTCGCAGGCACTGATGACAGAGTTTACAGTTATTATATCTGCCTCCACGCTCTGCGTGGCTGCCTGCTGAAACAACATCACGGCCTTCTGCCATTTTTTGGCCTTGCCACAAGCACTGATTGCAGTATTCAATACAATGAGAGTGCACTGTAGACGCTGCATTTCCAGGTCACTCAACAAGAGCACAGCTTCGTGCCATCTCCCCGCCGTCTCGCAGCACTTGATGGCTGCCCCATATGTGAGAATACTAGGCCCTGCACGACGCTTCAGGTCTTCCAGGATGAGGAAGGCCAGCTCCCACTGACCACCCCTCTCGGCGGCCACAATGGCAGCAGACTTGAGCCCTACATCCTTGTGGTCATCTTCAACTACTGCTCCTGTGAGAAGAGAGACTGCATGCTGCCACTGTCTGCAAAGTCCCAACGTTGCACCGGCATCGTGCAAAATTCCTTCGTGGTGGCCCGAAGCATTGCACATAATATCGCAGTGTTGCTCGAGGCAAACCATCATCAGCTCCCACTTACGGCCGATGCCCCAAGCATTCACATTACTTCGGATGCTCAGAATATCAAAGCCTTGCAAGGGGCCTTGCCTGTCAAGCTTCTGTGACATGTACAGAACTTGCTGCCACTGCTTCTGTGCTTGCACTGCTGCGATAGTTGCCTGAAAAAGCCCGCCGTCCGCTCGCAATCTGTCAGCCCCCACGCAATGAAGCAAGTGCAAAGCAACTTGCCACTGGCCAGCCGCACCGCATGAAGCGATGGCTGAACTGTAGGCCACCACATCCAACGGCACCCGGATTCGGGACATGTGGTGCAACAGCAGCAGTGCCTCGTGCCAGTGCGAGGCTGATTGGCAGGAGCTCAGAGCAGAACTGAAGATGATCACGTCGAGCTGCATCTGACAGGATCCTGCTCTGCTTAGCAAGGACAGCGCCTGTTGCCATTGGCTGCCCCTCTTGCACGCGCTTATGGCTGTGCTCAAAAGTATCATGTCTGCCTTCAGCCGTGTTCGCTCCATGTCATCCAATAGCTGCAGAGCTGCTGGCCATTGGTGCCCTCGTTCGCATGCTGTCAAGGCCATGCTGTACATAATAACATCTGTTTGTACACCATCATGGAGCTCCAGAAGAAGCACAGACGCCTGCCACTTAGCCAGTCTTGCATAAGCTTTCAAGCTGTGCATGGTCTGCCCCACATTGCCCAAGAGATGCTTCTTCGTCGGGTCTACCATTTACGTCACACCCTGAATTGCCTGCAGAGAAGGCATCTCTTTGTTGCCTTCTCCGCATGCTTTGGGACGGCCCCGGCAGGGCGCTGCAAGGCCCCCGCCTCAGCCGAAGCAGCCGGCCCCCAAGTCACCTCCACAGATGGGCCATAATGGGCCGTGCTCCGAGATGCTCCGAGCCAAATGCTGTGTAGCCACGTTGTGACACGCATGGCTTCAAGGTGTCTTTCTCTGAAGCTCCCGGATCCTAGCTGGCCAACATTTTATCAGACATGTCAGTATCTCAGTATCTTGGCGGCTGCGACGCTCATGGCTTCAATAGCCCGAACTCAGTTTCAAGGAGTTTTTTGCACCTGCCTCTACTAATTCCCGGCTGACCTATCAGTAGGTCCGTGTCTGTGGTCCTCCGCCTGGCCCTGGACCTTGTCACCATGGACTGGGCTTTTGGGGTCGAAGCACATAAGGTCCTCGGCCAGAGAAGTGCTCCAAGCGAGGGGGTGGGAGCGGGACACCGGAAATCCAACCAAGGTCCCTGCCTGAGCCATGCTTGTCAGGCAGCAATGGTTGAGGAGGCTCTGCTTCGACAGCTGATGCGGCTGCTCCAGAGAACCGAGTGGCAAAAAAGAAGCTTCTGTGCTGCAACACACTACACAATCATATATATATACATATATATATATGTTATATGTACATGTATACATGCTATACATATATTCATTTTTTGTCACTCGCACTCGACAAGTCAGGCTATACATATATTCATATATAGATGCATGTCAAGCTCTGGCAGGGTGCCCTGAGGTTGGCACGTCTTGCGTTGTGTGCCTCAAGGCATGGTCTGCCAAATTCGAGGCACCCTAAGACACTCTTTCTCTGGATGACTCGGAGCATCGCCAGCCGTAGAGCTTCGTGAAGACAAAGTTGGGTCTCTTTCGATGGCTTCTCAGGTAAGCCTTACATGCTGAAGCCAAGTTCACTACACAGGGCAGCTTACAGAAATCATTAAATGCGAGAGCTGCCAAGCCACGAGCGAAAAATCCAAGACTTCTTCAGACAGCAGCTTGGTGCCAGCACACCTTGCGCAAAGGCTCGGAGGGGCAAGGATTTCTCCGATGCGCGTGCCTCCATACCCCGACTCCCCATCCCAGAATCCCTCCTGGGGCACCGCGTCGAGCCCTGCCGCCGAAGGCGCACTGCGCAAGGGGAATGCCTGGTCGTCTCCAGAGTCGCATGCACTCGGAACAACCAAGAACGTACAGACATGTGGAGCGGTCAAACCATCTTCTGCATGGACAGACTGAGACACTACACTGCACCGCAGCGCCCGTGCCGAATCGTGCCTGTTTCTGGTTCGCTTTTCAGCGAGGTTCCGAATCCAGGTATTATCTGGATAGCCAGACTGTACTGGCGAAAACTGGCATCTTTGCCAAATCGATCCTGTACAAATATCATGGACGGCGAGGACCATTTGGATCCCGCCACCTCACGCAGTGTTCTTCTCAATCTCACGATCAAACTCCTCCTGGCTCGGAAAGTCTCCGAAGTACAGGTCCCGGTCTCGTCGAATTTCCTCAAAGCAAGGCATCAAGAAAGAGGCACAAACCTCCACGATTTCAGAAGGTTTGGCAGGAACGCTGGAGGAACTTTCGACAGGGCGGTTGCTCCACATGCAAAAACCAAGGTCCAACAGCACCCAAGCATCTGAGAAAGAGGTCAGGCAGGTTGTCAGCAGTGTTTGCAGCGGCGGCTCCGCCAGCCCAAGCTTGCTCAAAAGTGTCCCTGCGAAAGAAGCCTGTGGCGAAGCTGGCTTTCTTAAGGCTTTCTTGAGGGCTTTTAAGTGAGGAAGACACAGGTTGGTCTGACCTCTCCTAGATCGACTCATGCTGCCTGTGTCTTCCTCCTTGTTTTTCCACTCCTTTCTTTCTGCCTATATACACATTGTGCCGGACGTCGGGCGAATCGCACCGGAAAACATCGTTGCTGAACTCTATTCAGGTGTGTAGGCATAAACCCAGGTCTGCGCCCTTTCTCGGCACCAGTAGTCTATGTTCCGGAAATCCGGCAGCCCATCGAGCGAAGTAAACACGAGCCGCGAAAGCCTAAAGCGGCTCGTTGGCCCTAACTATTGATGATGGTGATGGTTAGTAGTCTTGAGCGATTGACCACACACGTGGCAGCAGTAGCTGCTCAGTAGCTGTCGCAACCACTTGCGTGTGTTCCCGTGCCGGACCCTTAGAAAGTCCGATGAAACCCTTTTCGCATGCTACCGAACCCTTCTGGCCTTACAGGCTTCTGGGACCCTTATTGACTTCATATGTTCTAACCGTGGCACAGCCCCATACAGTGCTCGTCTCAAAGGCCCGGCAGAATCGCCAGGTCCCAGCGAGAGGTCCAACAAGGCGTGACCTTCCGGCACCTCGACTCAAAAAAGTAGGCTCCTAGGTGTCTCCTTCCCTGACTTCCTTCTGCTACACACAACACGCATACCTACACACACAAGATAAATGCACATGTAGATGTATATATGTGTATTAAGTATGACATGGCACGATCTGGTCTGGTGTGATTTGATACGGTGCACCTTTTATAAACCCTTACTATCTATGTAAATAACTAGTTAAGTACTACGCACATGCAGAAAAGGAGTGATCACTTAGATGTGTGCCTCTGTGTTTGTATGTATATATGTCTAGATGTATATGAGTCTACATCTACATGATATGTATATATATATGTATGTATATATATATATATGTATATATATATACATACATACATGCACACACACACACAGACAGACAGACAGAGCATATATATATATATATACATACACACACAGAGACACGCACAAGATCCCAGCTCGAGGGCTGGTCGAAGATGATCAGTTTAGAAGCTGTCTGCACCGCTGAGAGGCACTACATATCATGATCGTCTTACGATGGATAAAGAATCGAGCGATGTATACAATTATCTGATTACGCGGCTCTGGTTTACTTTGCCCGGCACACAGCGGCACTGTTGTTATCTTGACTGCAGCCTCCCGAGAATAACCCCATGATCGGCACCTGCTTTTTCGAGTACAGGGCCAAAGCTTCAGGCACGTCGTGCCCGGCAGCTGCAACTTCTTTCCTTCGCTGGGCATGGCATCACATTTTCGGCATTTTCTAACCTCGCGAGCTCCAATTACGCGCAACATGCATCTCAGCTGAGTCAGATGCTGCAGAATCTCAGCCAAGACCACTGCATCCTGCCGGCTGGGACTTCTAAAGAGCCTAGATAACATAGGCAGCAGCAGATCATGAGCCAGACACACCCTCACAACCGCTTTTGGTATCAGAGTCGGCTGTGATGTCCGATAACTGTGTCATGAATCAAGCTGGCAGTCCTGCAGTGCAGAGTTGCAGCCCTGCCCGCTGGCACCCCCTGTAGAGTGGGCCGCATCACCCAAGAGCACGGCCCCTCGGTCCAGGGTACCAAAAGTTCGAGACCATCAAGGAGCTGAAGAACTTAAGGCCGAGGGTCTCCCAAAGGAGTATGTATTGCACTTCACGGTGGAAGCCCGAGAAGCCTGAGGAGTATGCACGGCAGACTGGCCCAACGAAGATGCAGGCCCCATCCCAGAATAAGCACATGCAAGCAGACACATTAACAGTAACACCTCACACTCATGGAGGCGCCTTTTGTGACACGAACTGCTTAGCGGATTCGTCATCCATCGCATCCTTTGCTGCACAAGGCTCCATGCAGTCATATCAAGGACCGAGTGTGCACCGACAAATGGTCTAACCAACTCGCCTCATGCCGGATTGTGGCCAATGCCAAAGCTCCGAACCCTCTGTCAGATCCTGCGTTACAAAAGCCTACTCCAAAGTTGCATTGTTGCACTCTGAGGCGGGACACCGCGATAAGGGGAAAGGACGCTGCCAACACCTCTCGTGCCTGCAGCCAACAAACTCCTATAACGGTAAGGTTCTGAAGGCACAGGCCCAGCTTGGCTTCTTGGTGCTTCTTCTACAGTACACTCCTGTCGCCCTGCTCAATGGCGTATCATTCGTGCTATATGACATGCCATCCTATCACTGTTTTAATTTACTCTGCTCGTTCTCACGGCCTAGCCTCGGCAGCATCTGCGAGGTCTCCGAGTCCCGGCTCTGTCTTCGCATCCTTCCCTGGTTCCCTCCAGTTGATGAGGGCGCAGCCTCCACCTTGTCATCCAAAATGGCTTAGCTTGCTTGCAAACGACAACGTGACTGGACTTGCGTTGCGTAGGCTCCTGCCCGCAACATTTGCTCGATCTTCAACGTTTTATAATCGGCAAACAAACACAAGAGTTCGAAGGCCCTTGAGACCCGTTGAATTTCCGAACTGCGGCCACAGAAAGCGCGCTTGCACGGCACGGGTGAACCTGGCTACCTCCCCCGCACGATAGGTCGCACATTCCAAGGTCGTCGGAGCCCCATACTACCAGTAGCAAAGGTCCAGCTCAGTTTGGGACGATAAAGGGTGAGCCTGCACCTGGCAAGCTAATGCGGCCCTTGCTCCTGTGCAGATCCAATGATAACAAGCTCAAGCCATCACAAGATCCTGTATTGGTTCTGCCTTACTCGTGTAGTATATATGGCTCTCTCCATGGAAAGCCGCAGAAATCCTCCAGCCCTGGCTGATGAGATCTGAGCCCACAGCCAAGGGGCGAGCTGTAGGTTCCACGAATGCAGAGGTCCCGCCCTTGCCCGGTATGGCGTGGACGGCGGTCGGATCCAGTTTTTCAGGCATCCTGGGGCTTTAGACGACTTGGAAATTGCGCGATTCGGCTCTGCAAAATTGCAGACCAGGCTGCTGCGAGAATCGCAGAACCTTCAGGCTACCAGGCAACTGCGTCTGCTCAACCTTGCACGACTTTGTCCAGAGAACAGCAGCCACTGCGAAGACCCACAATCCACACGACGAGGCCAAAAACACCCTCGCAGGACGAAAACGAACATGTGCACGACGCGCACCACAAGTCGGAACCCAAGCAAAGTCCCAAGCTGGAGGCCTTGAAGCCGGCACACGCACCAGCGATGCTGGCTCGGACTGCCTCAGCACAAACACGGCCGTGGCGGCCCTGGCCTCATGGCGTAACGGGCCCAAGCCAGGGTGCTGAATTCACGCCGTCGCACCCGGCAATCATGTCCACTGGGGCCAGCTCCTCCAACTTGTCACCCGACTGGAGCACTGCCGAACCTGGCCACGGTTAAGCCGGAAGGGCAGGGCTCCAAGCGAACCTAGCCGGAAGGGCAGGGCTCCAAGCGGCCACGACTGGACTTATCCCAAGACCTCGCGCCTGCAATAGGATCCGCAGACTTCAAGCGAGTGTCGAAGGAAAGCTGCAGCCTCCCGGTTCCTCAGCGCAGGTTCACAATAGACCCCCAAAAGCTTGGAGGAGCCCGGCCTTATCCCGCGAGGCACTCCGCTTCGGCGCACTGTGCTCAGCTGGCAGCAAAACTGCTGCAGTAAACTCTCTTAAAAGCCAAGCTGGCCGCAGGAGATGTTCTAGCTGTGGCCACTAGCAACGAAGCAGAAATGTTCAAGCGACACTTGCAGCAACCCGGGACAAGCTTTCTCAAACCGGAAATCAAAGTCAGCCCAGTCAGCCAAGGCACCTGAGAAAGAACGTTCCAAGTCATCCAACATTGCAGAGCAAAGATCTGACTGGTAGATCAGAAGGCTGGGCTCAAGCCCACTGTTGTCTTCTGGGGTACGAAGGTCGATGGCCTCGGGGCAGATCCTAGAGCTTGCAGAAGGCACGCACTGGCAAAGACCAAGTCTCTGACGAAGCTGGGAGAAAGGTGGAGCTTGAACCGCTCACTGGCAAAGCCATTCGGCTTGATGGAAGACCAGAGTTCCTCTCCAGCTGTCCTGGAAGGGGCGCCGTGAGGATGAGGTGAGGGCCGAGGGGTCAACCACCAGAGTCACCAGTGCAGCTTCGGCTTCGTCCTTATGGCTGTGCGCCCTCGGATGCCCAAGCCCAGCGCATAGGCGCGGCCTTGAAGCGACTTGTCCGTCCGCGGATCGCGTCGGCCTTCGACGAGACGTACCGATGCCCCGGCCGAGAGCAAGCGGTGTGCCAGCAGCAAGCCTCAGGGAGAAGGCACGCACCCCGAACAAGCTTTCAATGAATTCAGTCTTTAGATTTGGGTTCGGCTGCTTCTTTTCCAGGTGTCGAGCCTGAGGGACCTGCCCCCGCGATCAGGACAGACAAGGCTAGGCCAGGTCCAGAAGAACTGCTGCGCCCCTCGGCCCCTAAAGGCCATGAGCTTGGCCTCCGTAGGCCTGCAGTTGCAGCATCTTTGGCTGCGGACGCTGGGCCGACAAATGCGGCAGCCAAGCCCAGACCTTGCACAGGTCACCACATGGACAGCAAGATGCACTGACAACCAATCTGTGCTTCGGGCCCAACGCACAGACCATCGCAGCAGCCATCGACCATGGCCGCCTCATGCTGCAGCAATCTGCGTACAACTGTCGCCGCCTAGGCTGCCCGGCAAGCCTGTGCCATCGTCGCCAGGCAGCTGCCATGGCGAGCAAAGGCTCAAGTTACAGTTCTGTGCCGAAACTTTCGCCAAGAACAGACTTGCATGATGGATCGTCCCACGGACATGGGTATCGCTGCAGCCACACTAGCGCCAATCTCAAGAAACCCCCTGCCTCTCGACCCACGTCTCGCGCCATGTGTCCCGCCGTGTCAGCGGGAAAACGTCATCGGCCAACCCCAGATCCTCCTTGCGCCATCCCCGTAGAGCCGATTTGGTAGCAAAACAGACCACGAAGTTCTGCAGCAAGAAAGGCAAGTCCTGCTCACCGCAGAAGTAATCCCGGAACTCGCAGAACACTCCAACTCCTTCGCGTCAAGTTCTGCAAGAACTTAGCGCCTGGGTGCTTTCAGCCTGTACTGCTTCAGCTAAGTCACGGTAGCCACTCTGCTTGAGTGTGCGGAGGAGGTTGTGGGAGTTATCCCCCTGATGGGACATGGGACAGTCCACGCGCTTCCAAAGCTCTGTGAAGTCACGCGGGCTGTGGGCTAGGCTGGGCGAGGCTGCAAGTGCCACGGGCCAAGCCAGGCCTCAAGTTCGAGGCCCCCAAGCATGGGGTAGAGATTTTGGACCTTGTATCATCAGTTGAGCATCAGCACAGCAATTTCCATGTCGCTTTGTCACTCGCGCTCATCCAGGACTACATGCATGTGCTTCTGTGCTCTCTCGCTGTGCAGGTGTGTATGTATGTATGATTATGCATATATGATATATATATATATATATATATATATGTATATATATATATGTATATATATATACATATATATATACATATATATATATACATATATATATTATATATATATATATACATATATATACATATATATATATACATATATATATATATACTGAAGCTGTATGCCACTGTATGCTGGAAAAGAAGACAATTCCAGGATGATCTTGCCAGTTTCACTGCAGACTTCCTCACTTAGCTGATCCCTTGCCAGTGTGTTCATTGGCAGGACCGTGCTGACGAGTGGCCGTGCTACCCCATTGGATGCTGTGAAACCAACCTCTGCTGGCCAGCTAACGTAGAAGCCTAAATAATTACCAACATTATTGTTAGGGTTCCTTATTATAACTATACTAAAGGAACCCAAAACCCTTTGCTCGGATTCGCGTGCCAAGTCTCCTGCTGCACCGCCGACGTAGCCAGGGCCGGAGCGACGCAAGGCTTGCAGAGTCAACGGCAAGAGCTCCTCAAGTATCTAAGAGTCTAAGGGTCATGACCCACAAAACGACACATTACTACTGCGCACATGTCGAATCCAGACGGCAGATGCATAGACAAGACATGAACGGCGGCTGACCTACTTGGCCTGCAAGTGCAAACGAGCCATGCTTCTCCTCCAATGTGTGGATTGACCTTTGCAAGTGTGAGGCATTCAGGATTACTACGATGCGTCTGCCTGACCAGCACCTGCCTGTGCCTTGCAGGGCTGTGTGCTTCCTTATTTTCGCGCCGTCCACCGTAGGATGCAAACCGACAGAAGTCTGGTGCGGGACAGCGATGTACCGCCATCCTGTTGCCGCGGGATTTCATCTTGGAGCTTCGCAACGCTAAAGCAGTCCGCCAATCTGGAGCCGTCCGCGCAGTCGCAGCATGGGAGCTGCGATTCGAGGATTCCAGCCTCCTCGGCACGTGCCGTCTGAGAGGCACGGAGCTCAGGTCTCGTTCTTCCTGGCGTAGACGTGATACCGGAACTCTTGACTTGAACCAGGTAAAGCTCCAGCATGTGGACAAATCCTCAGAACGGAACGCTATGAAGGGAAGAGGCCTTGCGTGCCAGCCAGGGTTCACGACAAGCTCTGGTAGTCTTGAATCCGGGAGGCGGTATGGGCAGATTGCTGGTGGTGCCAGATATGAACACCTAAGCCCGCGAATTGATCATATTCTGGACTATACTCGCAGCAGCGCAGAGTCGAAGTCACAGAGTCGTTACCGACTTGCCGCACCCCCGAACTCGCTGGAACTCACTGAGACTTGACTTGTCGTCTACAGAACTGTAAGAACAGCGACCACAAATGGAGCTCTTCTGGCTAGTGAGACGACTATGGATACAATGACAGTTTCTTGTGACCATCATGGCTGGTATGAAGGGTTTGGTTAAGGGGTTCAACGAGAAAAGTCTAACTATTCTGAACCTGATATGAGGGCGAGTGTTCTTGCCAGGATGATGGCTAACACACTCTCCTGCATCCTAGCTGTTGCTGATTCATTCTAGATTCTACAATCCAGTCCTATCCATATACTCTTATTTCTCCAAGTAGCATTCAGGAGGCGTTCTGATACCCTGCTACCACTCCTGCACGTAACCTGGTGGTGAACCGTGAAGATTATATGAAGTACACTACCCATTTCCGTCGTGGGGGTTGACGCTGCCATGATCGCAGCACCCGACCGTTGGACCGTTGCTACCATTCCATGTGGGCCTATGAGCCTGTGAAGTCTTGAATCAAGAAGCGGCCAAAGACTGCTCCGGCGTGAACGCCAATTCTCCGGCCAGAGCCTTGGGCGGCAAGCAAGCAAACAATACGCAGCACAGCCAAGGCCAAGGCCATGACAACTGCGGAAAACTCTCTCTGTCTTTGTCTGAATAGCCAGCCTTCTCCCTGTGTTGCATGTACACATAAAACACAATGATCCGAGGTGGGATGGTGCAAGCAACTCAATAAGGCAGCAAAAGCCCCCTGCGTTGGCCCAGTATGGTGCCCGGCGCTATCTAGCTGCAGCACTGCAGAGGGGGCGGGGTCTGCGCCCGGCCTCTATGAACAAAGCCTGCTGCCGCTGACTGGCAACTTCTGACTGCATACATATACCCAGCACGGCCTAGTAGTCACAAGGTGTGTCGTGGCTGCATTCACAGGCGGCATTACGGGCGTGTTGAGCTTCGACGACCCGACGGCCCGCCATCTGAGTCTAACCGCGCACGTGGGGATTGCTTGCTAGCTGCCGCCGAAACAGCAACATCACTTCGTCCTAGAGCGCTGGATAGCGCTTTAGCCGAAAAGACTATTTGACTATTCTCACTCATGCACTCGCTCTCTCACTCAGTCGTCTCTCCATCTCCCGCCTCCGTCCACGGACCATGACCACAGCCGCAGCCAGAGCACCACAAAAGCGAACCAAACATAACTATAGACTATCCTTATAGCAGCCTGGGCTCAAGCTTCTCAGCACCTCCGCACTCCACCCCACACAGCAATTCACTGAAGTTCTCGCAATGATCTTCCCGAGCCCTAGCCACCTAGTTTCCAGGCCTTCTGGCGACAGGCAGTAATTTACCGTTGGCTGCGACCGCGGGATTCGAGGGCCGGGTCCTTGGCCGCTGCCATGCCCTCATGCCCAGGCTACGCGGCTACGCCCTCCCTGCTCTGCCCTGCCATCGCTGCCCTGCAGTCACGCAGCCGTAAACTTTCAACTTCTCCGCGTGCGCGACGTCACGGAAGGCGCGTCCTCGTACAAGCGCGAGGCGCTTGGACCCGACGTCACAAGCCGGGCATGGGAACCACACCTACGGAAAGGCTGGATGCCCAGGGCGCACACATGTGCGAGAGGACAGACGGGTCAACGCTACTCAGACCTGCGAAAAAACTTGCTGTCGATGTGTCAAGACACATTGACCAGCAAGTGCTTGGCCTCGTCAACGCTCTTCCCAGGAACCTGACGCGGACTTCGTGCAGCAAGTAAGCAAGCAGTAGCCGAGACACTGTCAAGACTGTTTTTGGAGGCTCGTGAGAACAGCCCGACCTCGTCCAAATGAAAGGTTGAGATTCGGGAATTGCTGCGCTTTACATGGTTGTCCGGGAGCGGGATGATGAGCTTTGTGCCAGGCGGGAACACTAGATCCAACATCGCCTGAAAGCCATCCTAAGCTTGCAGCACATGCTCCAACAAAA
Source organism: Symbiodinium sp. clade A Y106 (assembly GCA_003297005.1). Taxonomy (NCBI): domain Eukaryota; class Dinophyceae; order Suessiales; family Symbiodiniaceae; genus Symbiodinium; species Symbiodinium sp. clade A. Next base: position 122,820 of record BGNK01000231.1, on the reverse strand, counting down.
CCTGCATAGCACAATATCACACCAAGCATTTCCAGGATTCCATCATCAGCGATCATCAATTCGAGGGGCACTGCCTTGCTCGGCGAAGCGCTTCACAGTTTCCAATCGAAGTACAACCAAGCCATCATGCGTCAGCAGCTCGTGAGCAAGTCTGCAGAACCTCACAGGACTCGAACGGACATTAGTCAACTTTTGCATGTGAACCTGTTTGTAAGTTCGAGGCTTACGTTGTCTTATCAAAGGGGTCATGAGACAGAATGATGCAGCCAAGAGACTCGGGATTCGAGAATGATGCATCAATACTGGCACTGGCTGCAATGGACTCCAGGGTCGTCCAGTCCTGTCTCCAGTGCCGTCTAGTTTCATGCGAAAGGCAAGTTGACGAAGTGGAAGTAATCCTCTTTCATTCTTGTGACATGCTGAGAACTGTGCCTGGAAGGTATGTTCACGTTTGAAGCTTCCGGTCTCCAATGTCTCGTAGTCGAAAACCTCCGAAGCTGTCGATACGCCCGACTTGACCTCCAGAAGAGCTGTGCGACTTAAATGCAGGGCGCCTCTTCATGAACTGCCATCGCACCTGATTCCGGGGCAAACCCCGGTCTGGTGCTAATAGACGTTGGACCTCCTTGCGGGATCAACGTTGTAAGACAGGCATCCTAGCAATGCCTTATTGGTACGAAGGTTCTTGCAATGCTGGCAAGTGTCGCCATCTGTCTTGGACATAACATCCTGCAACTCTCGCCGTCGCCGCAGGGATTGAAAGGCAAGCAGACCTGCCTGTAATGCAATGCACACAGTCATACAGTTTGAGGATTCCTCCAGTCACTGGCATTGTCCCGTGATCTATGCGAGCAATGGGTATTGATCCAGGGCACGATTGCCACCACCACAGCTGCCACTAGGCTTGCCTGCTCCTGCTCGGGATCCTTATGCCGGCACTGCAGAGGGGAACACGACAGTCATGCAAGGCTCACGACATGAACTATGAAGGGCCAGGCAGTGTTCTGGAGGCCGGATATAATGGCAACCTCACACTGGTGTACGGCTTCGTAGAGTCTCAATAGATTCATTACCTGCACTTACAAATGCAGACGTGAAGCATCCTGATGGAAAGCAGATAGCCTGGCTAGGTTTCTCGATGGTATCCTTCCGAGCTTTGCGTACTGCGTCCGAGACCTGACCAAGCCACCACGACAAGCAGAGCAGAGACGTTGCATGGTGCCTCAACGCGAGGATCCAGCCTGTTCAGAACGCAACGCCGGTCCTGCAGGTTCTGACCCGGTGTCTCTGGAGTCTAGGGTGCGTGGCCGCATGGCCTACTCGAAAAGGCCGACACTACAAAAAGTGATCGAAGAGAAGAGCATGCCAAGCTTTTCGTTTGCAGGAAGTCTGGCTCCGGATGCCACACGCATGCTGTGAGACATTCGTGGTGAGACAGACGGATCGTCATCATGTCATCATGTTGCGACGTATCAAGGTGAGACGACCAACAACGAGAATATTCAAGTGGGCGTTCCTCCAAGAGGCAGACACTCCCGAAGCCTAGAACCGATCGGTCTTGTCCAGCAGATTGGCATGGTGGCGTTGCAGCGCTGCCTGCTCACCGGCCTTCATGTCCTCCTAAGGCCATGGACGAGAGCCAACTCTTGCACCCGACATCCCTGCTCTGCCGACAGCCGAGTCACTGCCCCGATTCCTTCGGACCAGGTCTTGCGAGCCTTCTGAAAAATCGACGAAGCCAGCAAACCACTGCTTCGCTTCAACAGTATGCTGTTACACCTGAGCTCCGGGCTGTAGCCTCAGTCAAAATGCGTCGGCATCCGCCGGTTGCCATCAGGCTCTGCTTCGTGCGACCATCACCCATGAAGACACCGTTGACACCTGCCCGTGCAACACCAGCGCAGCCCTGTAACATCCAAGCAAAAGATGAATAACAAGCAATCTCCCGACGCTTCAGCCCCCTAATGTGGTCCTGGACATGTGCAGCCACCGAGTAGTCAGGGCTTACGGCGAGCAACGGATGAGCATTGAGAAGGTTCTGATGCGGGATTTAAGGGACTCTTGGTCTCCGCAGCTTTCTGGCACACCTCCAGGGCCGTAGCTCTTGGCGAGGTCCACCCAGGGTTTGACGCGGGGAGCCCCAAGCGGCTTGCCTGTGGAAAAAATGTGAAATCTATGTGAAGCCATGCCCCCGAGCTTTTCGACCAGATCCGAGACTCCACCACTCACTAATCGAAACGAACTCCGTCCCGTTCTGTGTCGAGCTACTGAGGTCCTTTGCTGCATCCACCTGGTGCATGGGCTTGTATGACTTTGGAACCGTGGCTCCCTTGGCACGCGCTTCCGTCATGTCCACGAAGGATTGGTCAATGGCCTTGGGCAGAAGTCACATGCTCTGAGCCTCTCAGATTCAGCCAATGCCGCATGTCTACTTCTGACAAAGCCCAAAAAATTGAGACTGAACAGGTGCACATCTTGTGTGGTAGAGGTGCCATGGAGCAGCCCGGTGTGATTCGCGGTCGAGGCCAGTCTGCTTCCGCCTTGTCGCGTTGCTGCTTTTGGAGCATCATCTTTGCCTTGGCCAGCGCATTCGGATCATCCATCATGCGGGCCGCCAATGCCCGGACCGAAACAGCCACAGGACTTGCAAGATCTTGCAAGCATGTCTTCGGAGACGTGCAATAGACACGGCTGCCTTTTCCTGTCCCATGTTTTGGGCCACGGACTCACGGACTCATCGCAAACTCAAAATCTCAGGCATCTCAACGAGTCAGTGCCCAAACTTTCTCACAAATCCATTGCAGGCAGGGTGCATGCTCGGCTTGCAGAGCAAGTTCAGCCTCGCAGGTTATGTGCATCCTGGCTTGTGTGTCTTAACCTCTACATTCAAGTGCTCGTGGAATTCTGGTCGTTCTAGCCCATGTACGATCAGAAAGACGCGAAAACTACTACCAGCCTACGCAGCAGTTATTCGGAAATAGTCGGTCCCTGTTCCGTGGGCACTGATGGCGGTGACTTGTCATGTTGATTGCAATTCAATTATTTCCGACAAGGGCGCTGCAACCCTAATGTCGTTACGGCAGTAAGCAAACACCGCTCGCCTTTGCTCTTGGCTCTCTCGGCTGGAAGGGCATGACAAAGGGGGTTATGGACATGGCTGCAAGTGCAGGTGTAGCGCGCAGCATGAGAGGCTGCCAGATATCAGGAACATCTGTGAACGAAGCTCCATCTCAACAGGCCTGACATCTCGGCCGTCGTTTGACCAGATGGTGTGTGCAGAGTGGGGTTTAACCAGACACAGTTCAAACGCCTACAACCTTGAGCTTTTGTCTACATGTCATATCACAGTATCAGTCGAAGGGTCGTCTACGATGGCCCTGAATTTCAAATCCCAGCGAATCATAGTCGCATTCGCACTGGAGCAACAGCTGCTCCGGCTGACCGGCCCGGCCTCCCGCTGACGTTTCAGCTTCGCCCCTTCAGCCTCACCCGCTCGTCGGACGGCATCATTCACGGCATCGCGCTCGCGTTCCTCCGGGAACCGTGACCGCCGTGACTAGCAGTGAAGACGAGGGCGCACGCGAAAGCATTTAATTTTCTTTTGGGGGGGGGGGGGGGG
>BGNK01000231.1:3029-119056 GCA_003297005.1 Symbiodinium sp. clade A Y106 | reverse complement strand
GGGCATTTGGGGCAACAAACCAGTGCAGAGTCGGAGTCGCAGAGGGCGGATCGACCCCGGGACAGCAAGACATTATTACTTTTTGTTTTTAGGGGTGGGGGGGGGCGGCGGGTACTATTATCGGGCACCCGGGGCAACAAACCAGTGCAGAGTCGCAGAGGGCGAATCCCAGCCGACTTTCGGACAGCAAGACATGTTGCCTTTGTGTTGAGGGCGGGACTTTTACAAATCTTATTGCTGCCACTAGTGCTACCAGTACTACGACTACTACAACTACTACCTCCTACTACTACTACTACTCCTACTACTACTACTACTCCTACTCCTACTCCTACCACTACTACGACTACTACTACTACTACCTCTACTGCTACTACCACTACCACTACCACTACCACTACCACTACTACTACTACTACTACGACGACTACGACTACGACTACGACTACGACTACTACGACTACGACTACGACGACGACTACTACTACTACGCACCCTCGCAAAGTCAGATGACAGTGTTCGCAGGGAGAGGACAGTGTTTGCAGCGAGAGGGAAAGGGCAGGGACAGGGAGGGAGAGGGCGGAGAGGAGGGGAAAGGGTGCGCAGTGCCGAGACCTGGCAGACACTGCTGAGGCTCTTGAAAGAAGAGAAGGAAAATAAAAATAATGCTAGCCGAGGGGGGGATGCGCGAAAAAAATAAAATAAAGGCCCTGGGGAGGCTTCTCATTATTGCTTCCTGGTGAAGACTCCGAGAAACCGTCCTTGCCCATGCGATCCAGCTCTCTGGAGTTGTCTGCGGCACCCTGCCTTAGACGTAGCTTTGGTGTGCTTTGGTTGAAAACTTCCCTCCGTTCAACGGCAAGTTGCTGCATGCGCATGCCCTGCAGCACCTTCTCCTGCTGCTTTTTCCGCGCTGCCTCTCGCCTGCCAGGTCGGGGAGCGTGCCTGTGAAGCCATCCCGGGACTGCAAAAACACAAGGCCGGAAACCGGGCACGGGGGAGGCTACTGTAAGAGCTTGTCCAAACAACCGTGGCATCATGATGGTGACAGAATGGAACTCGATTCGATGCCCCACACCTTGCATAGTGTAGCTGTAACCGCAGATTGTGCTGCTTCTCGTCGCCTCCATCCCGACTTCAAGCACGATACCACGGTAGAAAACTATTCCAGTGCAGCAAGGCATGCCAAGGTTATGGTCGAATCATCTGAGTATCGGGCGATCTTGCCGCATGCTCTCATGTCGATAACGCTCCTCCAAGTCACCTCTGGTTGGGAGATGAAGTTGACTTCGCCACATGTCTAGCTGAGTCTAACTGCTTCCTGATCCTGTCAAATCGAAGACGTTCACAGGGACCAACTACTAACTACAACTCAGCAACTATCCAGGCTCATATCTACGATATTTTGCGCCAAACTAAAAGTCATCCAAAGACTGTCCGTATATAGCGCAGTGCATGACACAGATCTCCACCATCGTGAGGACAATAGCATGCTCGAAAATAGGCCGCAGATGTGCATAAGCCAGACATAAGAAATGTGCAAGTGCCCGTGCTGCGTGATAACAGCAAGGACAGTCGTTACAGGTGGATATGAATAATACAAATACATGTAATATGTATATATATATATATATTTTTGTTTATTTATTTATTAGTTTGGTAAATGAGTGAAAGTTCTGAACGCAAAGGCTATCCAGATTGAACTGGGCGGCGACCGGCTGTTGCAAAGTAGCGCGCCTCGCAAGATAGAGGCTCCCCAACAAGTGCTTGGTCGCGTTTTCTAGAACAGATGCCTTAGACCTTAGACCCTCCACAACGCTACAACTTGCCTTTCGCGACCCTATTATGTAGAGACGTGCACTCCCCAAGTTCCTCCTTGAGTTGTCCATGGTACTTCGGCTCTCACAACTCGCACGAAGGCAGGCAAGGCTTCTCACACGTGTGTGTGTGTGTGTGTGTAACACTGACGCGCAGCCCGCAACTACACACAACTGCTCGGAAGGATCCCAAAGTCCATCCCAAGCCAACCCATGCCAACCGCAGCCAGAACCCTCAGCTACAGTAAGACCTAACAGCCAAGGTGCGCTCAGCTCTGGGGCACACTGGCTCGCTCACAGCTGGGCGAGAGATGAGTTCGATCCTAGTGCAAGCCTCAAGTGCCATAATTCCACCCTGAAGCCATTACACACACACACACACACCTAGGATTAGGAGACGCAAGTGCGGCCACAAGCGTACGGACCCCTGTCCATGCAATGAAGCGTTGGCAGGACTTAGTCTGACTCTCTGGACGCAATACACATGCTGCCAAGACCTGCGCATGACCTCCGAAAGGCTTCCCTCGGTGCGGTAGGCCCCCGAGTTTCAAGCGGCCTCCTTGGCATCCGCGGTGCGCTGTGCGGCCTTCAGCCTCTCCTGCTGAGCTGCCAGTCGGTACTGCTCCTGGCCGTAGCTTCACACACCATGTACAACGCACCGTCTGCCAAATACAACGACACAGATTTCATGTTGATTCTTGCGTGCGATCTGCTATCACGAGTCAGCACACATCGGCTAGGCCAAGTTCTTCCCTAGTTCCAATCGCCATCGTTTTGTCGGTAGCTGTCGGTGCTTCGGAGCAAGACCGCATCTTCCCGTTCACGGGTGAAGTGCGCTTGAGCCAGGCCATGCCCCGGCGACTCTCCAAAGTCTCATCCGGTCTCCGTTTCACGTCTCCACGGCTTCCACCAAATCGAGCAAGCACATGTAGAACAGAGAAATTTACGGAGTTCACATCCCTCGTTGTGTCCTCTCGCCTCCCCGCCTCTTGCGTATGCGTCTCCTCGCGCCGCCCTTCACTCTCTGTCTCTTGCTTCCCCCAACAACTGCCTAGCTCTCGCGTAGCCTCCGGGATCTGTACTGACTTCCGAAAGCAGGGGCAGCGTGTGCTGAGACTCAGAGGTCCTGAAGCAGCTGCTCGCGCATTCGCGCATTCAGCTCATCTCTCTCCTCAGTGCTTTTCCACGGAGCCTACGTTCGCTTGCGAGAACCACCGCTCCGTTCTGCACTGCATGCGGCAACAGAAACACGACAAGGCATCGTTCTGATCAGCTAGCACAGCAGCGAGAACTTGCAGGAGTTCACATATGCGTAGACAAGACTCCATCTGCTTCTCGTTGCTATTATTCGTCGCTCTGCGCGCAATAGCTTCAAGCCTTGCGCCGGAAGCAAGCGCAGCAGAAGCTGCATACTTCTGTGCACGAGTCGGTGGGAATGCGTCTGAGGAGCGTTTCGTTTCCATGCTTCTTGAGCTCCTGTCCAGTGCCGTATCCATGCTCTTGCTCGGTTCAGGAGCATACTGCATGCTTGACTGCGACATTTCCAGGGTGGCTGGCCTCTCGTCTCTTCTTCTGGGCATCGAGGTCTTCGCACAGGAGCTGGATGCTCCGTGCCTGCATGACGACCATCTACAAGACAAGAAGCCGCAGTACAAGTTGCAGAACAGCTGCTTTGCCTTGATCTCGGCCCCTTCCATGAGATCCTGGAGTCGCGCTTCTTTGGCCCGCTCTTCTATCAGGGCCATCTGCTCGTCCAGCCCCCTGCGCATAGCCATGCGCTTCTCGTGCTCGTTGTCCTGCACTGAACTTGTGAAGGTGCTGCACAGACAAAACAGCCGCAAGCCCTCTGCAGCTCCTTCTCCATCTGAGTCCGCCGCTGCTTGTTAAAAGAATCTGCAGTGACGGTCTTTGCCATATCCTCGAAGTCGCTGTTCTTGGCTTGCCTGCAAAAGCACAGCATAAGCATCGACCAGGAGCTTCAATCGCTGTCAAAGGCTTTCGGGGATCCGAAGAAACCTCCGGGCTGCCAGAAAGGAGTAGGAATGACTCGGAATGGGGTGGACACACTCCCAAAGCATTTCAGAAGTCTGATGACCTTGCAACGAACGCGCCACGCCAGAAACGACATGCGGCATTGTTGAGTCCTGCACCCTGGACATCTAGTGATTCTTAGGGAGCATGGGGGTGGGTACAGTGGTAGACAAAGCACAGCTCTCTCCATCGGCTCAAGAGTCGGAGTTCAAGAGGTCCCTCACGGCTTTCGCAATGGCGACTCCCGACTCGAAGGCGTCGCCTACTCGGTCTCCGACCGCCCAGTCACCTCCCGCAACAAGCATCCGGTCCGGCTCCACGATACACTTCTCCGGAAGTCGCGAGGGATTCAAGGGGAACGCGTTGTTCCATCGGAAGGCCTCTGCATAAACCACATCTTCGGCTGAGCATCCGAAGTGACGACAGAATTCTTCCAGAAGCAGGCCTTGCACCTCTCCTTTCTCCAGTTCTGCTCGTGGGTTGCTCCAGTCCGGAGAGGCGTGCAGCACCCAGCATTCGGGAGACGGAGACTTGGGTCGACCAGGTTTGGAGCTATTGCGGCTCACCCAAGCAAAGCAGCTGCCGGAGCCCTCGGAGCCTTGCAGCAGTGCAGCATCCCAGGCAAGATTGGAGAAGGGCTCAGAAGTCGCCACGAGGAGCGCCCAACAAACGTTGGATTCTACTTTGGATGCTTCGCGGCCACTGGCACAATCCTCTCCGAGCAAGCGGACACAGCTCCGTGCACTGGTGGCAACTGCCAAGACGGATGTCTGTACCCGGTCCGAATTAACTTGCAAAGTCCAAACCTTTGCTGCATCATCCCACGAAGCCTTCGAAGCCTTGGAGCCTCTGCAGGATTGAAACTCAATGGGACTGCTCTGGGCTTCGCGGATGATGTGCTTACCAATCGCACTCATCGTCGGTATGCCTACCAAAGGCAGCTTGGCTGAATCGAAGGGCTCGAAGTCTGCATCGTGAATGCCGGATCCCGTCAAGGCCAGCGTCCCAATCGCTCCTTTCCAGGTACCCGCCACCCCAGCGTCTTGCCAGGCCCGGCAAGCGTCTGAAAAATAGGGCTGCGAAGCCTTCGACGTAAAGAACTGACAGCCATGATCAAAGGAGAGGAGGCTGCCGTTTTGTTCCCTGCGCCTGGTGCAAACCCGGCCTCCAAAACCACGGCCCTGCTCCACCAGGAGCAAACGGAGGCTGCGTCGCCTCACGATCTTCACAAGCTGTGCTACCACAGCGAGCCCCGCAAAGCCCCCACCCACCACGATGGCATCGTACGATTGATGCTCGCAGGTGGCAGATGCAGCTCTGACGAAGCACCTTGTGGCCCTGCCACCATGTAGCGATCTGATGCCGGGCAGTCTGCAGCTGGATAATCGCAGAGTATACGCTGCAGCATCCATCTGACCAACAACAATGTGAAGCTTCGGACAGCAGTTTGAGCCGACATCGAAGGCGAAGTACGAACGCATCTTTAGAAATATGGCTAAACGACAGATAGGCCGATAGGCCTGAAGGCTTTGTTCTCTTCGAGCTGCTTGTCCAGCCTGCTCGGCATCTTGTGACCACAGACACATGAAGCGCTGTGGACACGTGGAACACGCTGTGACATTCACGAGGACATGGATCGAAGGCAAGCAGCTCACGTCGATAATACTCTTTCATGGCCAATCTGTGCTGCTCTCTCTTCTTCTCCTTACAAGGAGCAACCACGTGCATATGCTCCTTCATGGGCTCAAGGCGCGACCCAATGTTGCCAAGGCACCTCTTCCACAAAGGCCTTGGCATCCCAGTTGTTGCCGGCCTGAGAAATCGTGTCAGCAGACAAGCCCGTGCTGCGATGCATAAGCAGACACGGTGCAAGTACGGTTACGGGTGCTGCGAAGCAGTACAAGACCCGCCTGCTTCAAAGGATTGTCAGCTGTGTCCGACCACATGGCTCTCGGAACATACACGTCATCCGCGGCACTGGGATTATGACCTGCAGGACAGCGTCAGCAAATTGCACATCGGCAGGGAGCCTTCACAAACTAAATGTGAGAGCGGAATCTCTGCCTAAGACCATGCCGAAGTCATTTTCTCCACGGTTTCGCAGAGTTTTTCGGATGCTGGCCTGGCCGGAATCCGACACCCTGCATCAGCTGAAGGCATGCATTGCATGGTGGCAGGTCCTGACGCTGACAAAGACTTGCTGCCGGGCTTCGTTTGTGGTTCCTTCCAGCTGCGGAGCACTGGCTGACTTCATTGGCATTCGAGCTGCGCTGTGCGACCCCTGCAAGACAGTGATCGAAACCATCAAAACTCAAAATCTGAAACAGAAGGCTACAATTTGAAGACAGAGTGGATCCTCAGATCCTGACAACTTGCCCGGCCTGCGAACTTGGCATCTCTGCCTTTCCCTCCACCGGCTTCGCCGGTGAGGGAAACAGCTATACTGGGCCCTACGCTTGGGCCCTGTGGCAGCGGAGTGCTTAAAGGTGGCAGGGCGCTGCTTTCATGAACATGCGGAATCGGCGATTATAGGCTTTGGACAAAGGGCAGGCAACGGAGCACGTCCTGCCATCTTCCACCACGACCATCAGCATACGTGACAGCATTCCAAGGCATTGGAACTGGAACATGGCCCGGCAAGGATTGCATGTTTCAAACACAAAGAGACCAATGTGTGTAGAAGAATGTGGGGCAAGTGCTGTTACTCCATGTCCTGGAATGCTCCTGCTACGGCGGGACCGTTTAACAGCTTGTGCATGCTTGCTGCTGTGTGAGGGAGACACTCGATGATACTCTCTGTCTACACACCGTCGTTCCAGAATTCTCGAGAGTGAGATGTGCTTGTTCTGACGAAACTTCAACTCGACCAAGAGCGGAGCGACGGTCGGCTTTCGGCTCAGATCAAATGCATCCAAGTGGCACAGAGTCCAGAACAAGCACGTAGATGTTGGGCTGACGGGCCAGGTGCGTGGGTCCTGGAGCCACGGTCACGGACACGGCCGGACTTTTCTTGGCACGGAAGTGTGTTGACCTCCGTCCTCGAGCATGGCTCCGTGGAAACCCTTGACCAGGAGTCAGCGGCATGGATGTGTGGAGCCTCGCTGCTACAGCTGTGGTGTTCGAAACGTTTGGCAATTCTTAGAGCCGCTGCTTCAGAGGTGCCCAAAGACTCAGGCATGCACGCACTCCTCCCATTTCCCTCAATGACAACGCTGGCAGCTCTTACCTGTGCCAGATTGGCTGATCCGAGCTGTAACAGATGAGAGGTGGGTCCGGCACACGAGCTTCCACTTGCTTCATTGCCGGGACATCTGTGACGCATAAGTATTACACGGTCACACTCCACATTTGACCTTCCAAGGGTATACTGCTGACAAATTTCACCTCATGCCTGGCCGAGGCTTGAAAGTCCAAGTGCTGGCAGGAGCTCCAGCAAACCCAAGTAGATGGCAAGTACAGTTCCTGCACCTACTCAGACAGAGCTTCTCGAAAGAGTCATGCCTTGCTATTTCTTCCCCCAAACAAAACTTGGGCCTTCAGCCGTGCTCCTGTCGATCCTGCATTGTGCGTGAAGGCGACAACAAGCCAAGGGCAGGTTCATCTTCAGGTTCATTTAGCACTCGTGCTCGAACAGGTCAGGCGAGGTAACGGGACCTCTTGAAGAAGTTCTTCAGGTTACATTCCGCGAGACACAGAGGGAAGAGAGCGAGGTACAAGCAGAGGGAGAGAGAGAGAGAGAGGGAGAGGGAGAGGGAGAGGGAGAAGGAGAGGGAGAGGGAGAGGGAGAGGGAGAGAGAGAGAGAGAGGAAAAACAAGGATGACCCGAGAGACGGGAGTGAGTGCGAGAGAGGAACTCTTGGCTTCGGTGTGTTGCCACTTCCTGACCTATAGTCGTACATGTCCTGCTTGCGGTGTCAGGTGTAGGATTACATCACTTCCCAGATCCAACCGCATTCACAGGCCCTTCAATCTGCAAGGGTCGTTCCACCCGGTCCTGCGGTGAGCTTGTAGGAGAAGGGCTTCCTGCTGACGGCCGCGGGCAAGACTCGAAGCCGAAGCTCCCCCTCCTGCGCAAGAAGAATACCCGCAGGCTGACCGCACCTTCCGTTCCAGCTGAACGAGGCCTGCAAGATCGTAAGGTTCTCACCTCCGAGCACACTTGGCCTCGGCAGATTTTGAGCTTTTGCCGATGAGCGAAGCCTGTTCTTGTGTACATCACTGTTGCATGATAGGGCCACGGCAGCCAAGAATTTGTCGCCTGTGCACACGGAGCCTGGCGACCACGAATGTCATTCCGCTTTGGATCCTCTCTAGATCGATCCCTTGCTCCACTTCGAGCCCACTACGACGAAGCTTCCTTGTCAGTTTCCACCGGTTTGCGTGCAATGACTTCTTGTGTAGTTTGGGGATCAGGGAACTGACGTCTGTGTCGGGTAACCTTCATGGGCACGAAAACTTGTTCTTCGTGCGGCTGCAAGTGCTCTGCTGAGGTCCAATAAACGCACTGTACTTGCAAGAAAAATGCGAGCGACACACACGTGCACTGGCCAACGTTTGCAGGCACCACCGGTGGACACTTGATGAGTTTGCTCCCGCTTCGTATTCACACCCATTGAGACAACAAGAGGACTTGCTACTCGAGAAGGCGGTGGCTTCAGATCCGGGACATCCATGTTCCGCACGATGGCATCCAGCCATCCGAAGATTTCAGATGTTTGTTTAAACTGAGCCAGTGCTCCCCATACCGGTGCTCTCATTCATTTCAGGCTAGTCTTGCCAGGCTGTCAACACCCCTAGCCATGTGACAGGTAACGGACTTGATGGATCCCGATGGATCCATTGCAATCCGGCCAGCAAGGCTGTTGGTGCTGGCTCCAGGTCGGCGGCGATCTTGCGCAGGTTATCTCTCAAGTCTTTGACCTTGCGGCAGGTGCCATGCATTCTGACCAAGGGCGTTGAAAGCGGTCGCTCAGCTCTCTGCGCAGACTGTGTCGCCACGAAATCCGTCCTCTGCGTCCTTGCATTGGGATAGCACCTGAGTTGCTGCAGCTGGGCGGCGGCTGCGCCGCAACTTTACGCCTCCCTTCAGCCCAAGCAGCTGCATTCACAGCTATGCAGCTCCATAGCGTCTTCATGCCTCGAGGCCATGCTGGGCATGCTCGGTAATGTCGTCTGCATTGCAGGGCAATCGCTTCCTGTTTCCATTCTCTTGCTACTGATAGGACGTCATGTGATGGTACAAACGCCGGTTTTGAAAGCTCAAGCTTTCGGGTTTGAGCCAGTGTGAATACACATCTTCCAGTGCTGACAAATCCACTCAGCGCGGCCTTTGAGTGCAACAAACCATAAGAACACTGAAGAGACTGTACTCGCAGATGAACCGGGCTTGGGTTCTCCCTTCCTGCACAACACCTGGACCTACAATTATCACGCCTGGTGAGAGTCATCCCAGCATAACCCATGTGGCAAAGAAACGCTTCAAACCGCCTCGAAGGACTTCGACCTGGGCCAGACTGCAAGGGCCAAAGCGGCGTTGTTGCGATGCTACCGGGGGCTGCACACCCACGGAGCTGGTGCAGCGCAGTTGTTGCAATGCCTTGGCTTTCGTCAGGCTCTCATTCATGGCATCTCCCATACCCCTGCCCTGTCCGTGCTATCTCTGTGGCCACGGCTGCCGTTCGGGCTTGTTGTCCTCACCGCAGCGAGGACCTCCGGCTTTGAAGCACATGCTGCCTGAAGTGCGTTCAGACACGCTGGGGACCCAGGCATACCCACCGTTCGCGGGTCGGGGACGCAGTGCTATCCTCGTAACTAGGAACAATGTTCATATTTCAAGGTGGTGGATGGCTTCACTCCACAGACGAGCCGCAAAGTCAGCACCCTGGGTCTTAGGCGTCTGTCCTCCATGGAAGCCAGCCTTTCTAATCTTCTTCGCATCAACGCTGCCTGGATGAACTCCTCACAAGAAGCAAGAGTCGCTATGTGCGCTGTTCTTCGAAGCAGGCCCCAGCAACCCTCAGGCAGCCATTTTCTTCCATGAAGCTGCAACAGCATCGGATGAGCATTCATGTCGTTCCTGGCGGGGCCAGCTGAGACAGGAGCCACATCGATTACAGCAGGTGGATCTCACAAAGCACGATTCGCTCGCAGAGACCATCTGCCTGCTTGGTCCAAGGATTGCTGCAAGCTTCTCGCCTGCTCCTTCGTGGCAATGTACTTTGCCTCAGGTCCCGGAAAATCTTTGAGGAGAAGAGGGTGCCGCAAGCGCACCCGAGCCACGTGCCATCAGCTCGGTGGAACGTAACGAGCTGTGCCAAAGCATTTGCCCGACGTAGTCACCTTGGCACGAGCGAGGCACATTCGATACACGTTGGATACACGCATGTCTGCTTGGCATTCTCACACCTTCCATGCTGCCACAGCTATCGAAACAGCGTCTAAAAGCATTTGTGGCCGTGCGGCGCTGGCGGTCGGTTTCGAGTTGCTGCCACCGCTCGCTGAGAAAGTCCCTGCGAGAGAGAAGGAGAGAGACGGAGGGAGACAGAGACAGCGAGACTAGAGAGAGAGAGAGAGAGAGCGAGGAAGGGAGGGAGGGAGGGAGGGGGAGAGAGGGAGAGCACGAAAGGGCGCGGCAGCACGCGCGAGCATGAAAGAGCGGGATAGAGGGCGAGAGGGAGAGAGGAGACAGGGACAGACACCACGAACCCATTCTCGGAGGTGCCCAGCGTCAGCTACTCCGTCATTTCTGTCCCACGCACGACTCGCACGACTGGAAGCAGGAAGGCCTCAACTTCTCCTCCAGGCGGTTCCTTAATGATCTTTCGCACACTCAGTTCCACTTAACAAATCTGCGGTGTCATCCGAGGCTTGCAGATCACACAACTCTGGGCTCCGTCCTAGGTCCACACAAGCATGGGGTCGGAAACAAGGCCCCGGACCGCAGCGCAATGCTTGACACTCCACAGGCCGAGGCGCTCATCAAAGCGTTCCCCAAGAAGCGCTGCTGCACGCTGCTGCTGCACCTGACCAAACGAGCAAGTGTCGGACTCCATGCTTCATGCCTGCAAGTCGCCGCCATCGAGGTTCTTCCAGCAAGGTATCTAGCGACTGCCGTCTCCGGCAACTCGCTAAAAACGGTAATGTGCAAGCCACGCCTCCCATTTGGATGGGTCCCTCAAGGCTTCCACAATGCCCTTGGCGAATGCCTCCGCATCCTGCCGAGTCAACCAAACAGGATCGCTTGTGGAATTCAGAAAGTGTCAGCCAGTCCTCCCCTCCAGTTTCCACCACATACCCCGGGAAATCCTCGGGCGCAGCGATGCCTTCCACGCCCACAGGGGTGGTGACCACCACAAGGCCATGCTGCATTGCCTCCAGGACCTGCAATGCTTCGGTTTCAGCGGGCTTCCTGCATTTTGCTGCATCGGGGTCGGTCCACTCATGTCTCACTGTCTGCATCCTGCAACAGTGGAACAATTACAAAAAAGTGAGCCCAAGATCATGACCACAATCCTCGCTCAGCAACACAGGTCACACGCCCAACGGACTGAAATGGTAAGACGCAGCTCACCTTCCCCTTCACACCGGCGCCATAGCGCAATGGCGCTACCAGCAGGTGATGTTGCTGCATAGCTTTCTTCACAGAGCGGCAGTAGCCACGCACCTCAGCTGTCCCAAAGCCCGAAAGACAGTCTCAAAGCCAGGCTCAAGGGCCAAAGTTCTGAGCCCGCAGCGTAAGCACCCAGGCTCTCTTGAGTCAGCGCAGCATCTTCTGGAGTCTGATTGGCGCCATAGACGCTTAGCTCCAAGTCGGGCAACCGTTGGCGCACCAAAGGCCAGACCTCTTGGATGAGCCACTTTGCACAGTCCCGATTCGGCCTGTGGCGCCAGTTCCTGGATCGGACACCGACAAAATGCCGCATTCTTCCACGACCAAGCATGCTGGAACCCATGGCACTCCAACATCTAATGAACACATCGAGTCTCCCGATGAACATGGCGCCCTGCCGACGTTGATAGCCTGGCAGCACCCCTGAAGGCTGAGCAAAGCCGAAAGGTGCCGCAGCGACCTGCGGCAGGCCAACCGTGTCGTCATCTGCACGACCTCCCCTCCCTTGCCACTCACTTAGTCACTTAGTCCTGAAAACTGGGCCTTCCAGCTCGGCACTCCATAGGTGTCCACTAGCAGAACCCGCTCATCTTCCGAGATGGCCAGCGTGGCATCACATCCTCTGTCGGTCGAGGCCGAGTTAGCACAGAAACAACTGAGATCTGAGAATGGTTCTCCCCAGCCCTCCCTATCCCCAAGACATTGCACTTAACGAGAAACACATGGGCCATGGACATAAACGGCATGACATGCCGCCGGAGATTCGAGATTTTCTTGATGCCGAGCTGCGATGGATGGAAGCCAGCTCACGCTGCAAGTCCTCGTCGAAAGCCTTCGGCCGGTAGGAGGCCTTGGATGCAGGAAAGAAGCTGGCGTCCCCCTACGTGACCACAAAGATCTCTTGCATTCCAAGGCACAACCGCGCCAGCATCTGCACCCCCTGCAATGAGCCGCTCCCGACCTGCTAGGCTGCCAAAACTTCATGATCCTGCGACCAGACACTGTCAAGACTCCCAGCCGAGATGCACTCAGCATTCCACATGACTGCAAAGGCAGCACATGATATGTGCATCTACTGAGTCTACTGTTCCTCAGGTCCGCACCGAGTCGAAGAGCATGGAAGTCCTGCATGTCCTCCCAGCGAGGAATGCCCGACCGTTGCCCTCTCTGTCTCTCTCACCCTCCCTCCGGGTGCTTGCTGTGCACTTTGTGTCCAGCACGCGCATGGCATCAGGTTGCCTTTCCCGAACGTAGTGCCCAAACCTTGGAAACTCCGTCTCAGTGCACGCATACTGTACTGTTCGGAGCTGAATGAAGGAGCCGCCTCTCTTCCGCATTAAAGCCATCGAAGACAATGAGCTCCGGATCTCCAGAAGACTCCTTTCAACGTCATGACCCCGCTCCCTTCTGTGGGGATTATAGTAGGGGTCCTAATATTGGGGCCCTAAAAGAAAGAGAAGTTGTGAATGAGTGGTCTACGTACACCATTTTTGTGCCTGACTTGTTGTGAATACTGTCTGGTTATTAATTACTGACAGGACTGGAGCCCGCAAACGAGCTCACTTGCTGGGTGAGCAACCGCCAGATTTTCGCCGGGTTGCCAGTGCAGCCACTACGGACGCCTCATCGTTGCTCTTGATGCCTTGCAGGACGGTCGAACTCTTACAAGGGTGAGCTTGCGCAACTGGCTCTTGCCAAGAATCGGAAACACTTCACATCGTTCGCGGCAGACAGCTTTCCCTGAGCATTGCCCGGACGTGCCGGCGATGCAAAAGAGACCGGATTGTCAGATTCCTGCAGTTGCAGAGGCAGTGCTTCGTAAGAACGAGTCCATGCCGCCGGAAATACCTTTTCCACTACTCATCCTGTGGCTTACAGCCTGCGCTGTCACGTAAAAAACCTGTCGTGATGGCGAGCATCGAAACTGCAGAAGCTGCGTAGTAGGCGAAGCCGGCAAGCCGTCACTCGCCCTGCAGCAGACACGTCCGGATCCGGCCAGTTTGTGCTGATGACCTCGCAGTGCAGTTTACAAGAGCAGCGGAAAGCAAAGCAGCAAAGCCCAACCCAGGCAGACCAAAGCCGAGGGGCCATGGCACGGCAGGGCCCCGGCACATTGGGTCTCTTTCGGCCGCGCTCCTCCGCCGGCTTCTCAACCAGCGAGTCCGAGTCTCGGGAAGCTTTGGCGGCCTGAGGCACGCCTTTCACTCGCCGGAAGATGATGGCCATGCGCCGGTCTGATAGGAAATCTTCCTGAGGATGCGGCATCAGATGGATGTGGATGCATCTCAGCCGACAAACCCTGCTGTGCAGAATGCAAGTACAATTCCAGTCGCAGCGGAGAGACAGCCTCCGGAATTCCGTGCTGCCACTCGTAGCCTGAGTTTTACCACGAATTGAGATATGCAGACTCTACATCACATGAAGTGCAGGGAAGGCAACCAAGGACCGTTTGCAAGCTGCACGAGTTGTCTGAATGCTACTGATTTTCTAACCTTTCGGGAAGACTCGCCGACTGCCGCTCCTAACATTCGTAAACTCTCTAAACGCTCGCAAGACCTTGCGAACCGAAATTGCACCAAGCAAACAAGTCTGGTTGAGCCGGGTACGTGCAGAACCACGCAGTACCAGCAGTGATCGTGGAGGTATGGCCACACGTATCGTAGGCGCATCGGCACCTGTCACAAAGCTGAGATCGTGTTTGTGCTGGCAGAAATTTAGAAGACTGCTGATCGCCATGCCAGACTAAACATGAGGCTCAACGCCTGCAGTCTTCGATGAGGGTGCGCTGAGGTTGGACCTCCCTCCCATCTGAAACGTCATCACACAGTCCCCAATGACGGTGACTGAGCAGACACATTCTTCATAAAGGCCGCGATCGTCCCAGTGAAGAAGCAGCCGGGAGCCATCACGGCTGTAGTCATTGACATTTGCCTCTCAGAAAGCACTCCCCTAAAAAGCTTCACCTTCCTTGCCACGATTGCGAAGTCTGGCAAATGTCACCCCACGATACCGATATGCGACCGACGTCCAACAAGCAAGGAAGTTTCAACATTGCTGGCCTCATTCGGCACGAATCCCTTCAGGCAGCGGCTCCATGGTAAGCCTTGTTGTGACAGCCTCTGTGACACCTGACCACAGGCACTGACCACAAGTCGCAAAGGCAGCAAGGGTGACAAACAGTCCGGTCTTTCAGTCGGCGAGGCTTCCGAGGGAAGGGCAAGCCCGAGGATGCCGTCGCATGGCAGATCCACTTCGCCAAGCTTTGGATCTGGAAGGCCTGTTGCACGGAAATGGAAACCCGCCGTCTACCACCGTCTCCAAGTCTCAAAGCATTAATAGCAAATGCTCGGCTCTAATCGTGAATCCAAGGAACGCACCATGCGTGGTCGCAGAGAGCCAAGGACACCGAAGTGCTTCACCTCAACCGCCCTAGCCTTCTCAAAACTGGCATCCGCTTGATATGGCTGAATGTTTCGTGACGGGTAGCCCGATAGAGGGTTGGAACTCCGAACTGTTCTTGGCTCCACTTCGGTTCGCCCTGGTCCAAAAAGTCCGCGAGCTCCCGTCCTTACGAGGGCACAATGGGCAGTCTGCAAATTCGCGATTCCACGCGTTGCTACATGGCCTATGAGGGCCTATGCTAGAAGGCCAAAAGTACCTGGCACTCATCAAACAACCTGAACAAGACCCGGGTTCCCTCTTCTTCACTCAGGAAGTCCGGGAACAGGTGCAGCCCCTTGACGTGCTTGGCAGCCTCCTCCACGCTCACCAGCGCCTGTGTCAACAGCTCAGCTCATGCCTCTTAGAATTTATTGCTGGGCACTTTTTCGTCTGTCTACTTCGTATACTTCCTGTACTATCCTATCAATGTGGACGTAGCTGATTACATCGGGTCACTTACCAGATTTTGGTACAGGTAATTTAAACCAATTTGGGGCAGGATGTCCAGGCTTGTCCTGGAACTCGCCTGTACTTAAGCTGAAAATTTGGCAGTTGTGGCTGTGTACGAATTTCTTTGTATGTCCGCATGTGACAGTTTACAGGTGGTTTACATGTTGCAATCTACGCATGCCACGAGACAAGCGAACTGGCGCAGAATTTTGTCTTCGTGCGGGACTATGGTATGCCATCTCTCCGCACATCACGTCATGCCAGCTCAATCTCCATCTGTTTGCATACACGTGAACCCAGTATGTACAGGTGCAGGGTATGCGGATTTATGTATGCATGCATGCTGTCAATGTAGTGTGTATGTAGCATTGGGGAGGTTCCTATTACGCAGGTTGCATTACGGGCTGGATGCATGTGTAGGAGCATACCTACTTGTGTGGCCGTATGCCAAGGGACATGTGTAAGCACAGCAAGAAAGCACGAGCACCTGAAAGACGACCGATTTTTGACGAGGTCGGGCGAGGCTTTTGGGAATGAAGGACAACTCTCGCAAAGACGCAGGCAGGTTCACCTGGTTCTCAAACTCTCCAGCTGGCAGACTTCCCATCTAACCGCCCCCGAGCCGATTAGCCACAAACTCTCTGGCCAAAATGACCGATAGATACATGCAAGCACACACTTGCAAGTTGCTCGGCCAAGGTGGCTGCTGGCTTCATGTCGTGTAATTGCGCGCTATCATATCCCTGACCCTGCCTGTCGTGTCGGAGTGACCTGTTTGCTAAAACATGTTGCAAGTAATTGAAGGATGGCCAATCCTTCACATCCGCACCCTCCAAGACCCGCTTCGATCTGGAGCTTGTCTGTCCATCATGGACGAGGACAGTACACGCACACAAGCCTTAAAGCTGCAAGTTCATAAAGCAAGCGCGTTAAATTTAAAGTCTATGGGTCAGTGTAGATCTCGCTCTGTGCATATATATATATATACATATACACATACACACATACAAATTGGTACTCGCGCTCGACAGAGTCAGGCGAGGTTTGGGGGCACAGCAGAGTTTCTGGACACACTAGTCACACACACACATACATACATATATGTATACATATACATATACAGATATACAAACATTGCATGTAAGAGTGCAGTACAACATGACAATCTATGAATCTATGTGCATGGGCCTGCATGGGTAGACTCAGCCGGACTTCTTACTTGCTTTGGCTCGTGGACCCCTTAGAAATCTGTTAGTTCTCCCTGTAGATCTGCGATGTCCGGCGCCCTGGCTTCGACTGCAAACCCAATGCACTTGGGCCTGGGCAGTCCTTGTGCAGCGCCGCTGCAGCCGTGGACCACGTGAGCAACGAGAGGTTCCATCACCTGCCATGTGTGCTTGTAAGGCGTAGCGTGCAGTGCCCAGCTGGTAGCCCCGAGCCTGATGCACAGAGCCTCAGCTGCGCAAGTAGGGGCAGAGCTGTGTCAAAAGGCAGTCTGACATCTTCATGCTCTATCGACACTCCTTTGCTCCTTGGCTGACTTTGGGTCCAAGCCCAAGGCAGGGGAATCACAGCCGTAGTCAGCGGACTGATGTGGCACCGTGCCTGAAGTCAGAGATTTAAAAATTGAGTAATGCCACGGTCACGTAATCCTGGCTTGAAACGTCCAAACATTTCCAAGCTGGACGTTCCGAAGCCTGGCGGGTAGCAACAGTGTGCCGTTGCTGCGCAGCAGCCTGAGCCATCCACAGCAAGGGATGCAAACAAGCCAGGGTTCAGCTCTGTCAGGCATCACACTATGGTCTCATGCTGCCTGGCAGCATTTGAGACCAAAGAGGGCCGGAGCACTGGTGAAGCAATGGTCGTCAGGATGCCGGGTCCCATCAAAGTGCTCGGCGTGTGACCCATGGCGGCCACCGACCGAGCCCCAATGGATCCCAGCAATTCTCAGCCTTCGGGGCGAACCGAATGAATGCCGAGACCGCCTTCTGTATCAAAGTGAAGCAAACGTTGCAGGACTCCAAGGAGTAAAAGATTGCAGTCAGTGGCAGGTCGACTTCTAGCAAGTATGCTCCATGTGGCATAACAATCCTGAAGAACCACTGAGAACGTTGAGCCAGGCCACTTGAGAACCCACCATGCTCAATTCACTTGCTATTCCAGACGGGCAATCAGGATTCAGCGACCGACAAAGACTTGAGAGGGCACGCTTCGAAGGTCCTGGGACGAACTTCGAACCAGAGAGACCTCCTCCTCTTTCGCCTTCTTCTCTTGCTCTCGGAGGGCTGCTTGCCGAGCCTCCTGTGACGAACAGATGCTATTGCCAGGCAGGGATGAGGCAACTTGCAACAGGCCACGACGACCCTCAAAAAGAGTAGCTTGAGGGTTCGGCTAGGGCCACCTAGGGGTGGAAACACAGCTGAACGCAACTTGTCCTGACTGTTGTGGAGCGGTGAGAATCGCGGCGTTTTCGCCCTCTAAAACATGCAAAGCTGCGAGGGCAAATCTATCCACTTCGAGGAACAACTCGCATGCAGCCAGTGGAAGATCCCCTGTCGCACAGGCAGACAACGCATTCTCGCAGGAAAACACATCGAATCGACCTGTCTCAAGCAGGTCTGCGAAAAGCCAAAGCGCAATCTCCCATTCTTCAGCTCTCGCACATGCCAACACCGCACTGTTGTGCGTCATCACATTGCCCACCCAGCTTCTGCGCGATAAGTCCACCAGCAGCCGGAGCGATTCACGCCACTTGAAGCCTCTCTCACAAGCCCCAATAGCTGCACTGAAAGCAGAAAGGCCAAGCTCCACAAGCTTTGCATCCTCATGCAGAGCTTGAACAGACCTCTGCCATTGCCCAGCATTCCCCAGGGCCCGAAGTAGCGAATTGAAGGTGATAATGTCTTCCTGCAATTGGTTGCAACATGCCTTGTCTATCAGAGCGCATGCAGCGTGCCAAATGTCACACTTCTCACAAGCGCTGATACCTGCATTGTATGCGATGAGGTCGTTCCGCAATCGTTTGGCTCGGAGCCCGAACAGAAGCAGAAGAGAATACTGCCACTCCTTGTTCTTCTCGCAGGCACTGATGGCAGCACTATATGCGACTCGGTCCCCACGTAGCAGGCTGTGCTCCATTACATTGAGCATGGACAGGGCACACTCCCACCGGCCACCTTTCTCCGCAGCGCTTATTGCTGCACTGTATGCCTTGACGTCAGCCTGAATGGTAGTTGAAAGCATCTGTGCAAACAAGGCCAGCGCAGGTTCCCATTTCTCAGCCTTCGCGCAAGTGCTGATAGCAGCACTGAAAGCAACCACATCACCATCCAACTTTCCTTCCTCCATGTCCGCTAGGAGCTGCAAAGCTTGCTGCCACTCCCTTTCGCACGCGGTGATGGCGGTAGTGTAAACGATGACGTCGGGGGAAATCAGAGAAAAGTGCATCTGACGAAGGAGCACCAGCGCACCCTGCCATTTGGAAGCCTTCTCGAAGGCTCTGAGAGCAGCGCTG
The DNA here is from genome assembly GCA_003297005.1 of Symbiodinium sp. clade A Y106. Taxonomy (NCBI): domain Eukaryota; class Dinophyceae; order Suessiales; family Symbiodiniaceae; genus Symbiodinium; species Symbiodinium sp. clade A. Next base: position 100,194 of record BGNK01000231.1, on the reverse strand, counting down.
TGGGAAATCAAGTCCCTCTGAAGCCCCTCATGTGGGAGACAGAACAGTTTCAGAGCTTCCTCCCATTTCTGACGTCTGACCGCACTGGAGATCAAGACATTACAGTTGCGAGTGCTGGCGATGCTGCGCTTCATGGCATGCTGTGGTAGGCCACGCAGATTCCATCAGCCCTGGTCGGTGCTTCATTGCGGGCATCGATGCCATCGGCGGGCACCCTTCGCAGAACCTTGCTGGCTGCCAGTGTCGAGAGCCGAAGGGGCTAGCACACACTCACAGTCGCACGAAGACGAAGAAGCAGCAACTACGTCTGAGTGAGTTCGGAGACTCATTGCTCCCATCTTCTGCAAGCCACGATTGCAGCGTGCTCCACAGGCATCGGACTTATGGTGGCCAGGCCTCCGCTTCTGCCTCTTTCTGCGCTTCGAGGGCTTTGCGCTCTTCCTATGCAAGTAGCTCATGGCAGGGCCCGGAACTGCAACTGACGTCGAAAGGCGAGTCCTCCGCTTTCAGCGCAGCTTCAGCTTGCCGCTTCTGTTCCTGCCGATGCCCCAAAACCCATGGCTGCAGGCTGCAATGCGGTGGCCCTGGCCTCCTCCGCAGCCCGCGCGGCTTCCAGAGCGGCCTTTGCCTCCACCACCTGAGCTGCACAAACGCACAAGCCAGCGCAGTGATTGCACTCGAGGCCAACAAAAACCATGAGGTCGTTGCCATTGCCTTCTCCTCCTTCTCCTTCGCCGTCGCCTCCTCCTCTTCTTCCTCATAGGAATAAGACCTGACCGAGCGTGGAAGACCCCCACGGCAGCCGTTGGCTGTTTCTTGGGCACGACTCGAGCTTCATGCTCGGCGAATTTCAGGATTTAGGATATTTGGGAGGGGCCGCCCCTGTTGGTTCGCAGAACAAGTGATGCTCTGAAGCTCCTGACGATTCGAGCTTCGGAGCTTCAGAAGGAAAATTCCTGAACCACCCCTGGCGTGCAATCGAACTTAGACATCACGCGAGACCTGCTTGTGAACTGCATGTACACGTTTTGACACGCACCGTTCTTTCTGCCTCTCTTTCGGGTGGCTTGGAGGACCTGCCCTGCACCGCTTCTTGCTTGCCCATCAAAGCTTACAGGGACAGGCCACAAGTCCAACCCCCCCTCCCCAGCGCTGGTCAAAGTAGCAGTATGTGTCATCTTTCTTCTGCGCGGTTCTGTATACACACGGTGTGTGGACTGACAGATGACACACAGATACGAGACACATCCTGTGGCATGCTTTGGCTGCCTGCAGCTTTAATTTAAGGCCCCTACTCGGAGGAGCCCAAAACGAGCAGCTCGGTGTTTGGGACCGCCTCCACCTCACAGGCCAGAGCCTTTGACTCAACATTCAATTTGTGGCAGTTTGCGCGAAACGCCTCGTCCTCCTCCTCCCTTTCTCCGGGCGGCTTTGGGGCCATCTCCTCCTGCATCGCTGCCAGCGCCTCCAACACAAGGCACAGAGGATCATGTCACCATGTCCAGTGGGACGCCCCGCCCAGCGATCAATTCTGACTAGCCTTCTGGGCTGCTAGCTTTCGGGCATCCGGCTTGGCTTTCTCGGCCTTGCTCTGCGGTCTGGCATGAACTCTCGTACATCTGCCACTCCTGCTTGGCCGGTCCTTGTCCGGCGATGCCTTGTCCGATGGCGCCTTGTCCGGCTTCGCTTTGTCCGGGTCAGGCTTTCTTCTGCGATGCCTCGGCCTCGGTGACATGCGTCTGCGGAAGTCCCGAGTCAAACTTTGTCATCGCACCTCCTAGAGCGGCTTCGTGACGCGCGGTGTCGCCTTGCGAGTGCGAGCGAGTCCAGCTTAAACCCTTCGGCCTTTGGCCCCGGCTTCGTGAGAGCTCCGTAAGCGACAGAGCGCCCAAGGCCCAAGGCCCCGGCTCACGACTGTCCATTCCTGAGCGCCGCCGCCGTCGAGGCTTCCTCTCACGCTCACTCTGACCTGCGTGGGACAGAAAACCATCGACCCACTCCACATGTGGTTCCCGGGCCTCTGTCATGATCGCGTGGGCGCTTTTCCGGCTCCTTCTTCGCTCAGCACATGCAACGCGACTCGATACAGTCGGCTGTGGGCCGTGGGCTGTGCACAGTGAGAGGCATGGCCTTGGGAGCCTCCCGTGCAGCAAGTGGGCAGGATCGCCTAATAGTCTAATAGTCTTGCGCAGACGGCGAGGGGCGAGTGCAACTGAAAGAGAATGCTCGGAGCTGCCCAAGTGCGCCGCTCGCCGCGCCCCTCCCACACAATCGGCTCCTCCTGGCACTGTGCTCACGGCATCTCCCTCACAGCGACATCAATCTCAGATGCACTCCTCCTCCTTCTGCTTCTCGTTTGCTGCGTCGATTAGCTCTTGGGGAATCTCCCTGAAAAGCCCATGTCCGGTTGAGGCATCAAGACAGAAAGCAGATTGCCAGAGGTGCCGACTCCCCAGCAATCTGTGCAGCTGCCAATTTGGCCTGTGCAGCTAGAATTGCAGTCTGCTCGTACATTCAACTCTGGCCTAGTGTGGGTCATGAGTCATGACTGAAAGCCTATCATCTCTACGTCGTGCATCGAAGTGAGGCACGGCGTATTGCGTGGCCCTGCCTTCGCGAGCTTGGGGTTCAAGTGGCACCTGAACGACACATGCAAGAAAGGAGATCTCTCCGACGTGGCCAACTCGTCAACTATGCATTGATTTCCGTTTCCGATTGATTCGAGATACAAGAGAGTTGAGGGAGTGACCGAGTCACCGCCTTCAGCAAGCCTCCGAAAAGTGCTGCACCAAGAAATATTGCTATAATTTGCAAAGCCCACTCTGGTCTGGGCGGGCCACCTGGCCACCTGGCTACGAATTATTGGAATCGCTGTGCTCTTTGGCACTGTTCCAGTTCCTGGCTCTGCTTTGGGTCCAGGTTTCGCACGGATCAAGTGCTTGTTGACTTGATTCTGGCCGCGTGCAGAAGTTGCAGAGTGCCTGCGCCGCAGAATGTGAATTTCGGGCAGCAGCCCACGTCGAAAACATTGCGCCTGGCTCAGCAAAGAGGGTGGCTGACCAGCGACGGGTGTGCAAGGCAAAACGAAAGACGAGAATGAGTCAGAATGAGGGGAGAAATTTCGTCGGGGTGAAGTCGTCGAGAAGTGCCATCCAGGGCAACGAAAACTACATGGTTGTGCTTGGTTTGAACAAACTTACACACACGCGCCGGAAAGGCAAACGGTAGCTGCACCGGGTAGCACTGCAAACAAAAGGCAGCATATGCCCAACTGAAAGCAACACTTGACAAGTTAGTGGCGAGTGCTGATGCAGTGGGGGATGTAACCACGATTAGCCAGCAAGGTGAGGACAGACCCCGGCCTCAGTCGGCAAAGATGTCTGGCAGAGACTCGAACCCGCCGCAGGCCAAAGGCAGCCCAATCGGCAGGGCAGGGTTCAAGGCAAAGCTGCAACTATCGACGATGGCATTCGGGTTCCCACCTTATCTCAGCAAGCGATGGAGGTAAGGTTAAGGGAAGGCAGGCATTTGTGAGCCCTGTTGCGAGCCCTTTGTGCAGATCTGTTGTGAACAGGAGCCGTCTCTCAAGTCTCCTTTGTCAATTGTCAAGGCCCTGAGCTAGTCGAGACTCCAGCCGTGGAAACGTTTTCCAGCGACAAAAGCCGACGGAGGGCTCTTAATGACGGAGGAGGTTCAGTTCGTCTTTCCGACGTCTGTCAACTCAGGGCACCACAGAGGTCGCGGATTTGGCGCAACAAACATCTATGCACACGGTCGCAGTGAATACCTTTGCTGTCGATCTTGCGGAAGACTCCTTCACAGTCAAGGCAGTTGCGGAGCAGACCCTATAGGGCCCTAGATGGCCCCAGGGAACATATGCCAGGCCGGTCCTCGGCCAGGCTGAGGCAAAACATAATCCTGGGCAAGCCGGAGCTGGGCTGCGCAACTTCTAGTCGGAGTTGATGCTCGAGCTCAAGCGTGCCGTGTGGTGGCCAAGCGGCTGGATCCAAGAAGGTATGCTTCAGCATCACCTCCAAGATTGAAGCAGGAGCACAACAAAGCTCTTGATCATGATCGCAAGCTGAAAGTTCCCAAGAGGCCAAAGACCCCAAGCCTTCTTCTGTGCGTCCAGCACGACCAGCCGCTTCGAAGCTCGAGGATCGCACTGCATTGCGACCTGTGGGGCACCAACTCAGACGAGCTGACCAGCTGTGACCGGGATTTTCTCGGCTGCGCTCTTGGGCCTGCATGCTGCTCCAGGCATATTCCTGCGCAGAACATGGGGCATAGAACAATCCTCTCATCCGCTCCGTGTTGCAAGCACCTCGGGCGTCATGTTCAGGTTCAGCGTCGCTCTGCGCTGCAGCTTTGGGAGCGCCCAGAGCCGGTTTTCCACGCCAAGGCCATGGCGTAGCCGTCCCAGCTTGCCTCCGACAGAGGGATGGACGGGCGCATCGCGAGAAAACCAAATCCAATTGCGGCCAGGCCACGAACGAAGTCCTGGGTGTTGAATTTTGACTGATCCAGTTGACATATGACATGTTTCTGCACCATCTTCCCTTGCAATCGAGGCTACTTAGAGCATGGCTTTTTCATTGACACTGGGATGGGAAAGCCCGGGTTGCTGTATCTGATGCTCCGGGTCTAGAGCACTGCTTTTGCTGCCCGAGCGCGACGACCTGTGCATGAGGCACTTGGACTCGCTCCTTCTGGGATTGATCCTCCTGTCACTGGAGGACTTTAAGTGGGTTGATATGCTAAGCAAAGCATCCGAAAAGGCAGTCCGTCCTGCGTGCATCTGTGGATTGTGTAACTGCAGCTCGCCGTCTCGCCACGTTCGAACTCGATCACAAACTCGGGCTCGGAAGGTCCTTGGGGAATGGACCGCTCGGCGCAGCACAAATGAATAGACATACCTATATACACACACATCTATATATGTACATGTGAATACATGTTAGAACCAAGCGTGCACTGAATGTGAATGAATGCAGAAACCAGCGCTGCAATGGTAAATTCATGAAGCAATAAAATAGCAGCAAACGGATGATATGAATGCGTGACTACTAGACAAACAACAAATACAACAACATGAACATTTATAAAAGAAACATAGATATGCATATAGATAGACATTTTGTGCTTCTGTAGATGTAGTAGCAGCATAAGTAGAGATATAAGTGTAAGTATAGAATATTACAAGTATAGAAGCAAATACAAGTATAAGCGTAGGTACAAGTATCAACATGCGTTTGTCCACCTTGTCGACGGTCTGCTGTGCTTCATCGCGATCCCGACTGCAAGGAGGACCCCGAGCCTGGTTCCGTCTCCTGGTTGCATGTTGTGGAGGTTTGTTTGGCGGTGTACCCCGGCGGCGAAACGGTCCAGGTGCCAATCTTGGGCCTACTGGCAATCGAGGTCCAGCGCGACGCGCTCGGACTGCCAATGTACTTCTCGAGATGGTTCTTCAGGCAAGGGCGGCCAGCATGACCTTCGTTTTTGTTGCATTGGTGGACAAAGCCACTGTGACAACCCGGAACCTCTTGTCTGCGGCCTTTCAGCGCAACACCATTTTCAATCGCACCATCAAGGGTTACGGTTCGAGCCGCACATCCAAAAATTGCTGCAAACCGCCTGATTCAGGTGGGGCTTTAGGTGCAAGCAAGGGCTGCGCCCGACCCGGACTCTACGCCCCGACAGCGAGAAAAGCGAGACATTACGTGTCTATGTCTATGAATATCTATGTCGTTTCTTTCGCCAGGCTTGAAATCTCTATGTATCTCTCTCTCTCTATACATACGTGTATTTTGAAATGTATGTTTCACTAAGCTTGTCGAGGCCGGCAATAGGCTAGGGCCCTGAGGCAGGAACGGTGCTTGCTGACGAACTCATCCACAGTGATCATCAGAACCAGTGGCCATCTTGGCAAATTCCCTGTGCGCCCCACCCTGCACAAGAAAGCAAAGAGTGCAAGAGCTTTCTCAGGCCCCGAGGCCCCCCGCCTCTCTGCTGCGCCACAAAAACTTCGGCTGGCGGTCCGTAGGGCCATCAGGCAAGCGCCCTCGTGGCAAAGCTGCATCAAAGCCTGGCGAAGTGGGTCAAAGCTGGAGTGGGCTGCGCGCTTCTTTTTCCCCTCACCTCGAGCGCCGGCCCGGCAGTCATCACCTCCGACTCCGACATGCTTTGCATGCTCTGCCTGGCACAACATATTCACAACATATTCAATTCGACCACTGGGGCCACACCAAGCCGTCTTAGCACGGGTTGCCCGCATATAAGATTCTCAGGTTCGCTCCCCTCGCCCCAACGTCTCAGCTGCGGACAGGTCATGGCCCTGCAGAGCATCGACCTGTCAGCACAAAGCTCTCGAAACCAAGTAGTGCGCGTAGCATGGAATTTGGGCAGGGTGGCTGCTTCATCACCGCGAGTTCACAAGTCAGTATGGCTCACTAGGCCTCCACTGCTTTGCCTACTCCGGCAGGTGATCGTACGAAAAGGGTCTCGAGGACATCTCCCATAGCATGTCGGCAGTCGGCCCCTCTGCCTTCTCTAGATGATTTACTGTCCAAAATTAAACCATCAACGGCCTGGCTCCCGTCACTTAGGGAGCTCCGCGGCGGCATGGCAGAAGGCATCATTGGCTGCCGGCTTGTGTCTCGCGGCAGCGGATGTATGGGCTTGCACTCAGGTTACCAGGTTTCTCCACGGACACGGGCATAGACAAGGCGAGGCTGTGCGGACACCGTGGATCATCCAAGCACAGCCATTTCATGAGCGACTCGGGGGCCAGGCTGGTATGCCAAAACAACCTCAGATGCAAGACAGCCATTTCATTAAGTATCACGGGTCGGTTCCGTCAGCTTTCCCGTCAAAGTGGCCTTCATCGTTGTGGTGTCAAAGGCGGGTTGGTTGAAGTGGACGCCTTATATTTGGCGGCAGCTGAAAGCTTTTACAACGTCGAGGGCAAGGGCCCGGCTCTTCTCTGCAAAGGACGTCGTGTCAACCATCGTCTTGGCCTAGCACTCCCAGCCAAGCGCAGGAAGTCACGGCTCAAGGCAGCTTCAGGCCGTGCACTCCATGAGGTGTCGCTTGCGACCCGAAGATAAGATGGCATGAGTGCACATATGTTGCTTCAGCTCGTTGCAGCGCAACTTGCTACACGAACTGCGCATCTGTGCAAGTGGGTGGCGCCTCTGTAAAGGCAAGGACGCGCTCCTCGACGAGGAATTTTTCCCTCGGCAACACGTTAAACTATTATTGCTTCTCGGCACTACTCCAGCATCTTGCTACACTGGCTGCAGACACTCGCATATTAGCTGCACCAGCACTTTGTCGGCCCCTGAGATTACCACGTCCTCTTCACAACTTGGGCAGAACCTGCACCAGAATACCAAGCACGACGGATGCAAAGGTGCTACGACACTGAGCGCGTTCGGCGACAGCACGTCTGAAGTACATTGACATGCTCGTTAATACAGTGTTGGCCATCGAATCGACATGTTTTCGAGCCTAGCTGCATTCTGTTGCTCCAAGAAGTCGGCAAGGTCATGATATGGCAGTGGCCATCGCAAGGCATCTGCACACTTGTGTGAGTGGTGGGCGTCCACGAAGTTCCGCGACACAGCGATGCAATCCTGCAGGTTTGTAACCATGTGAGGCACACCGCCGGGAACAACGATCATCTCACCTGCCTGCACCTCCACATCTACGCGCCAGACGTGAGGCATTTGTTCCGGAAAGATCTGATCATGCCGGATCTGATGCCGAAATTGCTCTGAGCGTGAAAACACTTCCAATCGCAGCTTGTCCTGCCGCTTTAGTACTTTGAACTGATCACTGGGTCGCAGCGGCCAGAACGACCAGCGCTTCCGCCCCATGAGCACAAGCTGGATGAACTGGCTGTCGGCGCCGTCCACATGTGCGCCGCACTGGGACCCCTTGGGCTGGACGAACAAGCTTGGGTGATCCCAGAAGGGGTCCTGACCTCGCATGCCTGCGAAGGGGGACTTCCCGATCAGGTCGCAAGACTCAAGGAAAGTTGGCCAGCGTATCCTTGATGCCAACTCCGGGCAGGCAGTTTCGAGTGGATGATCAAAAAGAACCTGATGCTTGCCCGCTGCCCAGCCTTGCACGACTGCTCTCAAGCTTTGGTTTCCCGTGCCTGTAGTTCGTTCATCTTTTCCCACTTGTGTCATCTTGGCCCAAGCTTCACATGCTGGGTCATACTCCATCAGCTGCAACTGACGCTCTTCACACATCTCCACGAGCTGCTGGAGATGGAGGGTTGGCAGTGTATCTGCCGGGCATGTCGCCACCACTGGCTGCCGCAAGATGGAATATTTCCTAAAAGCATCATCGGACAGGAAGCTCAACCGATCCACAGCCTTGAAAGTCAAAGCAACGTCGGAGCTGTCATTTGTCTGCTCCGTCGTCTCAAGTCTGCTGTCGGTCTGCGTGCACGGCTCGAGCCACTGCTTTCCGAGGCATCTTCTCTTGCCCGGCACACGGCTCGTTGTAGCGACCGAGGGATACTGTAAGAGGATCTGTTCGGCGGCGACCGAAAATCGGCGCGCTGCTTGGAGAAGATTGCTCTGGCGAGCCAGCAGGACACCACGCTGGGCACACTGCCACGCCCTCGCCGGGTCTGGGGAGGGCGAGTACTCCAACAGGCGGATGATCAGCTGGTCCATGGCTTCAATAATTCGTTCAGCCACAGCTCCCTTTGGAACTTCGGCTCCTGGCCCATCCTGGAGCTCACCCAGGCCCAAATCTACCAAATCCTGCAGAGCAGCCCCAGCAGCGAGCCTCAGAGCCTGAGATTCCGGAGTGTAACCATTGATCATGCAATTTGTGGCAGAGAAGCCGAGGAGGTCTGCTGCATGCTGAGCATCTGCAATGATTTCTGCGACAGTTAGTGTCCTGGGTTCTGTCCTGCTCGAAAGGCCGTGCAGAATGGGGTGCACTTTGGCCAGCTTCGAGTCATCAAGTAAAGAAGAAATCATATTTCCCAGGCGGGGCATGCCCAATAGACGACGCGCCATGGTCAGTAGGCAGCAGTTGGCTGGACGACCATGCCTGCCTTATGGATCTCGGAAGCTCGGATGAAGGCTCCAATTACGTGCTCTGAGCTCCGTGAATCGAAAGCCGCAAGGCATCACATCGTCTTACAATGGATCCAGCAATTTGGCAATATCGGGTGTTGCCGCGCCTCTTTCTTTGAACTCAACGAGCGCGAAGGCCTGACCGTCACTGTCCTGCAGGGTCGCAATGGTGCTTGTGCTTATATGTATGTATGAAGATGGTGTATATGTATATGCATATGTCTATGTGTATGTATATGTTTGAGTATATGTGTATGTACATGTGTGCGTGTGTGCGTGTGTGGGTGTGTGGGTGTGTGTGTGTGTGTGTGTGTGTGCGTGCGCCTGCGTGTGTGCGTGTGTGCGTGTGTGCGTGTGTGCGTGTGTGTGCGTGTGTGTGCGTGTGTGTGTGTGCGTGTGAGCGTGTGTGGGCGTGTGAGCGTGTGAGCGTGTGAGCGTGTGAGCGTGTGAGCGTGTGTGGGTGTGTGTGTGTGTGTGCGTGTGTGTGTGTGTGTGTCTGTGTGTGTAAAATGTACACACGCATAGACATTATGAAAGTATAGGTATGGCTATGGACATAGACTCATTCACTCGCGCCGCAAGAAGATCCGTCTCGCGTTGCGTCGGCGGCACTAGCCGGCGTCTCATAGACATGTGCGTGTATGTATACTGTGTACGTGTATGAGCACGTGCATTCGTGAACATGTGTACATGTCGATGACTGGGGGACCCTGATATAGCACCCTATATAGAAGGACCCTTATTAAAAGGACCCCAAAATCAAGGACCCCGAATTTTCGGAAACCTCAACCCCTGCGACCAGTGAGGTTTCCGGCCAAAGGGCTGGCCTTGTCCAATCGGAGCGCCTCCAGCTCACCGAACTGCTTGCAAATCACCCTGGCCAAGCTTAATGAAATGAATGGTATAAAGGTTAGTATAAGAAGCTTCCTAGCAGGGTTGCAATCAGGGTTTGCGACAGGGGGTTCCTATAGGGTCAGCATAACCGTTCTTACAAGGTCTCCTATAAAGATTTTGATTCAGGGTTGCTGTCAGGTTTGCGATAAGACGTGCATAAGGGATGCTATGCAATTTCTTCGTTGCACGTAGTGGGCCCCTTCTCCCCTACTCTGCTATCTCAGGACGGCTAGTGCGGAGTGGCACGGAACCCTTCTAGCATCTTCCACAAGCCCCCGCTGCAGCACAGGCACAGGTACTGTCTGACAACAAATCGCCACAAGCCATTCCGAGCTATCCGAAAGGTTGAAGCCGCCTTTTGGACTCTCACGAAGGGTTTGTCTCTGGCACCGCTGCAGCACGAACATGTTCGACACGGGTAGTCACCTTAAAGCCTTGATGCAACTACCATAATAACATGTCACTATGTAGCCACACACCTCAATACGGACCACTACGAACTGCTAAATTTCAATAACTGGCAATGGCTGATGCATGATTCAAAACGGGGTCGAGGAGGTTCAGCATGGTCATCCTTGTCCTATGCCTGAAGCCGCACAATTTCCATGAAGGCGGTTGCTGCATTCACGGCTGACGAGGTGAAACGACGCGGCATTCATACTGCAAAGACGATGAGACCCCTGTCACACACGACAACCCGTTGGCGCATGAATGGCTAGGAGTCTGTGTTGGAAGCTTGACCGCATCAGTAATCTCTGCATCATTGCCAAGATACGGTACCTAAGACCGAACAGCCTGGTCTTTGGTGCTGTACACTTGGACCAATGAGCAAGATGGAGCACTTGAAGCTGCTCCGGCAGAGCTGTCTATCCACTTCGTGGAAAAGTGCCCATGTCGGAGCAAGCATCTGAACATCTAAACGCTGAAACAGACTGGTGCAAAAAGCAAAACACCATTGAACCATAGGGCATTCGAAGGGCTGGCTGTTGGAGCTGTGACTCAGAACCAGTCTGCAGGGCTTGCGCTTAGCAGAGTCTCTGCATCACGCATCGCAAAGGCAGATACTCCTGACAAAGATGCTTTCCAAACCTTTCTGATAGTCAGGCGCTGCAGCTACTGTACATTGCGAACAAGAGCAACTGCAGCTCGAAGAGGCAGGATGCCTCATCCCATGCGAAAGTTGTTGGAAGTTCGGCAGGCTCGACCGGATGGCATAGCACTGCCTGGCATATGCAGAGCAGCTCAGCCATCATCTGCAATATGGGCATGCAAGAGATCCCGAACATGCACAACATTGCTACAGTAGAAGCACCCGCTTGAGTTGTCGCGCCTGCGAAGGGCACACCAGAATCCTCAACATGGAAAATGCAAGCATTAGCAGTTGTTCATCCCTTGGGGTTTGGCCAGGATGTGTGCAGATTGCAAAGGCATCACCCGTGCAGGAGAAGTCCTTGTTTTTGAGCAGCGGCGCTCCCCAGGAGGGCTCCTGGAACCTGCAAGCGGCAAGCGCATGCTCGTCACTGCAAGGCTCCAAGTGTTGCTGTGGGGAATTCAAAGCAGGAAGACGGGAGCTCAGTCATTGCGACGAAAAAAAAGGCGGAAAAAGGCCTGACGCTGCCCTCGCCCAATGGGCTGGTGTCAATGTCCGCATTGCTTCCTCCACCCTCACTCTCCTGCGCCAGGATTGACGAGCCAGTCGGGCGACTGTGCTGACTTCTACAGGACCCCATAGTCAGTAGAGGCAAAACGGTCGAGTACTTAGTACGGCTCCTACCGTGACGGCGCCCGATGCCTCGAACCTCGAACAGAACTACGTAGTTGTAAGGGATAAGGACGATAGCCTCTGGCGCAGCATGCTTGTCCGCAAAGCGCTGCAAGTCCATCTGCTTCAAGTGGCCTCGCTGGCCCAGTGCTCAAGACGACTTGTAAGCGTTTCTTTCACCTAAAAGCTGTAAACCTCACTCGGCGGGCGGACAGCAAATGCCCAAACAAGACATGCGAAGATAAGCATCTCCGCGGCTGACGGTCGTCAACCTCGCTCCATCGGTGCAGGCGAGCTTCAGTTGTTGATGAGCATGTACTTCGGAAAGTTGACCTGGAAGCACAATTTGCATCGCATGTGCTCATCATCTCATGTCTGAGGAGCCGGCTAATCCACCAGCCCAAACTGGTTTGGGCCGAGTGCCAGCTTGGCACTTCGTTCGCGTCTGTGCCAGTGTTTCCTGGAGCTCCTGCCGCGCAAACGCGGCTTCCCATTCGACATCGTGCAATACTGAGAACAGGCAGCCCAGACACTTTCGCATACAGACATTGCAGCCAGTAACTATGACATCCCCTCGATGCGGGCCTTGTTCACCTCGCCTCTCTCTGTGACCTAGATCGTCAGATATCGGCCGCTTTGGCGGGCCCTTGAGATTGGAGATAAGGCCCGGGCATCGGCGAGCTTCTTCCATCGGTTCAGCTCTGTGGAGAGTGGATGGCACGCCTGGCACACAAGGCTCCGAGCTGGTGGCAATCGAATCGCCTGCGGTGCAGTGCCGTGCCTGCATGACCTCGGCGGCCGACTGCTGCAGTGCCGGGGAGGAGTGCACCTTGCGGATGGAGGCGAGCTTCTGGTGCGCACCATCCTGCGCCCCAGTTGCAACTTTCTCATCCTGCTCCGATGCATACGCCATGAAACTGCTGCTTGCTCTCGCACTGCCGGTCCCAGTAGGCACCAACCTTCGCCTGTTTCGACTCCAACTGCGCCATCGGTCCCTGGCTCGTCGGCTTAATGCCCGTGCTCAAGGTGACGTCAAAACTCAGGTTCCGGGTTTGGGAACGGGCAACCACAAACCTTGGAGCCTGATAAACAAAGACTTTCGTCTCTGTGGGGTCGGTCCGGCCCAATCAAGCTTGTAGGTTCTCCATCCCAATGCTGCGAAAACAATCTTTGCACCTCGGGTTCCTGGTCCGACGGCTTCCATGGAGCCGTTGCGCCCTGCAAGATCTCTCAGGCATCGGCTGCACTAGACAAAATCACTCCGTGATTGGAGTGATTAGAGCCGTCGTGGTCAAACAGAGACTCCATACTGCTGGTCGACATCTGGAAATCCTGCCTGGAAAGGCACATCTGGGCCCCTGTCAAGGCAATGCACCAGAAGACTCGACGATCAATCTGATGTTGCAACGTGTCCTGTCCTATCGCAGCTCTTAAACTCCCGCCTCACAGGACCTCTGGTAAGAGGATGATTCCCGAAGCGGTATCCAGAATTGCTAGGGGCTAAACCGAAGTGCTCCGCCACGATGGCCTGCGAGCTTGAGACATGTTTCTGCTCTAAATCTTCCACAAGCGAGCCTGATCCTTGATTCGCATCTCCGTGCGCATGCGTGCCTATGCGGAGCACGACTGGACCGCAGCGGCAAACGCAGAAACGCAACATGAGAGTCCCGAGTCTGAAGTCTCCCAAATGCCAAAGCCTTCTCATGATCCAGCAGCAGAGTGTGGGGTTTGCGATTGGCGATCGGAACGAACGGCATGTCCTTGGAGCCTTGGAGCCCGCCGAGGCCTCGGAAGTCTCGGAATTTTGGGACGACTCGACTCATAGTCGGAGACTCTGAGATGCTGACTTGGCCGGGGGCTCCGCCGCTTTCGGCAGCTTTGAGCCAGGTCAGGCCAATACAACACAGAGCTATGTGGAATCGGACTCGGTGGACTGGGAGTTCGGATACACAACCGCAAGCCGCAAGCCTGCATGCGAACACCAAGATGCAGCAGTGACATGCAGTGACAGGCCTCACATCCTCCTCCGTAACCTTCCAGGGCAGTTCACCCGATTGACGCAAACCGAAAAAAAGAGCTGCGCGTCACCAGTTTCATGGGTCAATTCGGAGAAGTCTGACTCTGAGTAAGGCCCGGTAGGAGCCTCTGGAGCAAGACCAGCAATGTGTACCTGGCAGGTCGCTCTGATTCGCCTCTTGCAGAAACACTATTCAGACTATTCACTATTCATTTGAGTCCTGGGCCGTTCGGAGCCTCTTATCTTCTTCTGCCTCCTTGAACTTCCTGAATCAAGCGGCCGACTCGACGGCAGTCGATGAAAGTCTGTAGCGGTTGCTAAGCACGAACAGGAAATGCCGCGCTTTCTCATGCCGTCTGTCGCCGTGTCATCATCATGTTCTCCTACAGAGCCACTGTGGACTGAACAATCGGAGTCTTCTCCATGCCCCAGCCCTTAAAATGCGGCTTGACTAGTACGGTCGCGCAGCCACTCGACTCGGTATGGGACCAAGAAACTAGAAGAGCAAACGAGGTGAACTACCAGACTACGACTAAGAGCCTCCACAACTGCACGCCGGCTCGATACTCGCGAAGTTCAGGCCCTGCTCGCTTCAGCACGACCCGAAAGAACAAACAATTTGAAAATCCTCTCAGAAAAGAGCCTGTCGCTCGAGCTCCTGGAGGGACATTCGAGCGTGGTGCCGGGCGACATGTGAGAACGGAGAGGCAAATGTTACTTTTTACCAGTACACGAAGTCCGAAAGACAAGGGCAAGGTCGAGCACTGGCTGACACTGTCGCTCGGATTCAAAGCCCATGCTGACATGTTGTCCTTGTGCTCAATTCTTGAGCGCTGCTTGCATCGCGGGCTTGATGACATCAATTGCCTCGCTGCACGTTCCGACATCCACGCTACATGCAGATTTTTGCTCAGCATTCGGTCCAGGTGCACTCTTCGCATACATCATCGGAACGACCACCCAGACCAGATTAGAGCCTGAGCCGCGCGCGGCCAGTTTCCAAGCCCACACTGCCAAGCAGCCAAGCAAAACACACAGAGACCGAGGAACCGATGAAGGCCCACCACCAGTGGATCGACTTGGGTCCATCCGTGTGGGTCCACTTCCAGCCCTTGCCTTGGCTATGTGGGTCTTCTTTTTTGGAGTTCCGCATAATCGGGCACCCTAATATAGCAACCTAAATAGCAGGATCCTTATTATAAGGACCCCAAATAAGGTACCCCTAATTTTCGGAAACTCCTATATGGAGTTGGAAGAAGACCCCACCCCCCTCCCCCGCAGCAAGCCGGCCTCTCATCCAGTTCATCCATCCTGAAGTCAAGGCCGTGCCGCAAGGCACGGACTTTCACGTTGCAGCATTTCTCATTTGCACGTCTTGCTGCGAACGGTGTGCGAATATAGGGGCCTAAACAATTACCTATACTATTTGGGGGTTCCTTACTATAATGGGCCCAAAACCTTATTCTAATGACCCCTATAGTACAAGCATTTGCCCCAAGTGTCCAGGCACCAGCTCGTCGGACCAGAAAACGACGGTGCCGAAAGCGTGGAGGGCGCTGACAACAAGCTGCACCGGATACCCTGACATACTTCGCAGTCAGAATTGCATCTCCATGCAACCTGCCACCCGTTTTCAAGCAGCAACTGGCATCAACATACAATCTGACGGCACTCCCTTCCGAAGGCTCTCTGAAATCCTGTTGAGCCAAGGTTCTGTACCACGCATTGTCCAGAATTCCCTGCAGGTTGTTTGAGCAGATCGCGCGGGGAAAAACATGCCAACATTCCATGGGCATGGCGAGACTCTCGCGGAATGTCTCTCGTGTGGCCTTCAACCACATGCAGCACAAAGCACCGTCGATGATTCCAGCAGGCACCTCAACGGCCAAGACCACCTGGTGTCAGACTCGCACTACATGGAAAAAGCGGCTGCATTGATTTGCGGATGTCTCCTGCCTTGTCGATGCTGGCTTTGGTGCCGTGATAGTCGGCCGGCGGCTTCAGCTTGTAGCCTAGGCTCGCCGAGCTGATATCGCGCCGACTACCACGCTGCCCATCTGCTGGCCAGGGTGCGGCGGTCATAGTCGCCGTAACTGAAGAAGGCTTGGCAAAAAGGGTTCCAGGACTTGAACCTGATCTGCTGACACTTCGCCTTTAGAACTGCCGGGAATCCTGGAACCCTCCGCAAGAGCATCGGGCCCTCCCTTCCATTCTGCGTAATCGAAGAAGTTCAGCAAACCTCGGTCGGGATCGGAGGCTGCCTGTGCTCGTCGGAAAAGTGCGGTCCCAGCTTCTTTCGGCCTCCTCCCTACTGCTGTTGAGATTCTGATCTCCCAGCCGAAGTGGATGTAAAAGTTGGCGGCAAGCCACACCTTCGTGAAACTGAAGCAGGCGGAGCCGGTAAGCCGACAGCTGGTGCAGCTTGGCAGCCATATTCCATTTCTCCCAATAGGAGAGCGTCATGGCCACAAGTTTTTCAATTGCTACTCTTGCTGGCAGGTCCTGAATGCTGCGGAAAATACATCGCAATTCATGCCCAGAGGTAGGGCCCGAGCAGCTACTTACAGCTAGCTGTGCCAGAGACATGATCTCAAGGTGACCGAATGTTGTGCCAAGTTGTCCGAACCAGCCTGAAGTACTCCGCCTGAACTCCTTGGGGCTCTGTGTTTGTCGCAGCTTCTTCCTCCTGGTCCTCAGGCCTCAGCCGCCAGCACAGTAGCAGCCAGAACGATGCGCGCGAGGGTTGCAGCTTGCGAGAGGGATTTGGCTTCGGGCACCGTTTCCCAAGGCCGCTGGACGTTCCACATCTGACACAGGGCTCCGGACATTAGGAGAGTGTGAGGCGAAGCAGCCAGCACCGCGGCAAGACCGTCTTGATGAGTTTATGCACTGACTGGTGCTTGGCTCTGTCGCTTTCCCCTTCCACACGACTACCCAACTCACTCGCTCTGGCTTCGAGATCCGTGAGGGGGAGGGGGTCAACTGCCACCCAGCACCGGCCACTCTCAGGGGCCGCCGAATTCTTCCCTCAATCAAGCGGGCCTTCGTTCTACAGGCTGGGTCATCTCGAGTTTACCACCCCAGCATCACGAAAGGCATGCGAAAAGTTCACTCTCTTCCTCAGAGCGAGAACTGGGTCCCTCTTGTCTCCACTGTCTCTTGAGTTGGACATGAGGTTTTGGAACATGCCCGCTCACTCGACCCCTCTTCACGATGACACATGCTCGTTTCCCCCCTCACACCGAGCAGATAACACAGCAAAAGCTTCATGATCCTTCCCTCAGGATCCGCTCCCCAGCTGCCCTAGCCACACTGCTACTGACATGTGGACTCAGCTGCTGGGACGCTCATGCAGATCAACGCTGAACTGCAAGTATCGTCTTCCCAAACCAGCCACCAACCGTCAGCCTTCCGGGCCATGTCTTTGGAGCCCGGGTCCATGACGGAGATCTGAAACAGCGCAACAGACGGCTCTCATACGGCCCGAGAGCACCGGCCTCCACGGCTTGCCCCATGACCTGCACAGACCGCGGTGACCGCGGTGACTCTCGAGAGCACCATCCGAGAAAATGACACAGCACACAAGCCGTGAAGCACGCCTTCGTGCCACTTAGTTGATGTGCCTGGCCAGGCATGCCATCGGCCGCTAACTTACCGTGTGAAAGGCCGGGCCTCTAAGACACCCTTCGAGGTGGCAAAATCGACTTGTGCAAAGAACTCTGCTGTCCTGCAACCGCTTTTCAAGTTTCATGCTGCTCTGATCTCACGGAACTGTCCTTCCCTGGTAGGATCGGAAGAGAACCTCATCGGCTTCCACTGCGACATCTGTGCTCGAATGCTGCTGTGGGCTTCCCCAGACGCCATGCTCACTGTCGACATCAAGAACTGCCACATTCAGGTGGCCGTCCAACTCGCGAAACTGTTAAGTGCACTGCTCGCTCTATTGCATCGCACTGCCTCAGATTCGCATCTTCCAGTTTGGAAGCCTACACTACACCGACTCGTAAGTTCAGCCCTGCTGCCCAAAAGTCTCTCGTAAGACTTGCTCGCTGACCTGAGGACCTCGGCCGCAGTTTGGGGAACCTAGTAAAAGCATTTATAACTTTTATAACTTCTATTCATCCTAACCATATGCATATGCACATAGGGATCTCCATATCTTCATGTTCATACTCATGCTAGCTACTGTTGGTATTGCTTGTTTGAGCCGCCATAAGTTGTAAGCACTACACTTGATACTTGTTATTATCTGTTCATTTGTGGTCAATATTTCTACTTGTACATTTAATGGCAGGTAGCACAAGCTTGACTGGAGCATCGCCGAGACAGATTCCAAAAAAGCGATGCAGCCTGCGTCTCAGGTCCCAGCTTAGGTTGCGGATGTAGATAGAATTGCGTGCCTCAGCTCACTGTGTCGCACGCCCCCTGTGTCCTCCTTGACATGTGCCGACTAAACCGTTGTTCTGTCCGTTCAGCCGGCTTTGCAAGTATTTTTGCGATGTGCTTGAGGTACAAGAGCACAAAGGAACTGTCAGTAGGCCCGGCTCGCCTTCACTCTCAACCATGTGTAATGTTGGGGGCACGGTTCCTGATTGGATTATTGGTTTCTCGACCATGCACTGTCTGCTGAGGTCAGGGCAGCAAACGCCATGGCTGCGAGACGCTCTGAAGATGGAAATGGAAAGTGGAAGTATGCACTCAATGAGCTTACGAAGTGCAAGCCTATTTGGTTTCATGCTCCAACTGTCAGGTCGAAAGATGTCGAAAGCCGGCTTCGAATCTTGGGCTGAAGGTTGCCAAAAGGCAAGCTTGCCTCCAGAGCCTTCCGTGTCACAAGGCCCCCCGTGCATCGGCGTTAAGGCATTCAAGTCCGGTTCGGCATGCTCACTTCGCGTACGACGCGTCCTACCGTACGGTCTTAAGCAATTCAAGAGCATAACCTCGCTGGAGCCGATGAGGACAAGTCGCGAGCTGAGCCATGCTGGGCGAGAAGGACATGGAAGCGGCCCTGAGGGTCTTGCCATCCTCTTAAGTGAACTATAGAAGCACTGTGAGGCAAACATCTCAGCATGGTCTAAAGTGGCGGCAGCCGGGCAACTTCACGGCACAGACAGTCATCAGCATTTTTGAGCTGTCAAGACCCGCCGTGAAACATGAAATACACGGAAACGACAAGCATCACTAGCATTAGCCCGGCGATCATGTAGACCATTCTCCTGTTCTGATCCGCTCGCCTGAGCATGCTGTCCAACGTGTGGCCAGCTGCACTGTAATTCTGGCCCACCTTGCCCATGTTCTCGCGGCTGCGCTCCATGACTTCTCTCTGCTGCCGCAAATCGCTCATCACATCTATTCCGATTTGTTCGGACTCCAGAGCTGCCCGCTTGGCTTCAGTCAACTTTCGAGATGCTTCCAACATGGACTGGTTCATGTCCTCTGCCATGTGCTCACTTGATGGCTTTCCCAGGGTCGTCTCTTCCAGAAGCATAGCTCTACTGACAGCTTCGGAAGCCTTGCGGCGCTCCGTCAATGCCCGCCTGCACTCCTGAACCTTGGACTGGACAGGGCCGCGTGCTTCCGGTGGCATTGCTCTCACTTCCAGCTCCATTTGCTTGACTGCCTGCTCGGCCCTTGAAATGCATCGGTCAGCATCTG
Organism: Symbiodinium sp. clade A Y106; assembly: GCA_003297005.1. NCBI lineage: Eukaryota > Dinophyceae > Suessiales > Symbiodiniaceae > Symbiodinium > Symbiodinium sp. clade A. Next base: position 80,765 of record BGNK01000231.1, on the reverse strand, counting down.
AAAGAAGCTTTGCCGAGGATGTACTCTTGGCACGCTCCAAACACTCCTCTGCTTCGTGGCAAAGCCTGGTGAAGTCAGCTTCATACTCCGTGAACATCTCCGAAACCGTCACGTGCTGAGCCATGGCCAAGGTCTATGGAAATGGATTGCAGGACCCAATTAGCTCAGAAATCTACAAGCCTCTTCAGCCGGGACAGATGACAAGACAGTAACGTACTCGGCATAGGACAATAAGCACACGTGTCTTACTCTTACGCCACACCGGGCTGAGCTGTTGAATGTTGCACTATCGAAAGCTGCGGCTTCGCTGCCAGCAACTGCCAGCAAATCGGTCAACACATTGATGGCCCGACGACGGCGGCGCTGTTATATTTTGTCTGCAGTCGACGGCCACATGAGGGATGGTTTATGGTTTGCAACTGGCTTCGACTGAGCGGTATCACATCGCTAGGATCTTGTAAGGCGGACCTGTCGCTTGTTTATTGGAGCGGCGTCCATCCTACCAGCCCAGATGACTCGAGTACACAATGCATTTCCTGAGCAATTTCAGCATGGCCAATGCAACTTGCCTACCCGGTAAGTTTTGTAGACACATCTGCCTTCGGCAGTTTCAACCACACGCGAACAGGGTGACCAATCACACGCAAACAGTCACCGTGCAGTAAAAGAGTTTCGAGGCGAAGACCGGGCAACGCAGTGTTAGCGAGCCTTCGTTCCTCAACTTCAAAGTCGTGGTGTTGCATGAAAAACGCGTATGCGCCTTCTTCTGCCATGATGTCCTTTCTTATGTTCACATGAGACTGGGGCTGTGCAACACGCACGCAGTGAGACCTTACTGGCAGTCCTTCCAAGTAGAATGCTTACGCTTTGCACCCGTGGTGTCTTTGGTAATGCTCACTGCTTACAATATTCAACGGTGTGAATCGAGGCAGCATGCGACCGCTCTCTGGCCTGATCGGATCTGTCAGGGTCCCGGCGACTACATGGTCAGGCACCCTGCAACCAAGGCATCATGGTGGCGAAAGGCCAAGCTGCCAAACACTCGCCCGTGCCTGGTAGTTTGAGGAGTTCGGGACCAGCGCCACCCCAACAATCGCTCCTGCGAAAGGGGAAGCGATCTGTGCTGGGGCTCTGGTGGGCTCCCACCGCACGCTGTCAACGGCCATACCGCCATGCACTTGCACATGCGGTCTTCTTCAAGCTGCCGGATCACTCCACAGCTCAACCACCTGGATTCAGCAGCGATTGTGCTCGCTAAAATCCCAGGGAGTGCCCATAGGCCGCTACAGAGTACTTTGAGCGAGAGCGACTTGCATCACTGCTGCACGTGGCGTTTTGCAGATGACAATCCCTACGGATACCTGCGCTAGTGACCGCTAGTGATGGCCGTGCGCCGTGCGGCAAATTGATGCGCGCTCTTAGCTTTCTGAAGCCTTTCCGGAGCCTGCCCGGGCCCCCTCTACGGCAGCTTGCGAGACAGAGTGCCAGTAGTAGGTTGTTCAGTGAGATCTCAGGGCCCGCAAGGCTGAGTGAGACGTCCGATGTACTTTGGAGTTTCAGGCCGCCATATCTTTGATCTACAGTAGCCTGCACGGACTCTCTGGGCAAATGAAGAGCCACAGCAAGTGACGCATGGGTCAGCATGAGTACCGTCGCATCTGCCCACAGTCGCCCCTATGCCCTATGACAAATTAGCATGCGAAGCGGACAATGCTTTGGCTGTCACGCGCACAAAACGAGAGAACTCTGCGATGGCCACGGTTGGGCATCCAAGTCTTCAAAAGTGCAGACTGCGTCATGCAGCTTGCACCCAGTGAGACACAAACTGCTGCTGCTGCTGCTTTGTGACATCCACTACTTCCTGTGCTAAAACCGATAACGAAGCAGCAACGCTAGATTCCGGGTTTGGAAGAACTGAGACTGCGCGAGACGGTGATCATCGGTGAAGTCTACATCGGCCTCCCGCAAAAGCAACACGCATTGTTGTGCTCGGCGAGACTCAGAAAGCTTTTTTGGGAAAGACACATGTGCACACACATCCAGGGCGGCTTACTTCTTTCTTGCCTACTTACTTACTTGCCTTTTCGCTTGCTTCATTTGCTCAATGACTGGCTTACTGTACTTACGACGAACTTCGAACTCACTCACTTGCGACTGACTGACCCATCGACTCACGCACTTATTTGCTAACTGCTTCCTCGCTTCTACTTACTTGGTACATAACATATACGTGAAGACAAACGATGGACAGACAGACAGCCAGCCAGCCAGGCAGACAGACAGACAGAGAGAGAGAGAGACAGGGACGTGCGGAGGGACGGTGGGACGATAGACGGGCAGAAACAGACACAGACACTTCATTTCAGCACCACTGCCTTCCGTATGGAAGAAGCCAGGCATTAACCAGAGCTCCTCGCTCCATTCCGACGGTCATGCCTGCAGCATCACTCGACAAAAATGAAGTTCTGCGGCCATCTATTTGACTTTCAGCTGGCAGGCACTGCTTTCAGGTGACCTGCACGTCCACTAGTAGACATGAACAGTCACGGCCTCCACGGCGGTGTAAGCTACTTGCGCGTTGCGGTGGCTGCGCACACGCCCTAAGAGGCGCACGCCTTGGCTTGCATACACCATGACTATTTCTGAGGCTCTGACACCGGGCTGAATTACTTACTTACTTGCCCAAGTCGAGAAGGGTAAACAACTCTGAGAAAAGCACCAAGCACCACCATGGACAAAGAGATGCAGCCGGCCATAAAGGAACCGAAAACGTCGATGATTTCTCGCGATTCCAGATCCTCGATTATAGTTCAGACCAGCTGCAGCACCACAAGAATGACAAGAGAACCCCCGTGTCAGTCCTGAGCCCGAAGGCGCACCTTCTCATAGTGCATCATGACATTCCTGAGATCGCTCTCATGTTGCTTGTAGGAACTATGGCTGACCGCCGAACTGATCGAACTTTTCATTTTTGATTGTACGTCACAACAAGTCCCAGGTGAGACAAGCAGCGAAACATAGGACGGCAGCTCACTCTTGGCCTCCTCCGTGAGTGTCATATAGCGGCCTGGAAGAGAAGCCCATGGTCCAGGAAGGTAGGGTCCGGAAAGCTCTCCACATCTCTCCACAAAGTCTCTCTCATGAACTAATTCTTCTGCCACGCAGTCCCTACGAATGATCGTGGTCGAAGATAGCAAACTGTGCAGCACCAAAAAGGACCGGCCACGACCCGCTTCGTGTACAAATTGAAAACTGGAGCTACCGCGGGTGTGTGAGAACTCCCAGCCGAGAATTTTCTTCAACCGCTCGAGTAGCACAGGCTCCCTACCTACTTTGAACCCACTCCAAGTCAAGGCTGCTTTTGCGTTTCATGTCATAGCAGCAGGGGCCCTGGCCCCTGGCACTCGAACATGAGACTGCAGGCTTGACTGAAGGCTTTGTCAGCGAGACCAGACGGCCTTGCCCTTGCTTCAACCTATTTTCAGGACTGAAGAACGCGGCACTGGCACTGACACTGACACTGAGACCGACAGCACACAGGCACGCACACACCCACACACGCACAAAACAAAACAAAATGAAAACAAGCAAAGACAGACAGAAAGAAAGACAGGCAGAAAGACACAGACACACACAGAGACACACAGACAGTCAGACGGAACAACATAAGGAATTGGCACATGCCTCACCCGTCTCGCGAAGCGAAAATGCTGATGCGGCGTTGGCTGGGATCTTAAACGAGGCCATGCATGATCTGAGCAGAGGGCGTCGTCGGCGCTTGCCCCCTTTGCCGCATTCTGCGGTGCACTGGCTCCACCTGGATGATTGATGGAAGACTGAGCCCAATGCAACAGCCACAACAGCGCAAGCTTCCTTGCTATCCTTCATCCAAGCAGCTCGCCCCAGTTCTGCCACTCACAGAACTTTTGTCCAGTACACCGTCTCGGGCATTTCCCGAGCTCCATGAGCTCTTTTGGCTCACATTCCTTGCCACCTTCGCCAAAAGGCTCTTGATAGATTCGGTGTCGGGCACACACAATCGAGCCAAGCAGCCGTTCCGAGGGAAGTCAATAATCTTCCTGGACCAGGGGCACAGCAAACATGGGTCTAGCAACTAGCCTAGTAAGTTCATGCGGGATACATGAAAGGCTCATCACTGTGCACAGAGAATCAACGACACTTGCTTGGTCCGGCCTGATCCTTGTGCGCTCGCCTCGTCTGGGACTATCACGCTATGTTCACTATTTGCCACCACGACCACTGGCAAGTATTCCGCAGCAGCAGCAGCAGCGACGGCAGCAGCAGCAGCGGCAGCAGCGGCGCAGCAGCAGCGGCAGCCACGGCAACAACAACGACAACAACAACAACAACAACCGAGTTCGAGTGGACGCTGCGCGAGCGGGCTCCACGCATGGTGGGCGTATGCAACAACAACTAAAAAAACAACCAAAACACACCACAACAACCACAACCACAACAACCACAACCACAACAACCACGACAACCACGACAACCACAACAACCACAACAACCAACAACCAACAACCACCAACAGCAGCAGTAGCAGCTGCAGCAGCAGCAGCAGTAGCAACCACAGCAACCGCAACTACCGCAACTACCACCACATAACTACGTACAACAAGCACAACAACAGCCCCAACAAACAAATCCATCACAACCACAACAACCACAAAATCCACCACAACCACAACAACCACACCAAACACAACAACCACAACCACAGCCGCAACCACAACGGCAGCAGCGACAAAAGAAGCAACAGCAGCAGCGACTGACTGCGGCAGCGGCAGTGACGGCGGCAGCAACAGTACCGGCAACAGCAACCACAACCACAAGCCCCACAACGGCACCGAGCGCGGGAATGCCCAGACATCAGCCTCAATGAATTGAAGTCAAGCCACCGCTGCATTTGTTGCAGAGACCCCAGGATTCCCAGGATCCGAACGTGCAGTCCACAGGCTTTTGCTCACTTCCACAGGCGTGGCGACTGCACTCCTCAGATTAACGTCGACATCTGTGGTTCACGACCATCAGTAGCAGCCGCTTGCAGTCACTAGCAGTGGCAGGCCTTCAGTTCCTCCAGAGGGCCGTCGCAAGTTTGACCGCCAAATTTAGGATGTGTCAGGATCTCTCGTGACCGAAGGCTTTCGCCACCTGCCGGGAAAAGAACAATGGACGCTTTCACATTTCACAATAAAATTTCATCTATATAACAGAGCCCGCGTAAGCCAGCCTCCACAACTCTTGCTGCACATGCTCCAGTGCGTCCAATCACTGCGCTGGCAGTCCACCTTGGTCCAGCAGCACACCATGCTTTCTTTGAGATGAAAGCGAACCGCTTCGTGTCTATTTGTGTCTAGAAGTTCCCTATGCGGACAGTTGGATGCTCGCAGTGGAAGTAGACACACAGCACCCGTTGCCGTCCCAAAGGCGGGATTTCCCCCAAAGCATTCCTCTGGGCCGTCTTGGCCTCATGGGACAGGTGCATTGTGAGGGCTCTTGACACCTGCGCAACGACTGTGTCAGGAGCCTGGGGCTGGGTTGCAGGGTTCCACCTCCTTCAAGCCACCGATGCACCAGAGGCCAGCACCTGCGACAGTGAAACCCTCAACCCTTGGGACAGATGCCGCCGAAAAGCACGCAAGGCTGCCTCGGCCGTAGTTTTCCACGGTGCGCTCGCGCCGACGAATCCCGTCACCTAAGGCTTCGGCTCAGGGGAACCATGGTGTGAGGAGCATTGGGCATCTACCTGTCTACCATTGTCTACCTCTCGCGGTGTTACATGTAATGCCGGAAGGTCACAGGTTGCTGAGCATGCTGTCCATTCGGACCAATGTGCGAACTCGCAGTTCACCGAGGGCGTGCAGGACCTGTTCCAGGGCGACTTGGCGACTGCTCCGCCTACCACATCCGACGGCTGCCTGTCCATGTTGCAGAAGCCGGTCTCATGGGACTTCCCCACCGGCGGAGCTCCACACTCGTCAGCTTCCTGGACGATCCGGCCTCAGAGCGACAGGTAGATCATAGAAATGTCGTCGTTTCAGAGGCAACAGAAGACGATGTCGGCATCTCAAAAGCCGCGCAACGAATCCGGAATGAGGTTCCCCCATCACAGCTCGCTGAACACTCGGCCCTCAGTCCAACAGACTTCAGAGCTCTCGCGGCAAAAGGGACAAACAAGGTGCCAACGGAATTTCTTCTCGTCGAGGCCCACGCCAAGCAGTCCACTCCCCCCACTGACCATCCTTGCAGTTCTCATTGCCTTAGCTTGCGGATGGCCTTTCGTCCCACGAAGGTGTCGCGTGGCTTCGGCCAAGTTGCAGCTGTGAGTGTTGCACGCCCGGAGCTCCACTTTGTGACTGGCCGGACAACCTTGGATCCGGCTCGCTGACAAAAACCATCCCGAACACCCCAAGAAACCGGGCCTTAGCTCAACATCGCGCTAGCGCCGCCGAGGCACGCTCGCCACCCATGTGAGGCATTGTCTTTACGAATCGCTTCCGCACCTGCGAGCCGCCACCGCACGAGCAGCTGCAGGGCCGCCATTCCTCCCATGCGTCCCACTCGCAGTCCGATCTTGGGCACACCTCAGCAAGCGATTTGTCTCAGCCTTTCTTGTTTTTTGCAACCCCTTTTCCATCTGCATGACTGGCTCACGTATCTGTCTCAGCCTTTCAACTTTCAAGACTCGGCATGGGAATGTCGACCCTTCGCCTAAGAACAACCGCTGAGAGGATCACGCGGGTTGTGTGACATGGCCGTGCTTCGCCCAGGAAGCCTTCAAAGCCACGCCCACCCAAAGTTCTCTCCTGGCAGTCTCATACGGTTGCATCAGCCACCGGCAAACGTACAGAAAGTCTGAGTGCCCTTGTCTAATCGCAGTCCTTGAGAATGCTGCGTGTGCGTGTCTGTTCGCCTGGGGACGAGGCATGACTGACGCTGCGCCGTTGCTGCGATGCTGTCCTTACAACGTGTTCCTGTTTTTGCTGCGCGGTTTCCAGCAACCGATGATTTTCATGATCTTCGACGTTCAGTTGCAATTGCTTGCACTTCTTATGCCACATCCTGGCCTGGTCCGCAGGTCAGCGTGCAGTCGGTCCAAGCTGACCAGTCGCTCACCTGGCCAGGTCTGTCTGCAGAACTTCAGCCTTCATGCTATGTTGCATGCAGCTTTCCATTGCTCTCAGAAGTCAACACCGAATCGTTGCTTTCATCCCTCCTTTTCTGGGAACTCCATGAACGGAAGACTCAGTTGGCTGAATCTGCCGGGTGCAGCAGGGGGCAAGAGCGACGATTGGCCTCTGCGTTCCACACAGGGCATTCCGCCAAAAAGCAGCCGTTGGTTTCCATGAGGCTGCCGGGACAATCCTGGGAACATTCAAGTGTCTACAGTCTACCACACAGCACCTCATGACGCGTCCTACCTACCGGAATTGAATGGCACAGGGATGTGCTGCCTTGGAGAGTTCAAGTCAAGACACTACGCCTCCATTCTGAGCAAATCGCTCGATCTGGCGCTGACGCCTGGTAGGGCTGCGTGAGAGTGCCCTCGGAAACTGCCACGCTCCAAACCGAAAGCCTCGTCTGTGCGTGTCCGCAAGTTCGATCACAGGGACCCCATTCTGCCCAGCTCGATAGTTTGCAATCGACGGGGAACATTCCGCATGTCTGTCCTTCGAGGCACCAGCCAGCAGGCGCGAGCATGTTCACGACAAACAACATGCAGAGATGTAGGATACTCACAGCATGAATGGCCTACACGGTCATGCTGGAAGATCTGGAAATTATGGATAAACTAGTCTTCAGGACAGTGCGAACATGCGCGAACGGCACGCGAGTACTTCCCAGGCAGTTCGGAAACACCAAAGTCCTTGAGTGATTTCGCCGACGCAGGCTTGGCCACCATTCTCGCCATGCTGGGTGATGCCTTGGCCATGCCAAGTGCTACGAACCTGATGTTTATATTTTTTTAAGCCTAATTAGGCCGAGGCATGCTAAGACACTTCAAAAAGTGATCTCTGTGAACCGCATGTATTGCATGTGTACTGCATCCAAGCTTCTCTTATCCCGAAAACGCATGTTGTGCATGTCGCAGGTGCTCCAGATACCCCAATCTCCAAGTATGCAGTCCACTGCGATGCCGGCTTCACACGAAGGACCTCCCGAAATGCCGAGCGACTGCGTAAGCCGCACTTGCAGGATGCTCCGTGCATTCACCATGCGTCCAAGCATTCGCGCAGCCCCCCCTCCCATAACTAGCTGATGAAAATCTTGCGCACCACGGCATGTGTATTGCGAAGACAACTGCAGAACAACAATCCGTTTTGCAACACATATTATGTATTCTGTTGAAACCGTTTCCCACATCCTCCCAAGCCCGCAGTTGCATCTTCCACACAGCACGACTAAGAGAAAGAGCTAAACCTCGGGGCGGCATCGGTTTGGAACCCCCCCCCCTTTGCAGCAATGGCCCGCCTTCATGAACGCATTTGCCGATCTCTTTCAAAGAGCCATCGCAAGTCATGCCACCACGGTGAGCATGCACCTTGCCAAAGCGGCTTTGACAGGCAGCCAAATAGACCCCAAGCCAAACTGCAGGACTGACGATAGAAGGCCTCGATCTGCCTTCGTCTCGTACGCCAACCGTCACCACAGCTGGTTGTACAGGCTGTCCAAGCCTGCGCTTGTGAGAGATGCTGCACCGGCACTGCTACCGTAGTCTTCCGCAAGAGAGTCCTCCCAAGAGCTGAACACGCACGGCTGTGGGACTATCCTTAGCATCAAGAGCGAGCTCGAGCAGGCCGGTTTGCGTCGGACTCTGCGTGGCCCTGATGTAAACTGCGGCTCTGGGGAAGTTGTTCCGTGTCTGCCACGTGATCTTAACAAAGCTGTGGCTCTGGTGGCAGCCCACCGTCTCATCAAGTACACCGAGACCTGGCTATCTAAGGCATTCATGGGCAACTGTTGTAAGCAGGAAGCCAGCATACAAAGATCAGAGTTAGCAAAGCTGCATGGCTTTCCGCCATTGCGCGGCGTGAACTCGATCTCTCGGTTTCGATATCTCTGGCCGGCTGCCTGACAAAGGTGCAGCTCAAGGCCCGGGGCACATGAGAAGGCGAATCTCCCACGAACGGTGTCAGGGCATAGTTTTGTGGCAGGCCTGTCCAGGATCGCTGCATCCACTCCACTCGCTCCACTGCGTCACCTGCGATTCGCATGACTCGTGACGGCAGGGAATGACGGTTGCGGGGTTACTTCTTCAAAGGGCTCATGAGGCTCATGCCCGCCTTGCAATCCCTTGGACTCAGGCAATCTGCAGCACAACGCTTTGTCGTTTCCAAAGGTCCATTGCAAGGCGGTCCACACTCGTTGTTTACGTCCTGCGGCCCCGATTCCGCACAGGCGCACAGGCTGCACAGTTATGGCGAGTCACTCGATGATGTGCTTTCCGTTCGGTGGTGGAGAGTAAGTGGAAACAGAAGCAGTCCTGTACGATGCGGCTGCGCGTGCAGAGGCCCTCACAAGTGGGCTCTTGCCACTCCGACCACGGACTGAAGATGCACGGAATCGGGTTGCAGTCCCTTAGGTAGCGGTCACATGGTATTCGCAAGCCATATCTGGTCGTTGCATGCTCATTTGCAATTGCACGTTGCCTGCGACACGACGTAAGAAACACGCACAGAGAAGAGACTGGCAGCAGAACCAGGCATTAGAACTAATTACAAGAAACACGTGGCTCTGTGAATTATTGAGTCACGGCTCTCGCATGGACGCACGAAGGGGCACTCCGTCTGATTCACCTGTGTTCCAGAGCAATTGGCCGTTCCATTGACCTCAAAGAGCAGATCGTCGTCGCTAGGCTTCGTCACCTGAAGACCTTGGGCCACTCAGAATTGAATCACTTCGCGGTAGTGACACTGCTCCGAGCTCTCTGTATGCCACATGTGCTTCGTTTTTTTGCCGTCTCTTTTGCGACGAAGCTTTAAGCTTTGACTGTGCATACAATGGCATCGTGTGCACTTCCAGTCAGTGCGAAAAAACCATCCCATGATCTGGGAAAGAACCACGTTGATGCCGGAAAAAATCCCCAAGCTGACACGCAGGGCGTGTTGGGAGCATTGAGGCCCTCGCCCAAACTCCTCGTGATCATGGCGGTCGCTGTTCCACAGGTATCTCCACATTGTGGATCTGTCCATTCATTCCAGCCACAATAAAGCCTGCATGCAAACTGCGCCAGCAAGCGTATGGGTACGTTATTGGACAGACTTTCAAGGCAGCTCACTCTATGTGCAATCTCTCTCCTGATGACCGTCCGCAAGCACCCGTGCGTGCGGGCGTCCGTGCGTGTGTGCACGCGTGCGTGCGTGCACGCGCGCGCGCGAGTGTGCGTGTATATCCGTGCCCACGCTCAAAGGCGGTGTGTCTGCTTTCCCGTCCGATATCAGGAACTGTGTTGACACCTTGCTACTCGGCGTTGCCCTGAGGCGCACGCTGCCTTTCACATTCCGGCAGAGGAATGCAATCTGACACCTGCATCCGGCATCTCATGAAGCAGCGGAAGAAATGCACGAAGCGATGAGGTCACTAAACCACTCGAGATGTCACAGTCGGCAGTTGACCGCAGGCTTCACCGATTCACCTTGCCTGCTTTGCACTTCGCAAATCGCAACGCTTGCCACATAGGTTCCTTGGTCATGTCGCATCTAGCATCTAGCTATTAGGCTGACAACGCAAGCCATTCCAGCCGGATTGCGGCATGATGTCGATGTTTCGGTGTCGATAGCGTTGGCCACCGCAAGGAGGGCAATCACCCCAAGAGCTCCAAGGCCCCCATACGCAATCCTGCGCTCAGCTCTGCAGAGCAAGGTCGAGAGAAAACGGGCACATCTGAAAAGTCTTGCCTGGCACCTGTGCGCGGCGCAGTGCTGGGTGTTGCCTTGAAGCCGAGTCCAGCGAGCACAGGATCAGTGTCGTGCCGCACATCAAAAGCATGCTGGTGCAGTTTTGAGGTTTTTCTGACTCCAAACGCAGGCGAGGCACATCCCACCGTCTCGAGGAGGGCATTGGAGCAAGCCCTGAGGCAGGGCTCTTTCTAGCACTGGAGCTTGAACTGGCCAAAGCTCATGGCAAGAGCATCCAGGCCTTCCGCCCCCCATAGAAGGTTGCTTGACCTGCAACCACTCACGGACTGCATCACCCTGAAACATCACATTGACTGTAAACCGGACCTCTCGAACTCGCGAACGCTGCCCTCCTCCACAGCTCACAGAGCACTGGGACCACTCCTTCGCAAGAAAGCAATCAAATTGTGAGTAGGGAGAACTGGCCGACCGACGAGATGTAGCATGTCTGAATGGGTAGGACTCGGAGGTACCTAGTCGCATCTCTAGCCCACCAGCCACATGAACAACGACCCAAGCCATTTTACCGATTCGCAGCACATGTCAGACGGTGCTTTACTCCGCGCTGCCTGCCACTCGAAAAGCTCACAGTTCACCTGCTTCACGTTGGAACCTCACACATGTTTTGAAAAGTCGGCGCTCAACAGCAACTGCCAGGATTCACCGCAGGCTCCTCTAGTTTAAGGCCAGGGGCAGTCCGCTGGCGTCACGTCGTCCGGTCCGGGATTGCAAGGCTCGATCTCTTTCAGGCTTTCGTTGAAGCACGTCTCGCCTGGATCGCCGCTGAGGGCTGGCTGTACTGGGAGCTGCTTGCTAAAGTTATTCAGCCCATCTGCAAACATGTGCAAACAGAAAGACGCTCGCTGCAAGCGAAAGGCCATTTCCGGATGGAAACTTCTCGATGTATCTCGATCTTGTGCGCATCCCGAAGCAGTGGCAGCCTGGTGCCGAAAGCACAGCACTTCCTAGTGGCATCCTATCGACAGCTTTACTTGGCACGCATTGGTACTACCAGGCCGTAGCGTGGCTCTGCTTGACATTCTGCAAAGCTAAGGAACTGCACTTCGTCCAGGCTGTCCAGGAAGAAAGTGCGCAGTCAACATCTGCCGTACAGGGCTCCAAGTGATCGCAAACCTCGAACTCCTCTCGCGGACCCACCTTGCTTCCAACTCAATTCGCTTTCGCAGTGTTCCGATCTAGCAGCGAAGAGCAGGCATCTTCGCACATCGAGTTTGCGACCGTAGCGTTGCCACAGTAGTTGGGATGGACGGCAATGTTCCTAGTCGGAAGTGGGGCCAGAAGCGCGGAAAGTGGAAAGCTTCTGTGCCCGGCAGCCTTCTTCGCATCCGGAACGCATCGTTGCAGCTGCCGCTGCAGGGAGTCCACTCCCGCCACTCGCCCCAAACACCATCGCGGCATCCTTCGCCGCAATGCTGGGTTCCTCGGGTGGTGCACGTGACCACTGTGCATGCGCCGTTCAGTTTGCTGTGTGAGTCGAGAATCCACAAGGAGCCACCTCCACCTTGTCCCTTGGTTCGCATGCGGTGCCACCCTTCGGAGACACGGCAATGTTGCGGCTCCTGATGCTCAGCGAGGCAGCAAGTAAGGCAAGCCTGACCACAGTACGAAATGCTGTCTAGCCGAAGCCTCTATATGCAGAGTGCGATGGCATGATGGGGGGCAAAGCCTAACAAAACCGCAGAATGGAGGGTTTCAGATGTGCTTCACCGGCTTTCGTGCTTCATGTAGGGACGCCGATGATTTCGCCTTGTCGGGGGCAATTTTCTGCTAAGTCTTGGCACAAAAGGCACAAACAACCGTGCTTAACGCACTCAATTACCTGACCGAACGCTACCGTCGCATCATATTTTGTTTCATGTTCGCCCTGCATGAAGTAATTACACGCGAAATCAACCCGTGCTTACCTGTGCCACAGAGTTGCACTCGCGACGAGGTCTTCGAGAGTGACGGGGAGCAATGCGGAAATCAGTGCTACACACTGCTATACTGCATTACGTACGCATCGGCACTGACTTCGACTATGTTGCAAAAAGGATATACACGACGTAAGTACACCTCCATCCCGTGCAGCTACAGATCGTTCAGAGGTCTCTACACAACATATGCAAAGTTCGCCAACATGTCGTTACGGCGGTCACACGAGGGATGTGTCCGACGGAACACTTCAATCAGTCGCGCGAGTGCTGAAGGGCTCCGCACGAGCCGCCGGATCGCTCCTGACTTTTGTGCCCCCATCGCAGGAGACGCTGCATGTGGACCACTGCTCCCAGTCGCTCCACCGGCAGTCGACCACCTAAGGGCATGAAGCTCTGGGGCGCCAAGCTTGCTGCTTGGATTAAAGCGAAAAAAGAAAGACTGCACATGCCAAGTCGGAAATGCTACTCTGCAGTGCAGTGGCCTGGCAGTCCTCTCGCACACACTGCCCAACTTCTTGAAGTGCTCCTTCGCCTTGAGTCTTTTCAATTCGGACGTTGGGTCCATGCGTATGACAGCAGTTGATGCCAGAGTGTTGCCGAGAGGCAGGGCTTCGCACCATTTGATGCGAATCTGTCCACCTTTCTTGTCCGTGTGCGGGACCCGCTTCCTGTCAAGGAAACCGGGCCACGGCGGGGAATCAAGAAATACCATCCCAGGACCACGCCACGCTGCAAATTACGCTTCAGTAACTGAGACACTGACCGCATGACGCTGAGCAGTCGGACCATTTGGCCTGAAAGACGACATGTTTTGACGACACGTCGTTGCAACCGCCTTGCACCTTCGCTGCTGGCTCTCCGTTTCTCAACTGCCGTCGAGGAACCCAGTCGGTCAAGAGACAATCCTGCGGACCTTGAGGAGAGCAGGAGGAGATACCTCGTCGGAGCTGCCAGAGCCGACACAAACTTGCCACACTGACACTGCTTCCTGATTTTTGTTGGCCACTGGTGTTGTTACTGAACTCCAGCGCTGAAGGCGAAAATCTCAGACGAGGCTCCGCAGGATGCGGTCTCCCTGAGTTGAACTGTGGGGCAGGTGCCACCCCGCCTCAGAAAACCCGGTTGCGGCCAAGCTCAAAACGCGACTTGCGAGACCCAGCCTTGGTGGCTTGAGCACGTTGCGGTCTCGGTATCTCTGACCTCCATCGCAGGTTGCTGTGCCTCGGTCTACTCTAGTCACTCTAGTCTCAAGTGGGAGCATGTGTCTGTTCGCTGCCTAGCTGCAAGTGCTCCAGGCACGCCACTCCGCCAGAGTGCAGTCTTGCTTTACCGGCGCGGCACATCCCAATGTCTCTTTCAAGCCTTATATAGCAGGCATGACGAAAGCTGATACGGCTAGTACTACATGAACTGGGCAATTGCTTCGGCCAGGTGGCTGTAGTTGCACAGAATGCCAGTTCCTGTTGGCTCCAAAGTGACCTGCAAGAAGAGAGCTCTGCGACGACACGCGCGCAAGTGCTGGCTATGATCACACTGAGTTTGTCACAACACGCTGCCTTCTTGGCTCGGGTCCCGGTGCAGGAACCTCCTGCCCCAGTGCCTGAAATGCCTCAAACCCCATGTGTTCAATGCCTCCCGTCGCCGGTACTTCTGGATGTAGGTCTCATCGCACATGCTCCACTCCGTCCATGCGCTGACCTGGCAGTCACGACCTGCCAGCGAGATGTTGTCAGCTCCCGCTGAAGTCAACTTTTTTTCTACACCTGGACTTGATGGATGCCAGCACCTCCAATTGTATGGCACGAGAACCACCGTCCACCAACAATCAAACAATCCACACGTTGAACACCTGGGAATCCATCTCGGTTCGAACTTGAGGCAAGCGGCTGCCCGCACAATGTCCGGCATCACACGGAGCCGTCTCCAACAGGTCTAGATCGCAGGTCTCTCCCCCACGTCGGGCCTCCACATCGATGTATCCTGGGTTTCGGCCAACAAACCATGGAAACCGACAAAGACCTATAGCTCCGATCAGAGTAACACTTCTCACCTCCACACACTAAGCAGCTGGTGCAAAGCATTGGCCAAGTCTCGCATTCGTGTGTGCCGGCCGACTCCACACTTGACGCTGCAGCTTGTCCACTCGTGCCAATCGCCAACGTGACAGTTTGTGTCCTTTGGCCCACCACAGGGCCGGGTCTCCTGCATGGGTCTGCAGATGTCTGCTGGTAACATCTTTGCACTGCGTCGCTTGTCAAGAAACAGTAATCCACCTTTGCAGGGGTGGTTGGCAGTGGCAGTAGTTTGCAACAGTCGCAGTGGTGCCGGTGATACCAGAGTCATAGTAATTAGAGGTAAAAAAGGTTGCTTTAGTGGTGCTAGCGGTCGTAGTGGTGGTGGGGATGGTGGTCGTGGTCGTGGAAGTAACAAAGCAGCTGGAGGAGGAGAAGGACGAGGAGGAGCATCAGCAGCAGGAAGGGTAGCAATAGTAGTGGTAGTAGTAGTAATAGTAGTAGTAGTAGTAGCAGTTGTAAGAAGTGGTGGTAGTAGTAGCAGCAGCAGTAGCAGTAGCAGTAGCAGCAGTAGCAGTAGTAGCAGCCGTAGTAGTAGTAGTAGTAGTAGTAGCAGTAGTGCAGTTGTGGCAGTAGCAGCAGTAGCAGCAGTAGCAGCAGTAGCAGTAGTAGTACTACTACTATTAGTAGTAGTAGTAGTAGTAGTAGTAGTAGTAGTGGTAGTGGTAGTAGTAGTACTACTACTATTAGTAGTAGTAGTAGTCGTCGTCGTCGTAGTCGTAGTAGTAGTCGTCGTCGTAGTCGTAGTAGTCGTAGTCGTAGTCGTAGTCGTAGTAGTAGTAGTAGTAGAAGCAGCAGCAGCAGGAGTAGTAAAAGTATTTTTGTCACTCGCCTGTCACGTCGTCTCCGCGAGGACCAAGGGGTCAACAAGCACGACCGAGCCCAATCCCACACACGCAGAAAAACCCCAACAAAAGCTTAACAAAAGTAAACATCATCACACGATTGGGCTCCGCCGATCCAAACTGAACTAGCTGTTTGTACATCAGGTTGACTATCTACTTTGTGTGATCTAGCCTCCCCTTCAGCAGAGGGATCAGCAGACTAGGACCAAAAACAAAAACACAACACCGAACAACACAATCAGAACAACCCTTATTAAAAGGCTCACCACAACTCATCACAACCCTCTAAGCTCTTGGTCCCACATCTGTTACAGTTCATTTAGACAAGGGAACAGTCCAGCACATCGTTTGAAAAAGGGTCGGCTTGGCTTTGTACATATACCTTCTTGGCATGCATGTACAGATCATGCATAAGACACTGCAGTTGATCTTTAATTATGAATCCAGACTCGCATGGTACCGGCCTCATGTCTGTACAGGCTTATACACAGCTTCTTCCAGCTCACTCATCTTGGGAACCGAGATAACTCTGCATGAAGTCAAGCAGAGGTATTCTCGGCCCGCTTGTTCACCAATCCAAAAAGCAAAGTAAAACAGGTGTGGTCCAGGTCCGATTGAAGAGCCTGCTTTTTGTGGTGGCACGATCCGCCGCGGGGACTTATGTGTAGTTGCCAGCAACGACGACCCTCTGTAGATCAGGGCCGTTTGAGCGTCAGTCGTTCACATATAGAGGGTGACGTGGGTTGGCACGAATCAGCTTCCAGATCTTGCAGTTGCAGTCGCACAGTTTCCAGCGTCAGGGTCATGTCGGGGATTGTTAGTAGTAGTAGTAGTAGCAGTAGTAGTAGTAGTAGTAGTAGCAGTAGCAGTAGTAGTAGTAGTAGTAGTAGGCTGCCACTACTACACTACTACTACTGCCACTTCTACTTCTACTTCTACTTCTACTCCGACTACTACTACTACTACTACTGCTACTACTACTACTACTTCTACCTTACTTCTGCTTCGACTTCCACTTCTTCTTCAACTACTACTACTACTACTGCTCTAATGACTATTACTGCTGGCTTCTACTTGGCTACTACTACTACTATTACCACCACTACTACTACTACTGCTACTACTACCACTACTACGACAACGACAACGACTACTACTGATACTACTGCTACTACTACTACCACCACCACGGCCGCCACGACGACGACTACTACTACTACTACCACTACCACTACCACTACCACTACCACTACTCCTACTCCTACTCCTACTCCTACTCCCACTACTACTACTACTACTACTACTACTACTACTACTACTACTACTACTAGCGCGCCACAGTGCTCCTGGGCGTTGGCCGAATATATCGCCCTGCATCCCTGTATTTTGTGTATGTGCGGAAGGAATCCAACAAGTAGGTTTTCATGCCCTCGTCAGCCTGTCCTTGAGCGCACCTCTGCAGTTTTTGCCTCCTTCCTGTGGACTCTGCTCGACGGTCCGGATTCGCATGGACTGGTCCTAGCATGTTTGGTGGCGAGAATCGAAAGCCCCGGACTCAAGCATGCAGCTGACAAATCGTCCTTCTTGTTCTTACATTCACTCCACTCTTGCCAGGTGGAGAACTTGCAGTCCTGTGTGCAATCTGCAATGTGGATGCAGTCTTCGATGACTACAACTTCACGCAACTTCTTGTGACAGGTTGCTGACGCTCGCATGCGGCCGAGTTTCTTGGCCTTTGGGCTTGCATTCGTCCAAGACGTACTCAGCTGTCTCCGTGAGGGCCTCGTTGCAGGGCTGGCCACAGTGGTTCGCCGTCACCTGTTGGCACAGAAAATCGGCATGTTTTGGCCCAATTCAAAGGACAAAGGACTGTCAACGGCCGCGAACTGTCTCACACCCTGAAGCATATCGACATGTCGTGATTCTACCATGCCTTCATCCCCTACAGGCACTGCAAAGGGCTCCGGGCCTCGACTTCGCGGTGCCGGAGTTGCAGTCCTGTGCAGCCCCCTTGGAGCTGCCAGGGGTTCCAAGGTCCCATGGTGCAGTCCCGGGGCCTGAAAGCTTTGAGGCACCGTTTAAACGAACTTCTGAGCGGCACAAGGAAGTCTCAGGCTCTGGCACACAAGGCCCGCAGGGCTCGAGGCCTGCTCGCGGCAACAGCACTACACACTTTCAGAATCCGCGCATCTGTTTTGCGGCGCTTGGCCTGGGCAGTTGTCCCACTGCTCCTGGAATCCGTCGCAGATGTGCTCCACGGGGACATAGAGCTCCCCGATGGCACTGAGATCGGCTGGGTTGATTTGCGCCATCTCCTGGCTCCTGAGAGGCACGGCTCGGACGGCTGCTTCAGTATGGGCGAACAGCATCAAGAGCACGCAGCGGAGGTCAGCCGAGATTCGATGCTGCCACATGCTGCAGGAATGCCAACAGGATTGGCATCCCTGTCACCCAGGACAGCATTGCGACCACCTGCACGGCATGCAATGCTTAGATGTTTAACACGGAGCACTGCAGCGCAAGTTCCGACGACATCTAAACTGCGCTTGATTCCGACAGGCGGTTCAGCGTTAGATTACGTACAAAATGCAGGGTGCTCGGCCGGACACGGAGGCAGCGTGGCCCCCGGCTCGGGACAGGACATGTTTGAGTCGTCTCGTTTCTTCTGCCGTCAAACTGCATCCAGAAATCGGGCCGAATACTCGAAAGATCCAGCCTGACAGCTCCAAACCTGCCGCAGTTCGCCTTTTGCCGCGGGTCGTGTCTCTGGTCGGCGCCCCAGCACATGAAAGCAACTAAATGGAACTCTTGAGCCTGAGAAGCCGCGGGATGGCATTCAAGAAGCTCCGATACGACTGAGCAATCGTGTCATCTGAACTCTGGCATCTCACAGGGACCTGAAGCGACCACAAACTCATGTCAAAACGAATCCAACGTTGAAGTGAGGCAAGCTTTTTTGGTAACCAGCTAAGTACAGCTTTGGCTCAAAGGCCGCGGATTCCCCTTGCCTTCCAGCGGAAAAAGGTCTTCTGCAAGCAATGCAGCAACCCCAACCGTGAGAAGCGCAGCCCATTGCTACAAGACCTGCCTGGCCTAACGATGCATTCGGAGCAAGCTCGCACCAATGGTGACCTCAAGCAGGACTGGTGTCGTGACTGAAGTCTCCCCAGACTCGCTCTGCAAACGCAGGCAAGATTGTTGCGCTAGGTGGTGCTAAACATGTGACGTATCGGTGGCCTTCGGGTTGTAGTCTGAGGAGTGTGGCAGCAACCCCAGCTCCACTGCAGAAGCCGGCTGGGTCTGGGCCGGCCTCGGCAGAGAAAGGCCCGCGCAAAAGGAAGCTGCTCGCGGCGAGGTTCCAAGCACGCAGCTTCATCAAATCTGCCGCTGCTTCTTTCAAGCCCGCCTTGGCCTTTGCCACTTCGGCCTGCTCACTGCGACCGTGGCTGAGACAAAGTTTCTGCTGGAGAACACCCTCTTGTGCTGACAGCAGATGACAGCAGCACACACTCGAAAGAGCAGCATCACGAGTCGAAGGCACATCAAGCACTGCCTCTTTCTGCTGTGTTGCGGTCTTTCGGAAATCTGCTGCCTCGCGGCCCACTGCGTTTCGTGTCAGATGAGGCAACTTTGAACCCGAGCCTGCACAGATACGTATACACACATACACACTCACCTTTGCGTCTTTCTCTCTCCCTCCCGGGCATGGAGGCCGGTCAAGGCCCCCGGGCTGCAAGCCGTGCTGTTGGCGGGAAAAGGAGCGTGCAAAGGCGAATAGTGAATAGGGTCAGTGGGGAAGTAAAGTTTAGGATATCAAAAAGCATACGAAGATTCCTCCTGATCTGTTCGGGGAAATCGGCTGCTGAAAAACCTTCCCGCCCTGTCTGGTGCCGGGGTTTTGGGCCCGGCCTGCTGCATGGCCTGGAGCATGAGGTCACCCTGCGCGTAACAGGCAGCCATCGTTGAGCATTACAATTCCGTTGAAATTCCAGGATCCTTCGTCGGAAGAGCCATGCCGGCGGAAGGCACGCGAAACGAGGTCTTGAAGGAGTTGCGCAGCAGTCCTGGCAAGAGCAGCTTCGGCTTAGGGTAGCAAGTATCGATCTAGATTCTAGAACTCACATGAAGACACCCAGAGCTTGGTCGCAGCTTCCTTCTACGCGCGTGGTCGCACCAATCGCAACGAACATCTGCTGGCAGACCTGTTGCATCGTGACACTTACCAGTGATACAATGTGTCTACAGGCAGCACAAGAAAGTGGCACTTTATACACTCCGGAGAACACTTGAAACGTGCCAACTCGCCGCGTGCAGGCAGCTAGGTGAATCTCATGTCAGCACCTGGTCCGGCCGGAGCAGGAAACGCTGCACAGGGTCGAGCATCCTCGAGGCACCACAAACTGTGCAGGCTGTGCTCCGCGATCGTATCTAAGAGTCTACCTGTCTACCCTGCCTCAAACGATAGAAAACGTCTTCCGCAATAGTGACCCGACTTGTTGCCCAGCCTCTGCATCTGCTCCTTGGACATTTTTGCCGGAACCGGCCCGGAGGTGGGCGGCTCACCCCATTTGGGCGGGTCCGGGATAGTCGGCATCATGGTGTACCTTGAAACTGTCTTCATATGTTTTGGGTATATCTGGATATGTCGGCGGAAACATTCTTCTGAAACGTTGCGACATGTTCCTGAGTTCGCCACGTCGGTGGCATAGTGGGCGACAGCTGCCCAAACGTCGGCTTCGGCAGTGCCCCGGCCAAAACCATCGGCGGTTGGTCTGGCAATCACTGTGACTGCTTGCTCTCACGACACAGCATTCTGGAGACGGCAAGGTGCCCACTGCAAGGCACTGCAAGGTATCAGTATCAGAATCATGATCAATCTACGGCAGGGGTGCCCGGTGGCGGGGGGTCTGGAATGTTGCGCAAAGCAAGGCCGAAAAGCTTTCCTTAAGAGGCACAGTGCATTTCATGCTAACTGCTTTTGGTAGGTGAACCATGTAGACGCTGCGCAGGTGCACGGACTCTGAGCTCACTGCCGATGCCGATGCAAGTGCGCTCTGACCAGTCCGAGCGCCCTGACAGCCATGTGGACACAGAAGATCGAGCTCATATCATGGACGAGCCAGAGTGCAGCTCTTTTATGCATCAGAAACTCGTCAAAGACAGCACCAATTTTCCGACATCTGCAACGTAACCCTATTGGAGCGCTTTACGCTCGATGTTGGGTTCCACAGGTGGGTATCTCGCCGACCCCAGAAACTTCTTTGCACATTTTGTGCAATATCATATGTTGCGCCACATGAACTGCACAACCAGACACATAAAACCAAGATCTCTGGTTCGCCCGTCCCTCAGGGAACTGGCAGCATAGGCAGCTCGGTTTGGCTGATGCATCGAAGAATTCTCAGAGGCTTCTACAACAGGAAAACTTCACAAGCCAACGATATTCCATAGCTGTCAAACCGGATGCAATAGAACTTTTGTTCTATGCTGCGAAGTGCACAAATTCAACCGGTTGCAATGGCCAGAAATGTCCACAGCCTACCTGTTGGGCCAGACCACTGCTGACAGTTCGCCGACTCGCATCGCAATGGTCCAAGATATCGGACCTAGCAACAGACACGATCAAACGAAAAGGCAAGAACGAAACCGAGCAAGCAACCAACCAACCAAACAGTCTCTAAAATCATTCCAAAACAAAGAGGTTGGGCTTGTGACAGTTTGTCGGCGCAAACTGAAGCTTGGAGATTCTCTGCCAGCTGCGACCCCCGTTCTCTACTCCTGGCCTGTTTGCATTTGCTCCCCTACCTTCCTGATGATCCGGACTGGTTTGCCTGACACGGGGGTGGGTAGGGTGCTCGAAACAGCTCAGTCACCGCATCCGAAACGTTGCCGGTGGAGAGCTCCGAACGAGCGCAGACCCACTGACGGTTGAGCCGAATGACTTAATGACTTAATGGCCAGTTGTCCCAGTGGTCTTCGCCCCATGCCAGACCCAACGGACTAGTGTAGAAAACAAGCCAGTCCGCGCGCGACAGGAGCGCGCGTCGACGACAGTGCAAGAACCGTGCTGCACAGCAAACCCTTTTGTCAACCCCACTGGCTGTGAAGCTGGAAAAGGGTTGTCAACATGGAGACAGAGGGCAGGAAGACTTAGTTGGATTCAAGCGACAGGCAGGCAAAATGTGATGTTGGTAGTCAGATCGGAAGCCAAGAACAGGGGCTCCCAAACTCCAAACCGAGACTGGTTGTGGCAGGCGGGTAAGATAATGAAAACCACGAGCAAAGCTCGCCCACACACCAAACAAAAAAAAAGACGCGATAGGAAAATCCAGACCAGGCCTGCCGTAGGCCAAGTCTATGACTACACCTCTCGTGATCTCGGCAATGAGATATTGTCTGCTTTTAATGCAGAATTCGCACGCACGATCTGTGCGAGATCCTGTCTGAGCTGCCCGATCTCTGACTCAACATAGACGCCGAGAAGTCCCTGGTTCTTGATGAGCCAAGATTGATCTTGAATGATTTTCGCCAGCTCCATGGCACGAGCTTGCCCTCGGAGGCGAAGGCAACCCATCAAAAACTCCTCAATCTCGATAGCGCCTCCTGCATCCTGGTCCAACAGCTTAAAGAAAGTCCAAGCATCCCATACCTGGGCTGTGTTCATAATTTTGTTGTTGTTGTCGTTGTCGGCTTCGTGGTGGTCGTCGTCATCGTAATCGTCGTCATCGTCGTGCCTCTTGTTTTTGCTGTTGCTGCTGTTGCCGTTGTTGCTGCTGTTGCTACTGCTGTTGCTGCTGCTATTATTGCTGTCGCCGTCGCTCTGGCTATCGATGTTGTTGGTGTTGTTGTTGCTGTTGTCGTTGTTGTTGGTGGTGATGGTGGCGGCGACGGATGTGGTGGTGTTGTTCCTCCTCCTCGTCCTCGTCGTCTTAGACGTCGTCGTCGAGGTTGTTGCTGTTGCTTGGGCTCTGGCTGTGGCCGTTGCCTTTGAATTACTGTTGCTGTTGTTGTTGTTGTAAGGGCCGTAAAAATCAAACATATTTTTGCTTCTTCCTAAGACTATACGAAGATCAGAAAATTTGATCAAAAGCGTCCTAGGCACATCTAAACCTAACGACTCGAAATATTCTCGGACGGCTGGCGAGTTGATCTTCTCTTCAAACATTGTGTAGGTTATGATCCCGTCTTGGTCTCCAAGCTTGCCGAAAAGGTCACGGATCTTTTGCAGGTGTGCTTGCTTGTCAGCGAGAATGGACTGGACCACCGTGGTATGGTCATTCTGGGCAGACTCGATTGCTGACCTGGTCTTCTGCTGGCTACAATGCGGAATGGCCCGTCGCCCTGTTCACTGAGAACAGACTGGCTTCATAATCCCAACCGAATCCTTAACAGTGTCCAAGGTGCTGGCAGAACACGCCGGTAACGACATTCAACACCTGAGGCGAAGCAAAAATTGGTTGAAGGCATTGTGTATCTGCGCAAAAACCCCCGGTTCTGGGTGAGGCATCAAAAAGCCCAAATAAGCATCAAAAAATAAACCCAAGGATCAAAAAACTAGAATTTAAATAAGCATCAAAAAAGTAAACCATAGGAAATGCAGCCATCCCTAGGACAAGTTGCTTCGGGCAATTCTAGGGTTTCGGCGCTTCGGGGTCATGCAGCCACCAAAAGCCGGGGTCACTTATAGCCGCTCCGAGTCCGCACGTTTTCGCTCGAATGAGCAACCTTTTGCCGGCGGCACTTGGCCCGCCGGATTCAACTTTAGGGTTCAAGCCTTAAGCTTCAAACCTGCTCGGATTCACCTTATATCTTAAACACACCCCCTCATTTGGCGATTCCGGTTTCTCCTAAATCTTAAACACGCACCCTCATTCGGCAATTCCGGTTCATCATATATCCTAAACACGCCTCTCATTTGGCGATTCCGGCCAGCGGATTCGAGTTTAGGGCTCCGGCTTTGAGATTCAAACCCTTCGGACTCAATATATATATATATCCTAAACACGCCCCTTCATGCGACGATTCCGATTTCATCACATTCAAAACACGTCCCTCATTTGGTGGTTCCGGTTCATCACACATCTTAACAACGCCCCCTCAGTGGCGATAACGGTTCAATGCGCGATTCCGGTTCATCACGTATCGTAAACATACCTCCTCATTTTGCGATTCGGGTTCATCATATCTTTTAAACACGCCCCCTCATTTGGCGATTCTGGTTCATCACATCTGAAACACCCCCGCTCATTTGGCGATTCCGGTTCATCATATACCTTAGACGTGCCCCCTTATTTGGCGGAGTCATCATATCTACAACACGCCCCCTCATTGGAGATTCCGGTTCAACATATATCTTACACATGCCCCCTTATTTAGCGATTCCGGTTCATCATGTATCCTAAAAATGCCCCCTCATTTGGCGATTCCGGCTCACTATATATCTACATCACGCGCCAAACACAATGATCGCATGATGGGTTTCAAAAAAGGAAACTCATAGACTTTGAAGCAAGCTTGCACGGCTTGAAACAACCGGTGGGTTGAAGGGGGGGCGCCCCCCCCCCCCGCCCCCCTCACTTGCAAACAGAATCATTTCTTTATCGCTCCTTCCTTCGTTCCTTCCGTGATTGCTTCCTTCCTTCCTGTTTTCTTGTGTTCTTTCTTCGTCTTTCTGTCGTTCTTTCTTTCGTTCTTTCTTTAATCCTTTCTTCTTTCTCTCTTTCTGTCTTTCTGTCGTCTTTCTTTCTGTCTTTCGTTCTTTCGATTTTTCTTTCTTTCTGTATTTTGTTCTTTCTTTCTCTCTCGCTCTCTTGCTTGCACTCGGCCCTTCGCGCGGGCGCGCACCGGCGTCTTCGGTCTTGGTGACACTCCACACGATTGAGCGATGCCCAGGCTTGTTCTGGTGCTATCCCCGACCCCTTTACACTGCTTAACAACCCCCTGCCTTGCGCCTCGTCTCGTCTCGTGCTCCGGTTCGTTTTCACCGGCTCACTCCATTGTGCCCGTTTTGGCACTAGAGTGCTGATCAATCAAAAGTGCCGTGGGTGACTGCAGCTCCATGGTTGACTGTAGCACATGCTAACTACTCGACATGCCCCTACAATACGGTACTTTCACAACTAGCTGCATCACGGCCGCATGTACACTTCTGAGGGCCGGGCCACAACATAACACACCATCTCGGAGGCACTACCATAGCTGGGACCCTACACACTGCTAGTTCGGCTTCCCCAGACTGCACACCTACCAAGCAACTCGATTGTCTGCATGTTCTGGCAGCATGGCTCTGGCCCTCAAGTCAAAACAGCATGCGAACTACATCAACATCACTCTCCAGGGTGCCAGAACCCACCATGTTCATCATAATTACACCGTTGCACGCATGCGTCTACGTCTATGACTGGCCGATCTCAGCATTCGTGGTTCAGCAGAATTCTTGGTAGTAGTCGTCGTCCGGTACGGTCGCCCCCGCTTCTGCTACCACCGCTGCTTGCATGTCTTCATACTGTTGTCTCTCAAAGTTTTCTCTCGCTCTCTTCTTCTCCCAGGCTTACGGGGCGAGTTAAGCCCCCGGGCACGAAGGCCCGCCCGCCTTTTACGGGCTGTTAGAGGGGAGTGAAGTAAGATGACTTTGTCGACCGAAATGGCAGGAAGCATATATACAGACCATACGCTTTCGGCCTTTCAGTCATCCTTGTTTCCGACATTCGAATTTGGCACATGCATCCCCGTGGTTTGAAATCCTTCTATGACGGCATCAAGCTGCAAAGACGTGATAGACCACAACAAGGATTATTGAAGAATTAAACACCACTTTGTTCTCGGGGAGTTTTGGCATGGCTCGTGTGTAGCACCATCGTCCTGCAGCTGTTATCCTCGAATAATCATAGCCGAAGTGGAGCAATGCTGAAAAAAACATTCTCTGTCAGGACTATCGGGCTTGTGCATTCGTTGTGGCTACCACCTGCTTGTTTCCACATGCCTTCTGTTGCAACCAGACAAGGACCATACAACAGGAATTCAAATTCGGCATGTGAGACCATTGCCCACCACGAGAGTTCGCTGCGTCCACCATCTCTCTCCCCCGGACTTGAGCAGTGGCTTCGGCTACCAGGTTTGTGTCCAGGCCGCCAGCTTCCACCGCCAGTGCGCCCGCCTGGTGTGCGCGGTTTCCCCCGCTTGCCAGTGTTTCCAAGGCTTCGCGGCTGCCCACGTGGCTGTACTGACTTGCTGGTCGAGGATCGCATTTAGGATCCACCGGACAGAAGCGAGAGCAGGCGGAAGTTGTAGTTGAAGCGCGATATCGGCATTAAGGGTGCCCAACCATCGGAGCAGCGCAGCTACATGAGGCTCCACTGTGTTGTATGTTATTGTTGTACGGTGTGCTGAAAGCTGACCATGACCCAGGGAACTCAAAAGGCGTGCTGC
Source organism: Symbiodinium sp. clade A Y106 (assembly GCA_003297005.1). Taxonomy (NCBI): domain Eukaryota; class Dinophyceae; order Suessiales; family Symbiodiniaceae; genus Symbiodinium; species Symbiodinium sp. clade A. The sequence continues at coordinate 54,561 of BGNK01000231.1, read as the reverse complement.
TGCTGCCGCGTCACGGGTAATTGTGTTGTGGCTGCGTGTTCGCTAGGGGTTGTTGGCATCGCCCGGCTGCACTGAGAGTGTCTGGTGGGGAATCCATCATCCCTCTCTCTCTCTCTCTTCTTCTTCTCCCAGGCATAAGGGGCGAGTAAGGCCCCCCGGGCAACTAGGCCCCGCCCGCCTTTTACGGGCTTACGAGGGGAGTGACGTGCGATGCTCTCTCTCTCTCTCTCTCGCTCTCTCCCTCTAGCTGCAAACACTTTAATATCTTTGATGCCTAATTCAGTTTTGTTGATGCCTATTAATTTTTTCTAATGCCTGTCCCGTGGTTTTGGGGTTGTTGAATGCCTCACTCCGGGGACATGCTGAAGGCTACAGCTACATATCATCGAAATGTTTTCCACAGTCCACGCACAGGGTCCATGATGAGGCTAAACGTTATCATCACCACACTTCTTCATGCAAATTCGCCAGCGGGGCGAAAGCTTCAAGCAACCTAATTAGGTCAGTTTGTCAGCATTGCCCTGCTCCAGCTCTGAAGTAGGTCGGCAACGCTGTCAAAGCCTAACTGTTACCTAACTCCGCTCGCCACGCCAGCAGAAGCTGGAAAGACGCTGTAGCGCCACGAACGCCTCACCAAGGCGACGGAGGGCGGGCCCGACACCGCTTGGCCGGCACGTAGTGTTGCCTGCTGCGGGAACACGTCGACGGTCAAACCAAACACCTCTGCCGCTGCCTGCTTTTCTAGGATGCCCATCCACGTGTCTGCCTTCTGCAACTCCGTTGCGTAGGCGTAGGCGTTGAAACTTGCCAGCTTGCCCCGGGCATCTCTTGTGTTGCCGACTTTCAAGAAGGGCTCGTAGTAGGAGCTTTCCTGGGCATGTGCGCGATGGTCTCTGCCCGGATCCTCGCGCTCGCCAGAAACTGCGGCAAGCAAGCCCCAGCGGCTGGCACCTCAACCAGAGTGGTGCCGGCAGACATGGTTGCTGCAGATTATGTGCGGAGCATGGGCAGTTTGGTGCAGATTGTTTCAGCCAATACTGCTTGAAGCACAATCCTCCTCCACCCTGATCATCGCATGTGCCAGGAAGTGGCTTTTCCACTCCTCACATTGCGTCTCGGACTGCTCCGACCAGCGCGGCGGGTGGCCCGCAGGTGCCACGACTTGAGCACCTTGGCGGCCTTTTGCTTGCAACGAGTGCCGAGTTGGCGCTTGCCAAGTACAACAGCGTAGGACTCCTCGTCTTTGCTGCGCAGTTCGATGGCAACCGACACCTTCAAAGCTCGCAGCGTTGACTGACTCCGGACCACCGCTCGCAGCACAGCCATCTGCGGCGCGACAAGCTTCCTGGCCGGAAGCGGCTGTGCCCCGACAGCTCTGCCAATGCATATGACTCTTTTCGGTGCAACAGTGCTCTTTGTGTGGAAACAATAATGTTTCTACACAATGTAGAAAGGGAGCTCACACGTGCGTTGGCCATCAATCCATAGACACGTGGGGCTTGCAGTTGGCTCCAGTTGCTGCAGGATCGTTCCTCCGTCTCCGTTTGTTCTTGGTCACGAGCTCTTCGTGCGACACAAGCTCGCCCCACCAGACCAGTCCTCGTTCCTCAGGGAAGGGAGGAGAAAGTTCCACATGGTTCCACCTGACGAGGCCGAGCGCATGCCATTGCCTTTCCTTTCACCTCTAAGTGGCTGCGCCTGGGCCAAGCTTTCTGCCGTTGTCAAGGGGGAAGAAGCAGCCTGTGCCCCGCTTCCGCGCAAATGCGCAAATGCGTCCGCTTGGACCGCTCTTCCTCATCATCGTTTGATCGCCCAAAGGTGCTAGGCCTCTCACCACCTGCTACAACTTCTTTGCCTGCCCTCCAGGAAATAAAATCTGCAAAACCAGGGTCGCTAGAAACTGACATCACTCAGGTACCCGCTTGCGTTGCCTTCCAGCCTTCTTGACTTTTCTCAAGGCACCTAATTATTTAGCCAGTACAGGCGTCACCCTCAAGAGCACCACATGGACACTGGTCGAAGACATCATCAAAGCCTCGCCGAAAAGAACCACTACAGTGTACTCAACTGCATATATGCCTTGAAAAACGAATTCAAGTTCAACTGGGACACCCCCGGCGAGGTTCCACGGATATTGGCCGGTACTTCGGAAACCCTGTCTATGGCAACTGATTGCTGCCCAAGCCTTTGCCTCTGCCTTGCGTTGAGCGGCGGTCCTTGCCCTTGCCATGGGTCCTTTTGTGGCCGGGTTGGGGCGGTGTTGACGTCCTTGTTGGGCCGCGGCTGTCGCCACGCCACCGAGAGCACCCCTACAAGGAGTGACGTAAGTGGGCGGTCTGCTGGCAAGCAGGAACTGTGCACGAGCCCTTGTAGGCCGATGAAGGCGTCGCAGGCGAGGCAGCGGCCAACTTCTTCAAGGCGCCGATTTGGCTAGGCCCCGCACGGTGCCCGTTCTTCACTGCCCATCGAATGAGCCGCAGCACGCCACCCCGCCCCGCGGCAGCGGCAAGTGCGACACTCCGACGCCGCCGGTCGAGGGAGCAAAAGTGCCTGCGGCACAAAACTGATCCGCACAGTCCCTCAGAGCTTACGTTTCTTCAGGATTTCCTTTCACAACTGGGCTGTTTGATTTTTTGACACTCACACTCGGACAAGCCTGGCACGGTCTGCAGAGAATATAGGCCCAACGATCGTTACCAGCCTAAAGAGTAGATTCACTCTCCAGGCACCGCAGTCAGAAGGAACTTATTTCCACGACACACACAAGTACACAAGCATAGTTAGTAGTTCCACTGACAGCAGCCTCTCGCTAGGAGCAAACAGCTAAACCCAACTAGACCCCATGCCCTAGTTCCGTCCCAGGAAAGGCTTGTGAGACTGTCCACTGCTGCTTCAGGATCCTACCGATATACTTGACAACGATCTCAAACTCACGCGGGCATCATGCTGGGAACTCATGCAGTGTCGACCGCCGGTGTGCACAGAGATGCAAGCAACCTTCACCTCCACCTCCGATCACCAGATCATGCAATGTCGCGAATACCCCATTTTGGCTTTGCCTCAAATTCCATTGCAATATGACTCAGGGCCCATCCAGATGCCACCAGCCGCAGTGACAGGGAATCAGGCGGGGTGGTCCCATGGAGCGAAACAACCATGCAATAACTGGCCATAGCATATTCGACGCCTGTCTAAAATTAAAAGGCTCCATGCAGCGGATTGGTCGTCTGACACTTGTTTGTCCAGAGCCATGTAATTCGACACCTATTATCACGGCTGCAGTTTGTAAACGTCGATCAGTAGGCACAGCGAATTCGTCGACCATGCACCACACAGAACCTACTACCCCCTACGTCTATGCCATATGCCCACGCCGCTGTATTTCCGCATTCGGTTGGCATGCATCGTGCAGGATGTTCATCGCTCAGAATACTCAGTTGGCATGCATCATGCCGGATGCTCATCATACAGTATACTCGCAATTGCGTGCAGCGCCAGAAAATGCCGTTATCCAGCTGTCGGCATAGGACACATTCAGCGACAACGTAGCATATGCTTGCAGCATGCAGTTGTAAATTCTTCAGCAGGTACAGCGAATTCGTCGACAATGCACAGCACATAATTTGTTTCCCTTTGCATCTGTGCCAAATTCCCACACCGTTGTATTTCCACATTCAATTGGCATGCATCATGCAGGATGCTCATTGTTCTGAATACTCAGTTGTGCAGGATGCTCAGCATGCAGTATACGCACAATTGCGTGCAGCGCCAGAAAATGCCAGCAGCCAGCTGTTGGCATANGTGCAGGATGCTCAGCATGCAGTATACGCACAATTGCGTGCAGCGCCAGAAAATGCCAGCAGCCAGCTGTTGGCATAGTCACAGTCAGCGACAATGTAGCATGTACTTGCAGCGTGCAGCCATAAATTCTTGTCGTCGGCTGTCACCACTCCAGCGTAGCCCCAGTTTCAGCTGCTGCAGTTCTAGTGCATCATGCAGGATGCTTGGGGTCCAATCGTGCGGGATCACACTCACGTAGCAAATCAGGTGCGTATTTGATACCACCGTAAAGGCTCGCCCAGAGTGAAATCCACATATAGATACCACGATCGTAGACGAATTCTCCAATACATAAGCATCAGCTCTTGAAACACCGACGGGTGAACCTGGTGTCTGACGGGTTCCGTGGTGTCCAAGGCCACATTGCATATCTGTTGGAGTCGCCTCCAGTATGCAGTCACCAAATGAATTCTTTCTAGCTCAGGGTTCGCACGTCGCAGCTGTCTCACAAATTCCAGTATTCGAGTTGCAATAGCTCTTGGAGCCTGTGACTCTTCCAGCAGTTGTATGAATTCCAGAATTCCCATGCCATCGTCATGTCGTAGTGGCAGGTCCCGTTCCAGCGCGAAAGTCATGGCTGCAAGTGAGAGGTGAAACGGCCCCCCTTTAGTAGTATGTCCGAGTCAAAGGGAAATTAAGATAATGATATGGGGGTTAAAGCTTTAGTTTACGTAAGACCCTGAAGGTGAGGTAGGACTCACAACAATCGCCATCGGCATCACCCACCTCAGCCTAGCACCATGTATCGCGCACAGTTATAGGGGAGGCTTGGATATGAAGGGTCTGTTCGGCTTTCGTTTTATTGCTCCTGACTATCCAGGACCTCGATGACGTCGAAGAGGTCCTTAGATGCTGAAGGGAGCTGCAGAAACTCCTGGATGCTTTGCNCTTTCGTTTTATTGCTCCTGACTATCCAGGACCTCGATGACGTCGAAGAGGTCCTTAGATGCTGAAGGGAGCTGCAGAAACTCCTGGATGCTTTGCTGTTTCAGGCGAGGAGGCTTTTCAAGGGCTTGGGTCAGGCCTGTTTCTGTGTTGGTCCGAAAACCTCGAAGTAACAGCCCTTCAAGCACCGTGGATTCAAGGGACCCGACGTTGATGGAGAGGAAATCTACCAATACGACCCTCTCTTGTTGGTTAGTCCCCTCAGGCAGGTACCCTGCATGCAGAAGTTTCCTTGCATTCAAGAGATAGGGGCGATCAATCGGAACAACTCTTCCTGAAACAGGGACCCCTTTGTGTGCTAAACTGACATCCCCTAAGGGATCCTGAACCCACAGTCCTGATCCTGCGATGGGCGGAGAGAGTTGTAGGACTAACGACTGATCAGAACCATTGTTGGTATCACGATGGGGTTGCGATTTACAGCCTCTGAAAATGATACAACTAGAGAATCTGAACTCAGGGCATGTGAATGCAATCAATTCGGTAATACTCATCGTGAAAAAGGGCATGTCAATAGACATGTTTAACAGGCTTCCAGAGCTGCGAGGATTTGCCCCAACCCCAAAATACCTAGTCCCGTCGTTACTACTTCGACGTAGGAAGCTCAGTGGGATGAGTTTAAACAGTTTCAGGACATCCGTGGGCGTTGGGGGTTCACAATGTCGAAGCAAGTGTAGAGCACGACACTCAATGGGGCGAAGTGCGGGGTTTGCGCTTAATGCGAAGGGGGGATCACCAGGGAGCAGTCGCATATCGAGCCAGTTGCTCATCTGGGAGTACCCAGTCGGAGGACCCAGAAGATCTGAAGCTTCGGAGCTAGCTTTAGTGGTGTTTTCTGTTTCGGATTCATCATCTTCCAGCTCAACAAACCCTGGGTTCCCCAATAATGGGAACGGAAACGCCATGTTGTAGACCCAACTTCAGTATACTTGAGCCAAAATGGCTGTTTGATTTAGGGTGAGAGATGGCAACCGAGAAGCTCGAAAGCTGAAGAAACAGAAAAAAGAAACGTCTTGCTTAGAAGCCCTAACGCGAGGAAGCCCAAGAAGCAGCACAAAAATTATGTTCGCAAACCAACAGTGCGACTTGAACAACTTGCATGCAGCAAAAGGAAGATCTCTGCCCTGCGAGACCCTGTCCGTTCGTGCTGGATTTCGGGCTTTGACTGTGGATGCAGATGACTCTTCACCTCCTAATGATTGAATGCCCGAGCGGCAGCAAAATATGTGAAAGAGATATAGAAAAGGAAGCACCAGACCCAAATAGCGGACATGCCCCTCAGGGGGACCAGAACTTCTTCCCAGCTGACACCACCACCGATACTCATAAAGAGGCCTCAGGAATCTCTTCTCGGCTTTGGAACACATGTCACAAATCACAAGCAGCTAGGGCTAACGTTCAGTATAGGCCGGGCACTGCCATAAAAAAAGCTGACAAATAAGTTCGAACTCACAACTCAAAGGGCTCAGCATGGTGTCTGGCAGGTTCTTGAAGAACCGGTCACTCCCGCTGAGCATCTCGTGACTGAGTGGATGATTCGCCACGTCAGTCCGGTAGTCGTTGACCGCCTGAGGGGCTTAAAGTTGGGGACGTTACGTACGCTCATCTACCCGAGGTCTTCGTGGACACAGGTGTCCGTTGCTGGCTGTCATGATATCCCAGGATTCTGAGGGATGGCTTTACATCTTGCAGCTCTTCTGAAAATAAGCGACCCGCTCTTGTCCTAGTCCCAGTCACAGCCGACAACACTCAGCACATTATTACATGGGTCAGCACGGACTCGCAGGCTGTTCGTCTGCTACTTGTCCCCACATCAACCTGCTGAAAAGCGCATCAACCACTTCCCGTAATTTCGACCTGAACGAAGAGAATCGCGAAACAGTAGACGATGATGGCCAGGAGAATCAGGGCCCAGAACAAAGACTTCAGCGTGTGAAAGATCGATGTGACCAGCGTACGTAGAGCCATGACAAAGCGGAAGATCTTCATGAGGCGGATAGCCTTGACAATCCTCGTGATCCGCACAACGCGAAAGGCCTTGAGGCTGGAGACCCCGGCAAAGCCGCCAGCATCCTCGCTTACTGCCTGTGAAGCCGCTACAATTTCGACACTAATATCCCAAAGTGAACTAATCACGACGACGGCGTCCAGCAGGCTCCACAGCGCATCATCAGACAGGAAAAGGTTCAGCCCAAAGGCCATCAAACGTGCAACGAACTCCAAAGTGAATAGAAAAGCATATGCATACCTCAGAAGCGACATCGCGAGCTGACACTTACATTTTTCATGGCAGGATCCGGATATCTCTCGTGGTCCGGCGCTAACATGAGGTGGGAAGGCACCAATCCAAGATGCATCATTCTATTGCCTCGTCAGGTCTGCATGCTGCTACCTGTTGTTTCAGGAGCGTTGTAGGAACTAGCCGATAGTGGCACCTGCATGCAACAAGGCTTCTATTAAACGAAAGACATCCGGTCGTCCATTAGTTACCTCTCTGTGATGCTCATCTCAGCATGGTCTCTCAAAACTGGCTCCTGGTGTCTCGGGGTTTCTGTGCTCGATCGCACTCGAGGCGAAACCGGTGCAAGAGACCGAGACAAATCAAAAGCAAAGAGCCAACTCTTGATAACTCGAGACCGTGCGTTAGTAGCGATACACCATAAGGCTAGAGTCGGTGAAGCCTGCACTCAGCTGGGGGATATAGCCTGCAGCTTGGACTCTGCAGCAGCTGAAGTAAGGGCACGTGACAGCTGGCACTGACCCGGCCAAGTTGCTGCAAGACTTGGAACTCCACTGGTGTTGACGAGGATCCGAGGCTCTGCTCCACATCAACACCAATGAAAACTGCATTGGTCAGCACTACCATGCCGAAAAACACCTCGAAGGACGGATGCTGCACCAAAGCCTTCCAGAATCTCCTCCTGCTGCCTTGGAAGGCTCGGGAATTCCGAAGAGATGCAAACCGTCTCCTCTCACTCTTCGACCCCACGTGTAAAGCCTGCTGCTTGTGCTCCAAATCTGTTTGTGTGTAGGAGACGAAAATGTTCGGCCGCATTGACGACATGTCGGTTTGGGTTGGGGACACAGAGTCGGCCGTGTCCACTATGTCGCTATCCTTGTCAGCCTGATCTTCATCCTTCAGAGTATGCCGAACAAGAACACCTTCCCGCGATGCCTTTGATCTTTCGGACATGCCCGTTCGAGTTCGTGGAAGTGCAAGCAGTGGTCGCTCGAGAAGCCGTGACAGCATGTCATCTTGGTTGCTCAGCCGTACCAGGAGTTCCTCGTGCTGACTTTTCAACAAGTCAATGGAACATACCAGGTGTTCACCAGCCTGCGCTTCCCACGCATCCTGCCGGCAGCAAAGTTCCATGGACATGAAGAACTCAACAGGTGCAAGACTCTGGTATTGGCAAACGCAAGTCCTGTTTCATAGTGCCTGCTGAAGCCGCCATCGCATGTTCGGGTGTTTGGGGAGGCTTATGCTTTGCACTCTGTCACCCTGGGCCCTGGCTGGTGGCTGGGAAGCTGCCATGTGTCACTCGTTAGCTGCTTAGCCGTCGCTAGCACAAAAAGCGTCGCTGCGACTAGCACAGCCATCACAGCCTCTCATCTGCCTGTCGATCTTGCTGCTGCATTTGCTCGCAAGGCTGCAGAGGCGTGAGAGCGGCCGCTTGCCGCTCCCTTGCAGTCGGTATGTGGCGCAAGTGCATGTCTCCTAGATGAGAAGACATCGCCAAGATGTAAATCTTCGTGCCGGGTTCAAAAACCAGCTCCTCCGTAGAACAACAGCTTGATCTGCCACCAGTAGTATGCATGCCGAGATCATGAAACACCTCCGGCTACTCTTGGCGAGTCTGACATGCAGGCATGAGAAGTATTATACCGCAGTCTTGCACAGGCCTGCCATCAACAGCAACACTGCATGTGCAATCATATGCAGTGCGGTGAAAGCCGGGGGTGCAAGTGTAGCGAGCTGGCAGACCTGTTGACATCATGCACCCTTTTTTTTCGGGTTTCGACAGGTAGCCAATGCACGCTGTATACGAGAGTTTCCAGCACAGGAAGAAAGACTGCTGGGAATGCGCAGCGGGCGGAGCCAGTTCCCTTTCACTTCGACAAGCGATGTATCCGGAATCCAGCTCTGGGCCGTAGCTTCTGCCAGACCATGCACGTGCATACTCGGACCTTCGGGCATTGCGACATCAGCCCAGGATATAGGCCTGGTGCTGTTGTCAAACCTCCGCAGAGCGCGTCTTCGTTCTGGCCATGTAGGTCTGGATGAGCAGTGATAGTTGGTTTCTGACGGTTGCCAACTCCTCTTGCACGTACTGCTGGAACTTGTCGTGGTTCTCGATTTGCCACTTCCCCGGAGCTGTCACTGCTCTCTTGCGAGAGCTCGAGAACCATTTCATAAAGGGAAGTCGACACGATGAAAGCATCCAAGAGGCTCCACGTCCAGTCCCGTGCGCAAAAGAGCTGCCGTCCATAGGCTGCTGCCCGAATGAGCAGCTCGATTGTGAACAGAATGGTGCAAGTGTATTGAAAAGCCTGTATCACCGTCGGACGCGGTACCCCGGAGAGACCAAGCTCCACCTCGACACCAATGAATACGGAGTTGGTCAGAACCACCGGCGCAAAGATCGTATCAAAAATCTGACGCCGCAAGTAGCTGTTTTGTAGTTCGGCTTCGGCTGATCCGGGTTCATGCACCAGGGCGACCCTTTAATTGCCCCGCATGACGCAGTCTTAACTCCAGCCCCGCCTGCGAACTTCGCTGTGGATCTTATTGGCCTCGTCCTTTAGACGCCGCTCGTGGAAAGAATAGCTAGCCAGAGGGTGCTTTCGATTCGAGCTAGCGGGAAAGGTGTAGGAGTGCTGCGGGCGAGATGACCGAGCAGAATCAGCACTCACTCTGCGTGTAAAGCCGCCGTGCCCAGGGATGCTAGACACCTTTGTCAACAGGCCAGATGGCGCCACGTCCTTCAGCACCTGAATAAGCGCTTCATGCTGCAACCTCAGCGTTCGCATTGTCTGTTGCATAGTCTCTACCTGGCTCTGGATGATGGGTTCCAAGTTCTGCCTCGACGACGAACAATGCGAATTGGGCGATGTTCTGATGTGCCGGTCCGAAGCAGCTCCATCAGACTTCGCCGCATAAACTTCACCCGTCTGGCATACGTCTAGCAGTGAAAGGTCTGATTGCTTCAGTCTTCCATCCTGCACGGTGCCGCGGTTTCGCGGGAGCTGCAGAACCTGCCACGAACCCAAGCGGAACTGTGGCCGGCGGCAGCTTCATTTTGCAAGTCTAGGTGTCGTGCGAAATTCTTCAGGTATTTCGGAACGATGCCCTCTAAGACTGACTAAGTTGTTCTCAGGTGGGGCTTAGAATGGAACAGTGGCCAGCCCCCTTTCATTTGTGCTTTGCAACCAGCGGTTTCAACGCTAGCCCACCTGCACAGTTGGCGAGCTGGCTCCGTTGGCAGCCATGGCAAGCCTCTTCAAAATAGGGCGCTGCTCACCTAATGTGCACTTGTGTCCGTCATGGTTGAGATTTACAATTTATAACAGGAAAGTAACCCAGCGAAAGGTGCACGAACAACATTCCACCCTTCAAAATGCGCATCCGCTGAGACAGCCAGGAACAAACGAAAGGACTTTCGCGGTGAACGAACTTGCGAGCACGGCATAAATGCATTGAGTGAGGCAGAGTTTTCCTTGCGACGGCTGTGTATGGCATGTGGCCGAGCTTTGCTGACCACACGCCTCAGGTTGAAACATGAAGGATACAGTATGCGAAGGCTGACATCTGCCTTGACTAGTAAAACTGTCCGCTGCAGGTTTCCGAGAAGCTTGTGCAGTTTTTGAACTGATAGGACCCCTCTCTCGTACCGGGCAATAGCGAAAACCTGCTCGGAACAAAACAAGTGCAGATCACTCTTGATAAAACTTGCTACTGCACGGAAAGAGGCGAACCGTTAAAGCTCCTTCCAACGACCCATTAGGGTCGGCTTCTTCGATGCAGGACGAAAGCTCCTTGAACTTGTCATCTGCTCCAAGAGAGCAGCCACGCTTTCTTTCAGCGTGTTCAGCTCTCCTTCGACGTATGCTTGGAATTTGCCCTGGCTAGTTATCAACCAGTTCTGGTCCTGAAGAATTTTGCCGACATCCATAGCACTTGCCTGGCCACGAAATCGCAGGCATCCCATAAAGAATTCTTCAATATCAATGGCACCACCACCATCGGTGTCCAGCAGCTTGAAAAAGCTCCATGCATCCCAAACATCCAAGCCAAGGGTCTCCAAGTAGCCTTTAACCTCTGGAGTGTTGATTTTGTCCTCAAACATAGCATAGGTGATCGCACCTGTCTCGGTCGCCCCAAGAGAGCTGAACACGGCACGTAACTTGTTTAAATGGGTCTCCTTGTTGTCCAGCAGGGACTGCACAACCGTTGCATGATCATTCTGTGCGGACTCCAGGGCGGTCGTACAGAAGACCGCAGTCACCACCTGGGCTGTTTTTTTCCCTGTGTTGCTGAAGCTGACCATCTATGAGGCCAAGGTCTTCGAAGCATTCTAACAGAAAGAATGATGATTTGACTGCAGCCAAGCCTCATTTAGAACAGCAAAGTATGTAAACGAGAAGAACACAAGAAATGCGACGCCCCAAACTTCCGACACATGTCGCAAGGGAGCAATCACCTCTTCCCAGCTCACACCACCGGCGATGCTCATCAACAGAGTCAACATGGTGTCATAAAGGCTGCTGAAGTAACGCCGTGCCTGTTCGTTTGCTTCTGCTGGCAGAAGGTGGCTTGGATCAGCCAGAGCTTCGTTCACTGCCGATGTGAATATAACCGAGAACACGTACACAATGAGAAACAGCAGAATCAAAGCCCAGAGTAATGCCTTAAGCGTGTGAAAGATTGAAGTCACCAGGGTCCGTAAGGCCATGACGAAGCGGAACACTCGCACGACCTGCACTGTTTTCAATATCCTGGTGATGCGGATGATGCGGAAGGCCTCCACAGAAAGACCAAAGTCGAGGCTCGTGAACTTCCATGCAATGCTGCAATTCGGCCAAAGCCGCACACAAAGCTAGCACTGCACCACGCTACGGCATGCTATGCTTTCACTACTCCAGGATCGTGACTTGCAAGTGCCGTGCTGTCGACTCGTGAGGGACTTGTTTGGACATTCGGACTGTCCTCATTGCCAGCGTGCACACCCGCCTCCAGGTGTGTTGCAGTGGCCGGTACCCTACCACCCCAATTCCATAACGAAAAGTCGACCCACCCAGAAACGTGCCACTGCAAAACAAAAACACGAAACGCAAGCGCCGCGCGTGTGCCAGCACTGTTAAGAAATCTCAGCGCATGTCAGTGTTATAAGCTGGAGTCGTGCGACTCTGTGCGCAACGACGTCAAGGCTCTCCAAGTTTGCATTTCCTGCTAACCGAGCTGACGCTTTTAGCCCGCACAGTGTGTGAAAGAAGGTCTTCTTGATTTGATACCGCGCGCTTGTAAGCTGCCGCTCGACTATGCTAGATACACGAGCTTTCGATCAGTAGAGCAGACAGAAAATCGCCGACTCCGAGTCACCAACGGTTAGCGGTCAGCGAGCATGATAAAGCAGACACTTCGCAAGCACTGCCCGGGCACCTTCAGGCTGGAGACGCCGTCAATGCCACTCAGCATTTCTGAGCCTGTTGCCTGCACGGCCTCAAGGATATCGAGCACGACATCTAGGAGGGCTCCTACAACGATGACCACATCGACCAGAGCCCAGATCCAATCGTCGGAAATGAAAATCTTCATGCCGCCTGCAGCCACTCGCGTGGCAAGCTCGACCACAAACAGAGCTGCGTAGATGTACTGCAGAGTCTTGAGGATGACGTGGGGGTTTGGATCTGTGATGCTTCGTTGCACCTCGACACCAAGAAAGACAGCATTTGTCATCACCACGAACCCGAAGAAAATGTCGAATGCTGGATGGCCAACGATCCGTTGAGCAAGAGGCGTATGTGGCACAGCCACTTCAGTTTGATACACAGACATTCGACTGTGCACCTTCTGGGCATCTTGTCTCAAGCCAAGATAATGCTGCGTGTAGGAATTGAAAATCGATGGTGAAGGAGAGGCGCTGCTTTCTGCGGTATCTTGCAGCGGCGGGGACTGCAGCCGCGTCCGAATTGAATCCACCTCGTTCAAGTGGGTTGGAAAAGCTTGCTCACTCTCGCATCCGCCGAATAGCTCCATCGATGCGAGCTCCTGCTCCACAGTTGAACAGTGGTAGAGTATCTCCTTCAACAAGTCCTCCTGGTTAGCTAATTTCCTCAGCGTTTTCTCGTTCTGCTGGGCCCAGACCATGAAGTTCTGTTCCAGCAGAAAGGCCACTTTATCTGACACGAGGTCCGCAATCTGCCCCTCATGAGTCCCACCCTCTCCATCCTCACAGGGCACTGCACTGCAATCTAAAGTGTGCACGGCAAACATCCGAGAAGTGCCTTCGAACAGTGAAATTCGGAGGAAATGAAAATGACTGGCAGTCAGCGGAGTTGGTTCGGCGATGCCGTTCGGCCACGAACTAAAGACTTCGGAAGAAGCTTACATCCAGCTCGACTGCACGTGCGAAAGACATTTGCCACGCACATCGAGCAAAGCATCAAGCACAGAGACTGCAAAGAAGGACGAGGCGAATAGGAAGTCAGCTACAAGTAACAGCTATTTAGTGAGCGCCTGGATTTGAGGTGCGGTAGGTGGGTGAGTTCTGCTTGCAGAAAATACTGAATGACTCAAAGCTACAGCCACACCTAAACAAAGTCCACCAACAGTGGTGGAGCAGAATTACAACGATATCAAAAAGACCAGGAAGTGCATGGCGAAAAGGAGTGCTCGCCGACTCACTCAAAGACTACAAGAGATCGCAATCTGGCAGAACAAAGATACACAAGCCTCGCGGAAGTTGTGAGACCGCTCGCGAGGCAGGTCCATGGTCTGGCTGTCTCACTACACGCAAGCCGTAAAAAGAACAGAGGTCTAACCCTCTTTGGACAACTGCAGCTCTACACTCAGTCAAACCTTGCACAAACCATTCCGCGAAATTTCAACAAAAATCGAGCCGAGAAGGCTGCAAGCAGCCCAGATAGGAGAAAGCCGACAGCAACTTCAGCATGCATTGTCGAGCTGTCGGGCTGTGGCGCTAGGCAGCATGCCTCCGCCACGTAGCTGCTGGAAGTTGCACCTGGCAAAGTCATTCGTCTTCCCAGCCGCAGAATCAGTCGACATCGTGTGTCACAAACCGGCAGATCGACCAGTCTACTGCGAGTTTCGCAACACGTCCTGAAGTTTGCGGCCTGCAGCTGCTTGCGGTGTCTTTCTCTCTCTGTCTATTTCCCTCGCTCCATCTGCGGCGGGTTCTTTTCGGTATACGTCTGCATGCATGCATACATACATACATATATATATATATATATATGTATGCGTATGCAATAGATGTGTATATATATATACAGAAAGGGAAACCCCGGTAGGCCCCCGCATGGCTGTTTTACGTCTCCCAATGATCCTTCCACGTCGGCCCGTATGATCACTGGCACAAACGGTAACGGTATTAACGGGGTTCTCGGTTCACACCGTCTACAAGCATTCAACCCATGTACTCTTTATAGCCAAGAGGGGCCTACCGGGTTTCCCCTTCCCTAGAGTTTTGGTCTTTATATGATCCTACCACAATTGAAACAANGTTCTCGGTTCACACCGTCTACAAGCATTCAACCCATGTACTCTTTATAGCCAAGAGGGGCCTACCGGGTTTCCCCTTCCCCCCTTTCCAGAAATATATGTATATATATATATGTGTGTGTATATATGGATGGTCACCCCCTCCCCCCCCCCAAGATCTACCCCCGCCTCTTCCACACGATTCCACAGGTTGCTTCTCTACATTGGTCCACTACTCATATATGCCGAAAACACTGTAGATACCGATGCAATCGTGCTTTTCGCCATGTGCATGCAAACCGTGCTGCTACAAGTCGCGGGTTGGATATGTGTATAAATCTGGCGCCGAATCTCGGCCGCAGATTTATGATAGTTTATGTGTTGGATAAGCTGAAATGCTGCTTTGCATTTTGTAGTGTTTTACGGTGTGCTTATTCACAACATGCCTCTAATCATAACGAAGAAATCTGTGTGCGTGTGCCATCTGCTCGTGAAGCGTCCGATTCTGATGCGGCCGAATAGCTCTAGCATTTGATTTACGAGTGAGAAGACAGAAAGAGCTCTTTTCAGCTCCTGTCCATGATACATGAATGTCGAATATGCGAGCACTTTTATTTTTGAAGCCCTACTCCAATAGCTGTTCTTTGCCTCATAAGACATGGGAAAGCTTCCCTGGAGTTGAGATTTAAGTTGCATATGGGGGAGAGAGCCCTTGCAACCTTCCAAACATGAAGCAGGACTAATTACGACTGGCTGTATTTATACGTATCAATCAGAAAGCAGGGGCTCCTTATCCTTGTAAAACAAAGTAAGATGGCCCTTCATGGAAGAAACTCCTCGTTATATTGATTATATTGTGACACGAACTATGACAGATATTAAAATCAGCCATGTGCATAGCAATCGCTATCTACTTTTGAGGATACAAGACGAAGTAAACGAAGACTAATTGCGCCATCCTCATGCTTATCAAGCAACAGAAATAAAAGCTCGGCTGATCCAGAAGAACAACAAACGATGGCACCTTTGATCTTTGAAGACTGAAGAGAGCTCCTTTTCATGTTGTGATACGAACTATGACAGCGTCTAAACCACAGTCATAGACAGAAGGACCGGTATCGCTTTGTCAGGATATGAGGGAGGTGGCTTCAATAAAAGCCGATAGAAGTCTCACGCCTCTTGCCTGTTTAATAAAAGATACCAGTAAACATGCTTTTCTTTGTCTTTTGATCACATCTGGGGAGTGTCGCTTGAAGATTGAAAAGAGCTACTTTTTTCGTTACGTTTAAAGACAGCTATTAGAGAAACAGCCATGGACATAGCGATCGGTATATTCTCCGGGGTATAGGACAGCATCAAGAGTAGTTAACTGAATGAAAACTCATGTCTCACAGGAAACAGCATAGGAAGTCTCCATTGTTTCTGATGATAGCAAAAAGCAAACAGTTTCCTACAGTCTTTTAGATAGGCTTGCGCTGCTCTAGCACTTAAGCGGCATTCATTATTACAGTGTTGGATCTGTAGGCTGTGCAGCTTGCCGAAGAAGGGCCAAAACCAGTCTCGAGAAAGCTCAAGTACTAGAAAGTGCTGCTGGTGCCATAAATCTACCAACCGCCGAAAACATGCATGCAACAAAATATGTACCGACTAAGGTGGGCCTTGTCTATACTTATCAAACGAGAGTAATGATAACCTTTGCTGTTCCAGAAGACACATAAACTGGTAATTCTAGCCCATGAAAGCGCTTGAAAACTCACTGTTATCTTGTGATAAAGTATATCCTGTCTTGGACATCACGAAACACTGTAATGCTCAAAAAATTCCAAAATTTCTAACCCTGAAATTCACGAAACACTGTAATGCGCAAAATTCCAAAAATTCCAGAAATTCTGGCATCTATGGCCAGGCCGGGGGCAGATTCCATAAAATTTCTGACTTTTTTGAGCATTGCAGTGTTTCGTGAGTTTTGAGGCTGTGAAAAGTTGTTTTTGAGCATTACAGTGTTTCGTGGCCTGAACTTCACAAAACACTGTAATGCTAAAAAATCAACTTTTCACAGCCTCAAAGCTCACAAAACTTGAGCATAGCAGTGTTTCGTGGCCTGAACCTCACAAAACACTGTAATGTTCCAAAAATTCCAAAATTTCCAACCTTGAAACTCACGAAACACTGTCATGCTCAAAAAATTCCAAAAATTCCAAAATTCTAGCATCTATGGCCAGGCCGGGGGCAGATTCGGTAAAATTTTGGACTTTTTTGAGCATTACAGTGTTTCTTGAGTTTTGAGGCTGTGAAAAGTTGTTTTTTTGAGCATTACAGTGTTTCGTGGCCTGAACTTCACAAAAAACACTGTAATGCTAAAAATCAACTTTTCACAGCCTCAAAGCTCACAAAACTTGAGCATAGCAGTGTTTCGTGGCCTGAACCTCACAAAACACTGTAATGTTCAAAAAATTCCAAAATTTCCAACCCTGAAACTCACGAAACACCAAAAAATTCCAAAATTCTGGCATCTATGGCCGGGCCGGTGGCAGATTCCCTAAAATTTTGGAATTTCTTGAGCATTACAGTGTTTCGTGAGTTTTGAGGCTGTGAAAAGTTGTTTTTGAGCATTACAGTGTTTTGTGGGGTTCAGGCCACGAAACACTCCCATGCTCAAGTTTTGTGAGCTTTGAGGCTGTGAAGAGTTGATTTTTTAGCATTACAGGGCCCGGTGAAGCGCAGGCCACGAAACACTGTAATGCTCAAAAAAGTCCAAAATTTTACGGAATCTGCCCCCGGCCTGGCCATAGATGCCAGAATTTCTGGAATTTTTGGAATTTTGCGCATTACAGTGTTTCGTGAGCTTCAGGGTTGGAAATTTTGGAATTTTTTGAGCATTACAGTGTTTCGTGTGCCCCATGCCCCAAGAACCACGAAAGCGTAGATCTTCCGGNGGGGGGGGGGGGGGGCGAGCATACACACATATATATATATATATATGTCTTCTTACCTCAACCTTGCGATGTAAGGCCTGCCTTACGCAAACAAGAAAGTCAGCAAAAACGAGCGTCTTTTGCTGGGCCCGCGGATGTCTCTCTGAACTGCTCATCACGATTGGAATGAGCCGGGAAGCTGACAAGCTAAAGCAGACAGGACTGCAAAGCACCTCTGACTGGAGGCAGGGCTGCGTGAGCGCGGTGCTCAAGCAGGGTGCACACAGGAGGCTTCCAGGCTTTGGCGAAGCTGCGGGCAGAGTGCAGCACGAAGGCTCATGAGAGCCAACAGGCGACTGCCAGCAGAACCGCTAAAAGAGACACAACTGGCACCCACTCCACCCCGCGGCGGTTGAAGGGGCGGCGGCGGGCAGTCACTCAGTGAGCACGGCCTGCAGGATGCAGTTACACAAGGCGCATGCGAGCACGCAAGGGCGAGTTGCCAAGCCAAGCGACCATCGCACCCACACAGACAGACATGGAAGAAAGAACGAGCTGTCCAAACAAACCCAAGCCGTAGTGGGCGGGACACTCAGTTTCCAGCAGCGTAGGCGGAGAAGCACGCCCTTGCAAATGGAACAACAGTCTCAGTTCCTCCAAGCATACCTCGATCACGTGGACAAGCACAGACAGCACGTAACGCACAAGCTGCTTGGCAAGGCCTGTTAAGAACCGCGTTAACAACAAGTGTGTCTGCGGCCGGGACAAAAGAATGGCAAGCAGCAGAACGAGGCCCAGGCGAGGCCCGGAGAGAGCAGTTCCACAAACCTGCATCCACTGTCGAGCACGCTCCCAGCCGAGGCGGCTAGGGGCTGCTACCACAGCAGCGGGGCCTGGCAGGGGCCGACACGGACGAACATCCTGGAGAGCTTCAGCAGCAGCGGCAAGACGCGCAAAGCGAAACAACTCTGGATCTGGGCATCTGCGAGTGACACGCCGCAATGCCTCGGGCTGGATGTCGCGGAAGCGGCGTCCCTTGTGCGCTCCAGCACTCACCACTTTATCACCCCAAGAAGCCAGCAACTTGTCCATACTGATGCAGCAAGGCGGGAATGGGACCCTGTGGGACTACGCAGTCTGAGCCGGAAACACTAAACACAAAACGTCTTCCCTGTGCAAGAAGAGTGCGCAAAGCACATTGGGCAGGGTCAGGAAGTGAAAGCTGCACTTGCCGGGCCAAAGCAACCTGCAAGTAATGGCCCAAGGATCGTTCGCTGCACCAACGCCCCCGAAACTTAAGGCGGCTAACTTCCAAACCGATCATATGCAAATGAGAGGCACCGCCTGCGCGGAGAGACGCCGGAGTGAGCCGAGCATGTGTTACATGCAGCTCTGCACACAACACCTTGAACATGCTTCGGTAGGCACGAGGAGTTTGATTCCACAACTTATCGGCTGGACGCAGGCGTTCCAGCAGCCAACGAAGACTGGCGCAGGTCGGCGCATGGTCAACGAACACAAACTGGTGCTTCCCAAAAGAGCGCCGATTTTTCGGCATCGCGACGCGGAGAACTGCACCGGCGCCAGAGACCAACAGGGCATCCGGCAAAGAAATGTCTGCTTTGGTCAGCTGCAGCAACTCACCTGGACGCAGCAACCCGAAAAAAGAGAGCTCCAAGCAGACTGAAAACCGATCCCAAGCAAAGGCAGCATCCCCGTGCTCACATCCAGCATGAGCCCGTGCCGCTATCACCAGCGCACAAAGAATTGCTAGGGGCATGGGTACGCGGACATTGACTTCAACGAGGTCCTCCCAGGCTTGAATGCTCTGCCATGTCCGGTAAAGGCGCTTGCGGTGCTGAGGGAAAAGATGTTGCACAGCTAAGATGGCATGCTTGGCCACACTCAGCTGCTGCTTGCCACGGTGCTCGAAAAGCCAGTTGACGAAGCGCTCCAACCAGGTGTCCAGGCGCTCTGTGTGGTGTACCCGGCGCCCAAGCGGCTGTCCTGACTGGCGCAGAAAGCGCAGCACCACGTCCAAACCAGCCTCGAGTCGCTTCTTATACGAAGCCGAGTACTGGCTTCCGCGCAGTGCCATGTTTGGAACAAACCTCCATTCAAAAAACCACAAAAAACGAATTAGACACCCTCAGAATTAAGGAACCTTTGAGCCCACGCATGAGCGGCAGTGGACACACCGCATCACGAGAATTCGCAAGCTATGCCTGAGCACTGGGAGGCAACATGGCGGCTTGCTCACTTGGTGACAAGAGAAGCTTCAGCTCATCCGTTAACTGGGTATTTATGGGTATCTTGGCCCCCCGAGAAGGATGGTCAGAGGGGTCGGCTTTGGTGGAAACCCAAACGTTGGTGAGTGCTTTAGAACCAGCAACACAGTGGATCATGGCACGACGCAACCAATGGTTCAAACGCACAGCTGAAGACCGTCCTTTTCCAAACGCGCCTACGACTACACGGGAGTCGCACAGGTTGACACACCTTTGCCCTGCTGAGGATTTTCTGGTCAAGTGCCTGAGCTCCTTTACTATCACCTTAAGCTCTTGCACGTTGATGTGGGCCTTGGTTGAAAACTTTGAGCGCTCAGTCACTCGCCACCTACCACACTCAAGAGCGTGCTCCAGCTCTGTTGGAGCAGAAGTCAGTTCTGTGCTCGGGGCCAGGCGGCCTTCACTCCAATCCAATCTAACAAACTCACCCCTATGAACCCCGTATCTGTAGGCAACCTCCACCAAACGCTCAGGCATGAACGCCGCTGCTCGCCCGACCCCTGTGGGAGTGGCGTCCGTGGCAGACACACGAGGCGACAGAGGCCATCGAATGTTACTGTGTGCAAATGGCAGAAGAAGTGCGGCCCAACGAAGCTCCTGTTTACAGACTGCAGTAAGGTGGCCTTGCTTGCGTTCCGGAAGCTGCTCAATTTGTCCATACACACGGCTGAAAACACACATGAGCTCACGACGATGACTGAAAGGGTGCACGAACAAGCCAACAAGTCGTTGCAGAAGCTTCTTAGTGCAACTACGAAGCGCGCAAAACTCCACGGTTGCCTGCAACAGATGCCGAAGTTTGGCGAGTGGCGTGCCTACTCTACCAGAAGCTGAGTCAACAGAAGTGCCCCATGCAACAAACTTGGGTTTGAATGTGAAAGCTTTCTTACTGCTGGTCGGCACGTTTAGGGCAACGTAGTGAGCTCGCGAGCTGCGCATGATTTCCTCGTCCCGAAGAACACGGCTCCGGCGGCGCTCTCTGGAATATTTTTGGATCACAATATGGTCATCAATGTACAACCCTTCCCAAGTGCTGCCTAAAGGGACAGGAGCTCCGTACTGGAGGCGTTCAGCTGGCCTCATGCAGTTTGACTCTTCGAGAATGGCTTCATGCGTGGCTTGGGCTATGCAAACGCCATTTTGGTCTCCCATAGGCACAGTCTGTAAGCCTAGATAATAACCGAAACCACGTCGAGCCCCATCTCGACGAACTTTTCACCAGGCAACCTCCTACCTACGGCGTTTCGGTAGACCCAAGCACGCCGATGCTTCAGCAAGTGAAAATAGTTGGAGATGTCGTCACCTGAACGACGGACTGACTCCCCGTCTTTGGGGATAAGCTGTGTCAGTAAGCAACCTTGCGGCAGCTCAGCCCAACTAAGCCTAGACTCAGTCCAATTCTGGGGTCTACGATCAGTGATTATCCTATCGGTCTCGGCCTTATGGGGCACTGCAAAGAACCCAGCCGTGACGGCATCTCCTTTAGCATCTCGAAGGACGCAGTCCTCTGGCAAAAGCAATGCAAGGCCACGATCAAGCAATATTTTTGCTAACTGGACTTCGTCATCGACACTGACCATATGGCAGGCTCGGGGTCGCTTACAAAGCTGCTCACGGGCAATGGTGATTTCGCTTTCAATGTTCATGAATGCGTGCAGCTTATGACCTTTGAGATGTTTCGCTGGGTCCAAAATGGCACCAACTGTCGGCAAGCTAACCCTGTCTTACTAAGCTCAGAAAGAGGTAAAAAACTCGGGGCGTACTCAAATGCACGTGCACATTGCAGCTGCTCCAGGACTGAAGCGATGCCTCGCTGTGGGCTGTCATCAGCCTTCACTCGACAAAAACTCCAAACATCCTTGAACAAATTACTAGCATGCTCATCGTGGATTGGTAACCATTCTGCATCAGCGCAGCGTCGAGCTGCACTCCGGATTGCATGAGGGCAAACAGGACAACCAGCTTCGAAATAATTGAATAAACCCCAAACCGTAATAACCCAATCCCTAGCATTCAACATGCCTCGCCTCCTCTTACGGTTCCTACAAACCACAACAAGCACAGTGGTCACCTCCGCGACTGGCATGGGAGACGGAAAAGACCTTGCAAACTGGATTTGGACGTCCTCTTGCGTCCGGGCCCGGGCTCTCGTGAGAAAGCCGCTAAGAACTGCAGGAACTTGCTGAGGGCACCACTAGAGTGCCACGCCTGCTCTAACAAACTTTCCACTGCGTTCCGCGCAGGCTGGCGGGTTGCAGTGACCGGTACCTCTTTTCTCACACCGTTGTGCTGCTCGAAGGGGCCGCGCCTGTTTTCTCTGCTGTTTTGCCACGGCCCTTTCGGTGGCTTCCAGACTTTGTCTCCCTTCTCTGGCTCTGGACCGTCGTCGTCGGGGTCCTCTTTCGGTCTCCACGTGAGCTGGCGAGAGCGGCGTTCGAGCTCCTGCACGGCCTTGAGGTAGTCGGCCGCGTTTTCCAGCTCTGCCGCTTCGCCTCCCCACTTCTTGCGCGACAGCGGGTCCTTCAAGGTGGTAATCATCCACCCGAGCTCCCAGTTGCCGTTGTCCAGACCAACTTGGTGAAGGCACCGCAAAGTCAGCACGGTCATCAGCGCCGCTCCAGCCGGATCGTCGTTCAACAGCTTCTTGAGGATATGAGACGCCAGATAGTGCATGCGGAACAGCCCCTTCTGCTTGCCGAAAGGAATGCGTCGGGTGTAATCCCACAGATTGTAAGCTGTGTCCTCTACACCCAACTCCTCCTCTACCTCGGCCATGTACCGCTTCACATGCTTCATGGGCCTCTTCCACATTCGCTCTGAGCTCCGACGGTAGCGGGCCATGGCCCTGGCTGAGCCTCGAAGCCCTTTCTCTCCTCGGCTCCGCGAGCTGCTTGCGCTGCTGCTTGAAGGAGTTCGTCTGCTCTCTTTCTTCTTTCGCCGGCCGCGCCCGCCCTTGTTGTCGGCAGCCAACAGGTGGTGCAGCACCAACGCCTGGATGGGATCGACTGTGCTCTTCGAGCCCCGCGTGAGCTCGACGATGTCTTTGACACTCAAGCTCCTTTTGTCTGGCGGCAGGTCCGAAGCACTGTCGTCGCTCTCTGCAGCCTTTCTCCTGTCCAGCGCGGGGTACCTGGGCTTTGGCTGACGCTGATTCCTCTCGCCTTTGCTTCTTATTCCTTTTGCCTTTGCTTCTTGGCCTGTCGCTGTGTCCACCATCGTCGGGCTTGTTCAGCTTTGCTCTCTGCAGCGGGCCTGCGAGGAACGCGTCCGGCTCCTTGTCGTCCTCCTCTGGCTCGCTTGAGCTGCTGTCCTCTTCCTGTGGCAAAAGGTTCCTCTGCTGCTTTGCTGTCTGCCGCTCGCCGTCTGGATCCTCCGATGCCGTCGCGAACATCACATCCGGCTCTGCGGCCGCCCACAGCCGTCGCCCCTCGTCCAGCAGGACAGCTTTGTTCTGTTCCAAAGCAAGGTAGCGACTTACAGGTTCCTCTGAGCGCAGTTGTCCCGCCGTACCCTCGACGAGGATGTACAAGCGCTTTTCTATCTCGTAGCTGTTGATCCTTCCCAGTCAGGTTCGCTAACTCGCTTTTTTCCACACGAGCGAGCATGACAAGGCCTTCTGAGGTTTTCTTGATGATAATGCACTGTCTCCATCGTGGTTCCTTGAACTCTGTCCCCAGCAAGAGAAATCTCGTCAACGATACTTTCGAACTGCTTGCCATGTCGAAGGGAGCAAGCTCCCGGAGCTACCTCTACGAGCACACTTCTAAAGGCATGATTTGAGGCTTGAGCCAACGGGTTGCCAGACATGTAGGGGGGGGCGAATATATGTATGTATCTCTCTCTTTCTCTATCCTGGGCATAGGGGCCGGTAAAGGCCCCCGGGCTTGAAAACATGTATGTAATGTATGTATCTCTCTGATTCTCTCTGTCTCTTGTCTTGTCTTCGGGGCATAGGAAGCGTGTCAGGCTCCCCGCGCCGACAAGCGCACCCATGCTTAGAGGCTTGTAGGGGGGTGTGAAACCAGGGCAAAGATATGGATGCATGGCCAAAAGAAAAACACATGGACGCTAGGTCAGAGGGAAAGGGGCTTCCCCCGATTATGCTGCTCGAAAACACTCGGCAGGACTCTTCTCTCAGCAAAGCTTGATCAAGCATCAAGCATATGATCACATACAGGCAAACAACAACATGGAGTGACACGAGACTGTTTCTCGACCAAGTTGAAACTGGCTCTCTCTTTCTGTCTCTCTCTTGCCTGCAGGAAAGGGGTGTGAAGAACGAGTTGCTCTCTCTCTCTCTCTCCCTCTCTCGCTCTTGCTTGCATTCGGACAAGGAGAGGTGTGCAACCCCCTCCCGCGCTCAAGAGCGCACCGAGTTCGCGGTCTCTTCCTGACACAATCTTGATGAGGTGCGGGCATACTATGGAATATCCCCCATCCCTTTGCACTAATACCCCCAACCCGCCTCGCACCTCGCCTGTATGCCCCCCTTGTGAGGGCTCCCTCTCTGTCTCTCTCTCTGTCGGTGTCAGTCAGTGGGCGGAGAGTTTCCACTTCGTTCCATCACGACATTCCTACCACTGAGATCATCCGCGGCCCCGGCGCATCAAGCATGATTTCCTTCATCTCCGTTTCACAGTGATCGAAAAGGAGGCTGGGCACTCGCGTGGCCTTCAAAGCCTGGGGAACCAAGCACGAGAGGTTTAAGTTGATCACCGAGCAGTGGCGGCCGTGGCAGCTGCTGAGATCGCAGCCCCATCCCATGATGACATGGTGATTTCGTACTTGTCCTGCTTCGGGCAGGCAAGTCAGCGCAGCGTGGGGGTCTCTTGAAAGGCTCCAGAGCCCTCGTGGCCCTTGCGTCCTTATCGTCGGCCCGGACCTTCAAAGTAGACCGAACTCGCACCGTTTGCTAAAGCACTACAAGTCGAGTCTTGTGATTCCAGCATCTTTCCAGGTGCCTGGAGTCCAGCAAGCAGGTTGCCGTGCGTCTCGTTGAGTGGCTTCGGCGTGCTCATCTCAACAAACTTCGCCCACCTTCAGCACTTAAATTAGCTGCTGAGCAAATCTTCTGATTGGCGGCCGCCTCTTTCCGCGCGCGGAATCGGGGCCGGCAACATCCAGATGGTCCAAGGAGCCCTGCAATGCCGGTCTACATTACATTTCGACTGTCCTGATGTCGAAAATGTAGAAGGCTTTCCAGAGGCTTCATGCCCATCGAATTTCAACAAATGAGAACCATTGTGGAAGCCTCGAAGAGCTGCAAGTCGACTTGCGCCTGCACATGGGACGTCGGAGGGAGACGCTCCCCAGGGGACTCTCCTTGGGGTGTGCCTGCTTCATCTCCTGGAGGAAGTCGAACATGCTGTTGCAAATCGCCTCTGCGCTGCCCACCTCGTTCATTGAATGCTCATGGCGGCTTAGAAGCAGTTCCCTCACCCAAGGATGATGGTATTGTTCACAAGAGTGCTTGGCTATGGAGTTATTATGATATACTGAGGTTCAGGGCCTGCCATCAAATAATCTGAGGAGAAGGCAGTGACGGCATCGAGTTGTGGCGCCAGGGCGGCTGCGAAAACGTCGCCATATGCGCGGCATAGCGGCATTTCTGCATTTCCCACCCTGGAAATTCACAGAGATCTAGCCAACTCGCAAGTTCGGCAAGCGGCCTCGGCCCGCAGATGCTCCCAAAGCTGTCGTAAACCTTGCCGTCTTGCGGGCACTCCCGTCTTGAGATAGCCCAACTCAAGCAGCATAAATCACCTTGAGCTGCGCAGCCTGTTTGACGGTGCGGTAGTCGTCGTGGCCTTGCGTTGGGCTCGAAATCATATCCACTCCCACCATCCCCAACATCAAAAGAAACAACGAAAAGTCGCGACAAGGCGTATTCCCCGAGATGCTACCCATAAAGCCTCATGGAGACAAGGATTACAATCAAATTGACAAGGTGTGCCTAGGCTTTCGTCTCACTCCGGGGTTCCCCTCTGCGGAGCAGAATCATGCCGCGACGTACTGCCTTCCAGACCGCCCTTGAAGAAGTGGCTGCATTGTGCAGCGAAGGCTGCCTGCCCGCGCTTTTTCAGATCGCGATCGATTGACCGCAAAGTGCTGGTCGCTTGCACTCGGAACAAGGCTACAGGGGCTACAGCCGTGCAGGCATGCTTCGGTCACAGGTCTTGTCTTACCCGGGCTGGCTGCCAGGCAGCACCCAGCAAGACTTCAACGATGACATTCAGTGGCAGAGACCCCATGCATTGCACATCAAAACGGACAGCACTGGGACATTGTGACATGCCGTGTCCGATGCTGGTGTCATAAGCCGCCTGAACTAAAAACCCAGGCAGCCTTCGTTCGGTCCAGGGGCTTGCCCATCCCATCCACACAGCTCATGCCTGCCACATTCTGACAAATTGTGACAGACAAAGTGCTGACCAGTGCACAAGATGAACCAGATGTCTGAGCAGCAGCAACAAACACCTGAATCTTACGACCAGGTGCAACAACGAAAAGCTCTGAGAGAAGTAGCTGCAAGAGCACCGATTGAACGAAACTCGCCTCCAGCTGAAGACACGATAGCAAACCCGAACAAAGCAGCCTGTTGCTGCATTCCGCGTTGCTACTCTGATGAGTGCAGATAGTCGGACAGACAGACAGACAGACAGACAGCCAGACAGACAGACGGACAGACGGACAGACGGACAGACGGACAGACGGACAGACGGACAGACGGACAGACGGACAGGCAGACAGACAGACAGGCAAACAGGCAGACAGGCAGAAAGGTAGAAAGGCAGACAGATTGATTGATAGATAGACATTTTAACTAAATGCATGTAACGTATGCTTGCTTGCATGTATGTTTGCATGGATGTGTGCATGCACGCAGGTAAAGTCCAGTCAAGAGTAGTGAAGCTCTCGCGGCGAAGGCGGGCATGCGACTGCAGCTACACTTGCCCCGTCTGAACCGGCAAGCTGGCCTCGACAGAACTCCTTTCTAGCAAGGAGTGCATCCTGCACCAGGTGGCACAACGACGTGGCAGGGCTTGTGGTGGAATGGAGAAGCTGCTGCATGATGAGTCAGTCCATGCCGATGGCCAAGGCTGCCTTGGCCTGCTCCTCCACCCCCTGGAGCACGGCTGTTCGAAGGGTTTCGGGCTCCGGCTCTGGCGGTCAAGTGGTGTGGCTCTCCTACATTTTTGGGCTGAGTGCCTGCTCTGTCTGCGTGTGGCCCATGATCTGCTGTCCGCCAACGACTCCTTGCGAAATCGAGCAGGAATCGAACCCATGGAATCTATCGCAAAGTAGCACTTTCTGCAAGATGGACAGGCAGGAAAAACTGATGCGAACTGAGGGCGTAACCTACTTCACTGTATGGGCAGCCATTCCCTCGGCAGAAGACCCCACCACGAGGGGGCCTGAGTCACAGAACACGAGACATCATGCACTGACTCTTCGTGATGAGAACTAGGCAGAGCTGAGCTGAGAATTCAGCAGCATCATAGCAGCCGGCAGTTCACTGGGTGCTCCATCTTTCTCCACCTGAGGATGGGCTCGCACTTCTTTTCGCAACGGCCTGGAGCAATCAACCAACGACTGCTGTTGCACAGAGAGTTGCTAAGCCTCCGGCAGTCAGGGCATAACTCACGCCCAAGATGTTCGCCAGAAGGCGAACCATCCTTGGCAGTATCGATTGCTGCTGCGATTGGAGCGGGACCTCCTGCTGACCATGCCCTGAAAACGGGTTCAAAGTAATTCCGTCCAATTCCAGTGCGATCTCCTCACCTCTCAGACTCAGAGACTTGCCCGTCTAGAACGCGTGACATGATGTATGCAAGGCTCTTCGGGTCTACTTCAATACACCTCGCGGCTCTCGTCGTCATGCGCTGTTGGGCGCTCGCTGCGAGGATACTATTGCAGCAAACAAAGATTCACCTAAAGTGCGGGCGAAACTTGTTCTATCTAACGAGACTTCGAGCGGGCTGGCGCAGCCAGGTCATAACGGTGTCACCGATGTAGACACGATGGCGAACTGGATATCAAGCCGCTCTGGGTTCCTGGCTGCATTCAACGGACGCCTGCACATGCACAATTCCAGAAAAAACCCTGTCAGCATCCATCCAGGCAGTGTCTGAGGGCCTAGAATCATGCCCAAGCACAACGAAAACCATGTAAACAGCATGACCTGGTTGGCTTACATCGAACCCTTTCCGCGGAACGTCGGGCATGTTGCGAAGCCCTGGCAACGGTAGCCTTTTTCAGGCCGTTGAATTAGCCAGGAAAGGGAATATAAAAAAAAAACCCAAAATCTGGTCAAAGTGTACAGGTCACTAGGCGAGGTGGGGCCCGAAACTCGTGCACGAAAATCCCTTCGCTCTCGAACCCACTTCTCTTTCGGGCCGCACCAAACCTGTGAGCTTCCTGCTGTTGAACTCAGCAGCTTAACTGCTGAATTTGTGAAACGGCGGCCGTGTGGCACGGCCAGGTTTGCTTACGTTTAGTTTCTGCCCGCCTGATCTTTGTCTGTCTTCCCACATGCGGTCTCTTCTTCTTGTTCTTCTTGTCTGGGGAATGAGGGACTCCTGCTCTCTTCTGCTGCCAACATGACCGATATTTACCTGCCACCGCCTGTCATCTACACAGCGACTTTGCACCGAGTGGCCTGGGTAGCGGGCAGCTTGCGCAGCATTTAATCGAAACACGCGATTTTTCTTTGCCGCAATGGCATGACGAGGTACGGTATTCTACTCCAAGCACTTGAGCACCGCCAAAGATTCGAGAAATGCTGCGCAAGCCTTGAAAATATCACCCAAGGATATCCAAGGATCCGACGATGCAAATTCTGCTGGTCTCTTGCACGAGACCCGTGGCCGAGGCACTCTTGACGAGCAGATCCGACGTCTTGCCTGAAGCAATTCACGTTTGCAAGGCCTCCCGAAGGCGTCTGATCCGATGAGAGTCCGACCTGTCTTCTCATCCTCACTGCGCCTGGAAGAAGTCGTCGGTGAAACGCTTCGATTCCTGGCCCACAGGTCGCTGCTAGGCAAAAGCGGGTTCGACAGCGCAACATGCCAATGATGTTGGCCTCCGCAACGGAAGTTTCGATGCCTGTGGCCTCTGGCCTCTTATGATGCTGCCTTTATCGTGGTCGTGGTCACGGCGTGGAAGACAACCACGATGAGGAGGACGATGAGGAGGAGGATGCTAGAACTGAGAAGGAGGATGCTGATGATGGAGAGGAGGACGACGAGGAGGACGAGATGATGCTCCGACAACCGACAACATAGCGCCACGCGACGGGTCCTCGTAAATATGCGAGGAAGTCCATGGGTTGCAACCATCTTAACGAGGGACACATTTCGAGCACAGACACTGACCTACGTGTCCGATGCCTAGTCACATAGCACTCTTCGACGACCAGCTTTGGACAAGCCTCGACGACTTTGCTCTTCTTTCTCTGGACTGCCGCCATTTTTTTGTCTAGGGCTGGGATCTCAGACTGAGACTGCAAGAGTTCCAACATCGAGAAGGACCCTGACTTGGCCGTTACATTTGTCACCTATGAATCGCAGTCCAGTTGTCCCAACTATCTTGAAAATCTAGTGTGTGCTCCTGTCCCGCCGCCTGAATGCTGACCTCCACCCACTCAATCGATTGCGCGTTCATGTGCTCAACAAACCTGGGCATCGCTCAAGTCTGAGGCGAGAGGGTCCGGGTTGTCGATGACTTTTTTTACATGCCGAGGAGCCGATGTGCATACAATGACAGAAGCTCACGCAGCTCGGGGTCCTGCAGGGTAGGAAGAGGAGGACCCCGGAGTAATCAATCGTGTGGCACCGTCAGATGTACTGGAGTTACTAGGGTTACATGCATTTGGGCGCAGGACGAGGAAAGCTGCAGCCTCAAAATAACTTCATGTCAACGCGGGGCGCCTTATGCACGAGTTCGCAGAAGGTAAAGACTTCAATGCGAATCACGCTGGCTTCGGCCATGGCCTGCAAGTCATGGCAATTCCAGAGAAGCAGACCGAAATGTCGTGAAGAGCTGCACCAAAGCTGGCCTGGGCGACGCCGACGTGCTGGAAGGGACTCCAGAGAGCCACTTCGCACAAATAGTCCGCCTCGTGGTCTCAAGAGCTCTTGCTCTCAAAACATGAGAAAAGAGCACCCCTCTCGGGCACTTAAGCTTTGGGATTATGGCATGACAGTTCTCAAAGCGGACACTACTCTGCCTCGCCTTGCCCAGTGCCTCAGATGTTCGACCACAATCATGTCTCTTATCCAGGAGGCCGAGGGTGTTGCCGCAAATCGAAAACGTTTAACACTCATTACGTGAAGACATGCTTTAGGTGGAAAGTCGAATGAGCCGTATGGCCGTCCTGACCCGTGGGCCGCTACGGTCTTCGCTTATATCAGAAGGACTTATGGTGGAGATCCGGGAACCAAAATGAGCAGGAATTCTGTCGAGCTGCAGTGGACATGTTCGGGTCGACGTCGGCATCTGCTTGTGGGTCAGCAACGGTCCTTGCAACATCAGCTACGCGATCTTGATCTACACGGAGTGGCCAAAAACTGCAACATTCACATCCCCTGGCCTCCGAATCTTTGATGTGTCTCTTTCATGAACGGTGTAGCGAATGGCTCCAGTCTCAATGAAGAACATGTGCTTGGAAGCATCGACCAGGCCTTAGTGGTCCCACCACAGCGAGATAGGGCATGCGCATATCATGTACTGTATATATGTATATATGAAGGTATATATGACATATATATATATATGTATACACACACACACATATATATATATATACATACATGTGTGGGTATGTGTATTGATAGACGGAGACAGACAGAGGCAAGTCTGTATGCACATGCCGGTGGGCCGCTATGTGGATAGGTGTACGTGCATGTGTGTGTGTGTGTCTACATCTATATGTACATACAAACATACCTAAGTAATGCAAGCGTATAGGTGTGTGCATGCACACTGCGGCAGTATGCAATACGACACACTATAACACAACACAAGGCACAATACAAAACACATGACTGAATAGCTGCATAAGCATACATCACATACATCCATGGATCTGTGTACCCGTGTGCATGCATACATGCATGTGTGGATGTGTGTAAGTATATACTGTTGTATATGAGTGCATGTGGGTATGCATGCATGCATGCATCTATATGTGCATGCGTACTGCGTACTTGCTCATGTGATAGTATACACCTTCCTGACTAGCATGCATGCCTCGATGCTAGATCCGTCCTGGGTCACCCTCACTGGAACTGTATCATTTCCTACGGCCCAAACCCTCACCCATTCGCCCAAGTTCTCCCTTCAAGTCATGCTTCAGACTGTTCGCCTGCACCACACAGTTACTCGGCCCTTCCGAACAACCAAACGACCTTCATTACTTGGGCTTGGCGCTGAGATTTGCAGATGCAGTGATGGAGCAAGGAGAGATGATTCAAGCCACCCAGTTTTAAGTTCGCTGGAAGCGTGTGTGTGTGTGTGTGTGTGTGTGTGCGTGCGCGTGTGTGTGTGGCATGTGGTGGGCAATGTTGTGTTTGTGCTGGTTGTGACATTCGGAAGTGTTGATTTGGTTGGCGATGCGTTCTGTCATGCCTGCGGCGTTTTTGGTGACCTGTATCTTGTGCTTTCTGATTTTGAACGCCGGTTGGTTACACACTCTTGGATTGCTCAATGTGCATGTCCCGGCACAGAGAACGAGAGAGAAGGAAGAGACGGAAAGAGAGAGAGAGAGTGAGTGAGTGAGTGAGGGAGCGAGACAGAGAGAGAGAGAGAGTGTGTGAGTGAGTGAGTGAGTGAGTGAGTGAGTGAGGGAGCGAGACAGAGAGCGAGAGAGAGGAAGAGAGATATTTATGTTTTGAATACACGCCCTCATAGCCATACGAATTTTACAAAAACAGTAAAAATATATGCAGTTTCCTTTTCATATATTGTTCATACACACGTGCTTACACATAAACATATTCTGTTTTATATATTCTCATATATGCATAGTTATACACATACATACATGTATCACATATACACGTTTACAGGTGTACAGACATCCTGCGTATCTCAATACGCATGTATATATATATATATATAGATAGATAGATATAGATACCCACATACGTATGCTTCTACACATGCCTGGCTGTGGTGCAGGTCTCCCCTTTTCTATGCAGGAGCGGGATCATGACATCAACGCCCCTCTGTGGTTTTGGTGGCGGGTCGTGCTCTGCTGCGAACCGAATCCGTCTTCATGACCCAACAAAACCAACGACAGACACGCAACTCGCGACTTCGTGCCTGCCGCTGATGCCATGTTTTGAATCGAAAGCTTGCGAGAGTCAAGAAATGACACCAGCAGGTCCACGCCCATCGACTTTCGCGATATCATGGCCTCATGTGTGTATATGTATATACATATATATACACACGTACAACACAAATACATATAGATATATGGAGTATAGAGAGAGAGAGGGAGAGGGAGAGAGGGAGAGAGAGAGAGAGACCGAGAGAGAGATGTATCTATGTCTTGTTGCCCGTGTTCATGAATGCTCATTTTTACTTTATTCTCTGTGTGTGTGTGTCTGCCAGACTGCCCTTGGCTATGGCTGGCACTGAACAAGGGGTCGCCAGCAGCCAGGTCCATGGAGCTCAGAGTCTGCGCGCTCATACCTTACGAGTCTTACGAGGCATGTTGCGCTTTGAAGGTTGTTGGCCGCAAGGACGAGCCCATGTGGCAGGTCAAGTCGGTAAGGCCTTCACGTGGGTTCAGGGCTCAGGGTTCAGTTTGAAGGTCTGGAATCTAGAAATCGAAAGGTTGCTTCTTTCGAGACGATCCGGAAGCCAACCAATGATGCAAGCGCGAGGCGGTTTAGCACGGCCTGCCAAAGATGGCACAATACCCACGGGAGTCTGTCTCTGCAGCCAGACATCGCTAATTCTCGCCTCGTTCATTCCGGCGACTTGAAGAAACCTCAACGGCGACGAGCGATCACCGGTGTATTGCCAAGTGTGTTGCTACTTGCAAGAAAGCAACACAGGGTGCTTCTTGAGATTGCGGTAGTGTGTGTAGAATGTCAGCTCATTCCTGCCCGCTACAATGCCCCGGCACTCACGATGGATGCTTGTGACATGAGTCGGTCCTGAGCTGCTCTGTTAGAGAGCTGAGGATCGTGATTCGCCTTAGCCAGATCAAGTCGGGGCACTCGAGGCATGAGGATCCAGCTACAGGTAGCATTTGGGCTGCTCGGACTCTCTGCCCAACCCTCCTTCTGTCTTTGTAGTGCGGACATTCAACATTCACACTCGTCTGGACAAACACCGACTCCGATCACTGGTCAGGAAGTTCTATTTTGAACAGACCTGTTCTGCCGGAGGGCCCTTCTGGTACACGGTCGTGGGAAGTGCTGGTAGCCTTGCCAGTCCCGTTCTTTCACGGTGGGCGAGGTGGGACATGGCTACATGCTGGGGATCTGACATACTCTGTGTAACGCAGAACCTGTGCTCTGGCAAATGCAGCCCATCAGCGGCTGAACTGAAAGCTTCGTCTGCAGCACAGCTGCTCGGAAGCACAAGTCCATAGGAACCTTTTGCTGTTTGAGGTAGCGCCGGAGAAGCCAAAACCTGACATGCAACATATGCCTGCGCTTCGGTCCCTTCTGCGGGCTTGTCAAAGCCCAGCTGGGTCAGGCGCTGCTTGGAGCGGTCAGCTTGCATGTTCCGGAGCTGCGACATGGATCCCTGCCACTTCGCTCATCGCATGCTCTCCAGTCACGGAGACCCCCGCTGAGCTGTGGGCAGTTATCGAGCTGATGAAGGACGAGAAGAGGACCAAGCCAGCAATCAATACCTTCGAGTCAAAGACGAAGGCGCTTTTTCCGAAAGTATCCCCGGACTCTGTGCAGCTATGGCACCATGATGGCAAAGCAGCGCTCAGCAACGTTCTGAGGATGGACCTGAATGCTTTGTCAGCAGCGCTCTGCGATTTTGATCCCACGCCAAGTTCGGGCGCCCTGCGTCCATAGAGGCTGGAGTGAACTGTGTCAATGACCAGTGCAGGCTGGTGCCTGAGAACTGGTGCAACATTTTGAAACTCTGCAGCTGCTTATGGAGCAGTGCCGCTCTTGAGTGCGAATCTTGCAGGGCAGTCTGCTAGGCTAAAGCTATCGCCAGGGCTCTGTAGCGGAAGAATAGATCCGCGTCAAACTTCTGCATTTTGTAAGCCTTATAGCCATCCACAAAGTGCAAGCAAGCACTACGCGACAGATGTACCTGCAAGTGTGCGGCTCTGCACCCACCGTTCCCATAATGCAGACGCAGCACGTCCAGCCAATTATGGCTGGGCTCTCCGAGGCTGCCAATCAGGTAGAACGCCGCCGCGATAAAATGATTCACGAGAAGAAGCATCAGCTTAGTTCACAGGCACGCAGGTCTTCGCAATCAGTGCAGGCTGTTCATGGTCTTCAACTAGCTAAGGGCAGAACGATCATGCGGATAATGTTCAGCAGAATAAAAACTGCCTCCCAACAGTACAAGTAAGCATAAGCTGCTTTCGGCTTCTGGATGCTTCTGGCATCAGTCACGTTCTCGCGTACTCGTGTGCCCTGGGCCCCAGGCCTCGGAAGTGATTCGGTCCTTGATCATGGCCAAGATTCGCTTGAGTTTCACCTGTGGTGGCAATATGTCAATATGACACGTTCCCCGGCGCAGCACACCAACTGCCATCAAGCTGCAAGTCGTAGCAGCCGGACGGTCCGAACCTCTGAGCATGGCAGACCGCGATTATGCGAATCGACCCTGGTTCTGACATGACAGGGCACCACTCGAAGAGAGCGTAGCAGTCTGTTCACCGACCCGGGATCGGTTGCTTCTTGCGATCCGGAGATGTTCCTCAGAACGGATCTTGAAAGTTCACCGATTGTCTCAGGTTCACAGACAGACGCCAGCAGCCTCCCTTTGCAGCAGTTCTTTGGACGAGCCACACGACCGTGAAGACCCAGTCCGGGCCACAGACCAGCCTTGGGATGTTTCACGGCCGCAAAGCCCCTCGCTTCGCACGAAACCTTCTGAGATCAGTAGAGGGGCAAGTCCAAGATAAACCACGTCTTCCTAGGGCAAGCAGGGTCGTCTTTGGAACACCTTGCCTGCCTCTTTGCCAAGTACCGCCAAGCTTCAAGTAGTTGATGAAGATGGGCCACGGGTTCAAGTTGACAGTGCCTCCATCATGGATAAAGTCCCCAAAAAGCGAGTGGCATCTCAGCACCCAAGAACGACATCTGGCCGGGAAAACCAAGCCTTCCTGCACGAAACCGGTGATCAACGACATTCCGATGTCGCAGGTCCAGAAGATCTGTGTGATCCAGTCCATCCTTGTGGGAGGAAGTGAAGTAATTCTCGAATGTGGCTTCATTCTGCTTGTGCTCTTCTGGCAGGTTGCACATCCGTGAAGGTTGTTGGATCCTCAGTTCAAGGCTGAAAATGCGACTGTGAAAGCCTGTACCTAGACCTAGACTGGTAAATTGATTCTTAAGCCCTTCGGAGCTAACAAAAACTTTGCCCAGGCGCAGGGTCGAAGGCTGTAAGCGGTATTGTCACGACATCCTCAGACATCGATTCGCATCGCAGACCATGCCAGAGTCAGATTCGACCAGCTCGGGTGCATAAATAAAAGGTAGGCTGCATAAAAGAGTAGCAACATGGAGAGGAAATCCCACGCCACTCCTTGGTGTCCATTCAGCCCATATTGGTCATGCACGGGCGGGACACCCTTGACCCTTGACCACTTTCTTTGACTTCACGCACAAAGCCTGCGACCAGGGTTCTCCTGGGACCATGTGGTGAAAGGATGAAGCCATAGGCCGGCTTCTGCACCATCTTCTCCTGCAGATTCAACCCGCGGGCCCAGAGGTCGAGTGCCCACCACTTTTGCAGCTCCAAACGACGGCCTCCCAGCTATCCTCGTGCGCAGACATGGTGGCCGCGGCCCTGCCGAGAAACATAAGTACCAATGGACGGTCACGCTTAATCTTAATGTCCGGCCTGATCTGCTCATCCTTGATCTCCTCCAAATAGGCCGTACTCCTCCTGGACGGGGAGAACAAGCAAAGGTCTTTTTGGTGGCTTGGGGCCTACCTAAACTCTTCCCAAATCTCCCGATGTTGTGAGATGTCCAAAGTTCACGGAGCGAGAGGCCAGCGGCAATTGCCTCAATCACACGCAGACTTTGGCGCTCAGTGAAGCGGAACGATAACCCCGACACCTGGAACGTTTGCAAACTGCGCCTTTTGAACACTGGATATTCGCTTGAAGCTTTCCCCCTGCACAGAGCAATGACAAGTGCTGCCGCTGGCAAATTGCAGTTGGATGGTCGTGTCCCAAAGTATGCCAGGGCGGCTCCCTCGTTCG
This sequence comes from Symbiodinium sp. clade A Y106, assembly GCA_003297005.1. NCBI lineage: Eukaryota > Dinophyceae > Suessiales > Symbiodiniaceae > Symbiodinium > Symbiodinium sp. clade A. The sequence goes on along the minus strand of BGNK01000231.1, from coordinate 18,421 downwards.
CACTGCTTGGGTTCGTCCTTCGGGCACAAGGCTTAAGCCCACCCACATCGTCGAAATGTCCCTAGGTCTAAGCGCCGAACTCATTCTCACTGATGCCTTCGAAGGCTACCTGGGCCACCTCTGAGAGTGACTGCAGGCCCACATGTGGCACTAGACTAAGTCCTTCTGCGAGCCTCTAAACTCTTCCGTTCCCCTGGCACCGTGGGGCTAAACTCCCCGGCCTGCAGCCGTGCACCAAAGACAGTCTCAGATATCTCGCCCGACTCCCAAGGCTCGAGATTCCGGTGCCTGGTACCTCGTAATTTCTATCCTCGGCACAGGTAGCGCATGACAGTCTCAAATTGTCAAGACACTTAAGCTGACAACGTGTGCTTGACATTTACCGGGTGGTTTCTGCGATTTCAGCTAAGATGCCGCAGGCGAGCCAACTCCTCAGCAGCTTTGCAACGAAACAGAGTCAGGGTTAAGCATGACGGCGCTGGGAAAAGAGTTGGGTGCACATGGACGGTGTCGCAAAGGGTCTCTCCCAATTCAAGCCTGGTGCAGTTTTACGCTGCCGAGCCGCATTCTCCCGCTCATCATTCAACGACTCCAGCTTTGCCAACAGCTCTTGGAATGCCGCTTTCCTGAGTGAGGCGATCCATTTTCTCCGCAGCTGAGTTGGAGAGATGCAGATGGAGAGCCAGACCGAGAGAAAAACACACACAAACAGGCTGTCTTCCAGAGAAGGCGGCAGGCAAGTAGACACAGAGACATGCCGATAGACCGACGGGCAGCGGCAGAGGCAGATAGCCTACAGAGTTTTGTGGAACGATAAATGAGTGTACGCAGATTCAGAGACACATAATAAAGGAAAGGACAAATGGATCCGCATCCCTGCCGCGGCACGAGGCATCCTCCTGAGCCATCGAGCTCGGGTGGTGTCGCGAGGACACGAGGTTCTACCGAAGTTCGATGCGTTCTGTACGAATCTGCCGCAGCTGCAAGGGGTCCTCATGAATGCCTACTGTAGCTTGTGAGTTGTGAAAGACAAGGCCCCCCAGCTAAAGAAGGATGCTTCTGCCAAAGTGACACAGACATGCAGGAAGTTATGTTGTTGGGCACAGTCTTCTCGGGTGCCGTCGGCACTCAAGCTGGAGCCGCACAGCATGCAGAACACAACCTATCCCCATCTAGCTGCATTCGAATTCAGCGCTGCGACGGACAGGACAAAAAGGCAGTTGTAGATCGCAGTTATCAAGATCTCAGCTGCTACCCTCGCCTCCTGAGTGCTGTCAGAGGCCCCGCCCCACGGCTCAAACGCAAAGCTGTGCCCGAGCCGAATAGAGGGCGCTTCGTCAGCGAGGGAAATTCTGGACTAAACCAACCGCTGATGACACCTATTCGTCCCAAGAACTGGTGCTGTAGCAGCAGCAACAGCAACGACACCAACAGCCAACCTACCGTATTCATGCTGCCGTGAGGCACATGCCATGCTTGCAGGAGGCTGGGACCGATAATGAGGACCACCGTGCAGACGCACGCCAGGATGGACCTTGCCTGGTCAAGGCTTCTGCGCTGCAGACTTCAAAGGAACACGTGCGTGCGTGTGTCTGTGTGGGCGTCTATACATAGATATAACGAGAGAGAGAGAGAGAGAGAGAGAGAGAGAGAGAGAGAGAGAGAGAGAGAGAGACAGAGACAGAGAGAGAGAGAGAGAGAGAGAGAGAGAGAGAGACAGAGAGAGACAGAGAGAGACAGAGAGAGACAGAGAGAGACAGAGAGAGACAGAGAGAGACAGAGAGAGACAGAGAGAGACAGAGAGAGACAGAGAGAGACAGAGAGAGACAGAGAGAGACAGAGAGAGACAGAGAGAGACAGAGAGAGACAGAGAGGGACAGAGAGAGACAGAGAGAGACAGAGAGAGACAGAGAGAGACGGAGAGAGACGGAGAGAGACGGAGAGAGACGGAGAGAGACCGAGAGAGACGGTGAGAGAGAGCGCGAGAGCGCGAGAGCGCGAGAGCGCGAGAGCGAGAGCGAGAGCGAGAGCGAGAGAGCGAGCCCCACCGAGCGAGAGAGAGAAAGAGAAGAGGGAGAGAGAGAGAGAGACGATATACAATATATTATCTGTATTCCACAAGACGTGACATATAATATGCAATGTGCCATAATGAAGACATGAAGACTTCAGTGACAGGTACACTCCCATGCCCCTCAGGCTGCAGATCTTGGCCTGCAGCGAGGTGCATGTGCAGAGCTCGAGGCATGTTGACTCAACCCTCGGTGGCCAGCTGTCATAGCTGGACGTCTCCACAGGCACGAGCCATGAACATGCTTTGGAAATTGCATTGCCGAATCGTCAAACCTTTTTCCGAAGCTCCTGCCGAGAACTGCTGGGTCTCCAATAGCTTGGCTTGCATATAGCTTCGTTTGGACTTGCACATTTCCTACCGGGCTTGGAAGTTCTCAGTGGCAACCACTACGTGCCCTTCCAAAGAGCAGCTGCTGCCTTCACCGACGAACATGGTGAAACATGGAAGCTGCCGCCCCGGCACACAGCCTCACATCCACAACAACGCCTTCCTACGTCCATCGTCCACCTGTCGTCTTATGTTATCAGCTTTCAGCTCGGAGGGCGCCCGAAGGTGTCATCCAGGCGCAGCAACACCGCCCTTAGATGCGAGGATATCCGGCGTGCAGGTCACACCGTGCCACGATGCGACACTGCAGAAATCGCAGGAAGATTGGCAGTAGGGCCGGGACCGTGTCTCTAACCGACCTCGGAACGGAAGAGTCCGTGAACTTCGCAGATCCAAAGCAGACGGCAAATCATCCCTCCCAGGCTCAGCTGGGGCTCTCGGCGTGAATCCCAGAGCACTCCTTGATGAAGCGGTCGTGGAGCGATTTGGCCTCGTTTGGGAATTCTGGGCTAATCCTGAGAATGGGGGTGTACAGTGTACTCCTCCCCTTCATCTCGGGTAGCTCAATCAACTCGGTAACTAGAGAGACTGGAGACAAACGTCCCAAGCTGAACAGCTGACGGCACTCTGCAGAGAAAAGGCTGCGAAGGAAAGGTCAGGGCCCCAAACTAAGATTACGTGAGATGTGAATGGCATACGCGTCTCTCCAATCACGGCAGCAATATTTTCAACGCTTGGCTTCTTCGCTGAGATCATTGCAGCTAGCTTCAATGGCAGTGCCGGGAAGATCTCAGGAACACTATGCAGCTTACTGTCTGTGTGGACTACGTGATACAGGCCAGGGTACATGTTCAGATCGCATCCCTTATGCCCAGGCAGCTGGCCACAAGCCATGTTGACCGCAAGCTTTCCACAACCGAGGAGTCTGACGATTAATTTCGGAGGGGGGGGACCCGATTAACAAACACAAGTTTGTGCAACATACCTTGTCGGCAGTGACACAACAGCGCAAGCCTCCCCCCTTCGCCCACACTGACGGCCAGTGTCGGCGACTGTTCTCGATCCACTGAGTTTGTTCGCACTGCGAGCTCGAATTCCAGAAGCATCACACCGACAAAGGTCTCCCTTCAAAAGCCTCGTGCGCAACTATGACCCCAAACTGGTTGAAGCCCTACTTTAGCCGATGATGGTGCTTTTGGATTAGTTGGGGTCCGCCAGTCCATGTCCATAAACCAGACTTGCCGATGAGTTTCAATGCTGAGACCTGTTAATGCTCTCGTCACATGTTCGGCACGCAAGGACAAACCCAAAAAAGGGTTGTGGAAACACATGAGCATACCACCAGCTCACGTGGGCACATTCTTTTTCCAACTCTCAGCTTTGCTGAGCTTTGCAGCAGGTTCTGACTTCTGAAGGTCATGTGTGATAATCACAAGACCTCAAGAAGTCTCATCCTGCGACGACTACGGAGATCGTACAGCCGAGCTAGAAACGGCTAGAAAGACATGCCGGGCCTCTTAAGGCCTGGCTAAGATAGTAGCTCAGAAGCTTCAGCGGGTGTCTTCGCCTGGCAGTTCGCACATCTGATGCCCTTTCATCTGCTCGGCAACTCCACCTAGGCACTTGGGCATCATCTGTAGAAGCCTGTAAGCACGAACGGGCACGGGACACAAACGCACGCCAAGGAAACCAAAACAATCAATGCCATGCACGCAGAGACACACAGACAGACACAAACACACCGGCAGAGGGATAGAGCGAGAGAGCTGGATGTACGTGTGTGTACGACAAACTATGTACTAATGTATGAATTTATGTATAAATACATGTATATATACAAATACATATATATATATATATGTATGTATGTATAATATATACAACAAATATAGATAAATACACACACCTACGTGTAAATATACATACGAATATACAAAAAAGATATGAAAATGTATAGATGGATAGATAGATAGATAGATGGACAGATAGATACGAAAACAGATATATATATATATATACCCACACATGTATATAAGTCAAACGTGCTTAATCAAGTCTCAAACAAAGAGCGCAGCAGAACGAACGAACCAAGATTACCCACACAGGAAAGAAGATAGACGCGGAGATAGAAAGCTGCTGGATGGCCGGTGGTTTAACGCAGAGAAAACAAATGAAATCGTGTGCAATGCGTGTTCTCTTGATTAAAACACAGCTCTAGCTTTGTTGCAAGTGAGCCTGTGTACTTTGCTTCAACGACAGGAAAGGAGTGCTGTTGAATTGATTCAATCAAAAAAAGCGTGAACGAACCACAATTGACGCCCAATTTTTGCCTTAAAACATGAACGAGTGAAATGAAATGGTATGCGTGGTTATATTTTTTGAGCGCGGACTCGAGCTGTATGCCGGCCGGACCACAGGGGCAGAGCCTTCTCAAGAGAAACTCAGGGATGCAGTTACAGGTGCGTGGTTTATTAATACTGAAACGAGGGGTGTGAGTTGAGAAAGTATTGACCTAAAAATCTGTGATATAAGTCTATCAACGAAAAGCGTTACCGAAAACGAAGGGTTTGAACAGAAAAGAAAAGAACAAACTGAAAAGAGAAAAGCACAATGAAACAAAGCCCTCTTTTTTTAACTCCATTGACTATGTTTCATTGATGCTTTGGCTTTCCATTTGTACCGTTTGGTTTAGAGACTTACAACGTGGCCTTTTGTTCAATTACAATAGACGAAATGAAAGCAGGGGTATGCAGGGCTTAATTTAATTAAGCAACATTCGGCCACACATGAAAAACAGCAAATACAATGAATGAAAAGAAAATGAAGGCGTGCACATTTTCCCATTCACGTCATTTCGCTACATTACTTTGGCCTGTTTTCAATATGTTTAGGTGGAAAAAACACGCACACGCTTCGTTACCAGGATTTTAGTACACAAAGGCCTACATTACAATGAATTCATCATCGTGGTCTGTTATGCATAAGTCCTTGCACCAAAAGATCAAACTACTGTAATAAATGGACCGAAACAAGCGAAACAAAAAGAGAAGCGCGTGTTCAGTCTATTTCATCATGTGTTTTTTTCTGTTTTGGGGTCACTCACGTTGTTCCTTTCTCTACCTTCGATCAATTAACTATAGCGAAACGAAACAGGAACCAATGACTCGATGAAATATGAACCTCTTATTCCAGGTCATCTCCTGCCATTAAATTGTATGTGCTTCCAAGATAGATAGCTTCCCGAGCCAGTGACTCCGGCAGCTGGTTGCTTGACAGTTCCTGTCTTACAACGTGCACCGGACATTACTTAAGACTAAACTAACATAACTTAACGTGGGTCACTTGCTTCACTAACTGTCTGCTCCTGTTTTGTTTTATTCCACGCTTGACATTAACCATAGCCGCTAGCCTTGACCTTAACTTACCCCAGTTTCTGACGTACTGACGCACATGTGTTCTGCTTCGACGGCCTGCTGGCCCTTCATCGTCTGCTTTGGAAGGAGGTTGCCCGCAGACTGCTCTGAGACGCCCTTCGACGGGGTCCTCCTTTCCGCAACGAGCAGCATTCCATCGAGGCTCTCAGACTGCTTGGATGCTGCCCGGGACTGAGGGCGGGATCCGGTCAGCTCGCCCGCCGAGGCTTCCCCGGAGGGCTTCCTGTGAATGCCAGGCAAAAGCTTGTGGGACTTGGAGTCACTCTTGAGCAGCTCCATCTCGAGCAAGGTCTTCTCAGCTCGGGGTGACTTTCCTCTGAGATCGCCGGTGCTCGCTCTGTCCAGCGGCTTGGGGGATCTCAGACTCTCTTCTTTGTCCCTCATGAGCCTGGAATCCGTCCTTGGCAATGAGAGCTTGGATTCGGAGGGGGGAAGTCCACGCTGTTGTGGTTTCGGCGACAGGCTGCTGCCTGAGCCCAGGCCTGAACCCAGCTTTGCGAGCTGACCGGAGCCTTTGGGCGATCCTCTTGGCGTTCCCTTCGGCGAACGACTCAGGGACGGCAAGTCTTCGGAAGCCCATGGACTCGTGCCTCTCGACGCCTCGCGTTGCACAGCACTAACACAGCAGGAAAAGCGGCTTGCAAAAAATCCCCTGCCTGGCTGTCGTCGGAAACCTCTCGGCAAGGAGCGCTGCTGCACGGGTTTGAACTCGAGTTGTCCACTCACTCACCCTCTCACTCCATCGCTCTCTCTGTCTCTCTGCGAGCTGCTTTGCTAGCGGTAGGCCGGTAGAAGGCACGAAAAATCCCAGCGCCCCGCTCTTCTCGGCACGCAGCACCCTTCCACGCGATCTCTAACTGCCTTTATCTTTCTTTCTGTTGGGCGTAGGGGCTACTGCATGCAACTACAAAAGAACGACCCAGAACCAAAGAGAGCCGTAATTATCATCCCCAATGGACGGTACACGCTCAATGCAGGGAACTTAACCTATGGTAGCTGTTCAACAGACCTGTCCTTTAGATGCCGTGACACCTTGCCCCTCTCTCATTCTTTAATCTACCCGGCAAGCATTCCAGGACTGCAGCCCGCACATAAGGTTGCAGAGAGCACATGGACTTTGTCGATCCGTGCGTTTGTCTACTATCGCGCTGTTCCCAGCGGGGATGCAGAAACTGAAACAACGACTCCATCCGTAAAGCTCCGGGCAGTATAGTAAGATGAACAGGCTTCGCCCCTTCACGCACACATATGCGCACACACACACACGCACGCACGCACACGCACGCACGCACGCACGCACGCACAGTCTCTCTCATTCCGTCCCTCTCGCGCTCAAACACACCCAGCATTGGGCCGCCTCGCTTCCGAGAGCGATCAAGTCCGACTCCATGGGCGTCGTGGGGCGAACGATGTCACGAAGCAATCTCGGAGCGCGAGGGTGAGAGTCCCTGGATAGCTTCGAGGAAGCCCGGACTGAGCCAGAGCCCCTTGATTCCTTTGAGTCAACAAGGGAGGACGACGTTCGAGAGTCCTGTGAAGGGAAGTGCGAGACCGGATCGTCCGATGCTGTCCTGACAAGCAGCTCAAAGCTGGGAAGGTCGAGGGTTTCTGTCAGGTAGAAAGGACAGATAGCTCGGCCTCGACACTAGCTGCGGGACTGCTCCAGCGGAGCTCTGTCGCGACCTTAGGGGCTATGTCGCAGAAGCTGGCAGTGCTTGAAATGACGTCGCCCACAGCATAAGTCTCATCAGGTCCCGGCATAGAGGAAATGTTGCTGAAGGCGCTGCCGGTGCTGAGGCGGCTAATCTTTCGAGCACCTCGGGGTTACCGCTGTTCTTTAATTCGAGTCGTCTGTTGTAGCGTCGGGAACATGACAGGCGGCTGTCCCCAGGTTTCTTGAAGATGCGAAGATCCGATTTGTGCTTATGACTTTGTGTCTCACCGTGACGGAAAAGACCGCTGTGGTTCGGACAATTGCTCTGCCAACAACGCCGCTACGGCAACTGGACATCTAGGTGTGCAGTTTTTTGGGACGAGCATGGTTCAGAGGCCAGAGTCTCATCAGAGACGCCGCCGGGTCATGCTGGTGCAGCAGTTTGAGGGACCCTCGTGGTCTTCACGGGCTTTCAGGTGCTGGTGCTTAGCTGCATCAAGGCTTGCAGTGCATTTCATGTGGAGAGTTCATCATCCTTCAGCCCGTTGTCAGGTTGTGCAAGAGTTGTGCCAGCAGGGCGAGCAAGAACATGACATGGGAGTTACTGGGACTTTGAACTGGCATCTATGGCAGCAACAATCGGTGGCAGCACCTTTGTCGATGCCCAATTCCAATTTTGGCTTGCCGAGGGGTGGAGGGAAAGTGATAGGCAGTGGAGGGCAGCCTCTGAGCCTCACTTGCTGCTACGAGCAAGTTCTCACCTTGTGGGCATATCAAGTCTTTCTGGCTCTTTCTTGTCTTTCCGCCTCTGTTCCACAATCCGGACTCAGGGGTTCAATCGATAGAATGCGGCCAGGTGAGGTCAGAAGAAATCGTTGACGGTCGGGCGACGGCCTTGCGTCTCGTCGCCGCCGGTGCCATGTTGGCTGCCACAAGGCCAGCGGCACTTCTCTTCCCATTCCTGCGCACTGCCGCCCTCGTGCAGATGCACTCCCAGGTCATGCAAAGGGATCAACTCCCTGCGACCAGGCGCCCAGTAGTCTGCTTCCCAGGTAGGCACCACCCGAAAGCAAAGGTCGCGAGCTGTGAGCTCTTGCTCCTCTAGCAGTAGCAGGCTCTGTAAGTGCCTCAACCTGTTCGAAGCCGCCTTCGCTTCGGCGCTGCTCCGTGCCAAGGAGGCACCAGGCACACTCAGGAGCTGCTCAAGGAAACGTTCCACTGCGCTGGCATCGAGCGACTTCACCGCAGATGCGACGGACGGATGCAGGATCTCGGCAGCCTGGGGCAGTTCAACGCAAGCCGGGAACCAGTATGTGAACTGGCCGATCGTCCCGTCGCTGTCGTCGAAGAGAAGCAATGCATCGCTGGGAAAGCCATTGAGGACCCGTGTCGAGTCAATACATACCAGCTCGAAAGAGGCATCAGCCTCAGCCTCGCCGGACACCTTTTGCCTCACCATCAAATTCGATGGGCCTCCGTCTCGCTGCAGCGTTATGCAAGCCAACATGCACAGTCGATGTACGTTTTGCACATCTAAGCATGACACAAGACTGAAAAAGTCGGCATCCGTGGGCTCTTGCCTGGTATAGGTGTCTCTGAGTAGGGCATCCACACCACAGCTTGGTCCACTGGGTGTTGCAGCGTATGCCTGCAGAAGGTCAACGGACCCGAAGAAGTTGGCAAGGCGAGAAGCAGGTGCAGTGAGTGCGGGGGGCCCGGTCTCTCCAATGAGAATGCACTTCTCCATCGTGACCCACATGTTGGCGGGCCAGGTCTTGCAGTTCTGCTCCTTCTCATGTACCCATGCAGCCGTGTGCTCTCGTAGCACATCCAGGACACTGAGGCTGGAAAAGTCGGCGAGGGTCAATGGCAAGTCCACTGCCATACACGGGGCCACCACGTCATCGAAGCCCAGCCACTCCGCGAAGACGTAATTGCACTCCTCGCGAAATGGTATCCCCGGGAGCTCGCCACGATACTTGACCATAGCTTCCGGGACACCCTTTCGCAAAAGCATGCCAACGAAGCCGCTTTCGCCATTTGGCTTTACGAGCTTCACTTCCACATCCGCACTGAGCGCCGATTCGCTCAGGAAATTTCTCAAAGCCAAACATGCACGGGGCAGTGGACGGCCCTCCCAGCATGTGGCCAGTGTACGCTGCACTTTGTTACGAGCGTCGATGACAACCCCTTCGGACCCTTGTTCAGAACTTTGAAGCTCGTTGGCGAGCTCTCGCAAGCAAGCTGATAGCGAAAGCGGCAGCGCCTCTGGAGGCACAGCCATTTCTAGCCATGCTGGCTTCCGACAAGCTGCGCAAGCGCTCCAGTGTAGGTTCACATGTTCTTAAGACGATGGAAGAAGAGGCTACCTGGTACCTGTTTGAGTTGTCACTGGCACTAAACGATTCATGCTTGGTCCAGTGCTTGCCGTCCGACATGCACAATCGATCACTTAACATGGGATGAAATACGGAATTTGTCTCAGGTCGTAGCTTGATGCATCGATTCTCGGATGTGCCGAGTCTGGTGGAGCGAAGACATCCAGCAGGGAAGGTGTAGGCGGCGAATCTGGCTTGTCCTTGGGGGTTCAAAGGACAGCTCTAGCGGACTCTACCAGCAGCGGAGTCGAACAACATGCTGTCCAGGTCTACAGGGCTTCATCACCGAGGTGCTTCTTCGTCTTGCACCACAATTTTCCAAACTGCCTTTTGTAGTCGGTCGGGCATGGCCTCACCAGTCCTGACGGTATCTTAACAGGGGAATGTCGTTGTCATTGTTTCGACTCTTGGCTTGTTGCGGAGCCTTGGCCGACCGTCGTTGGTCAACAGTACCTCAGCCTGACGAACAGTGCAGAGCCAGCCGACCCAAAGCACAGCAGCCGTGCTTGCTCCCAGGCCTCATCCTCGAAGACAAAGCTTCGTGACTGCTTCAGGGTGGGTTTCGCCTGCCCATCTGGTCTGTTCAACTTCAACTCTTGGAGGACAATACAGCCCCCCCTAGCCTTTCTGTGATCTCCGCTGTGGCTGCCAATGCTTCCACCGAAAGTTGGATCTCGAAACAGTGGCACCCATCGATTGCGGCTGCTTCGTTTCACCGGCGCAGGCGCAGTCGGTGCGGGTGCAGAGGCGCTCTTCTTCAAAGCGCGACCGGCCGGGCGCTCCTGAAGACTCTCTCGAAGGCAAGTTGCCGAGCTTTACATGAGCCATGCAGACAACATTTACATTGCAGCCAGGACACGACTTTCTTGGCTGCATCTTCCTGAGCACATGCTATGAGAACTCAAAGCCAGTCAAAGAAGGGCTCTGCCGAAGTCGGTCTTCCGACATTGGCACAGGGTATTGTAATCACGAGGCAAACTGAAAATCATCGTCGGACACGGCAGGGCAATCCACAGAAGTGCGTGCACACAAGTATTGATGTGCCAACACAACTTGAGCTGCGTCTCTTCCGAAGCGGCAGCCAGCGACGCCTGGTCAGGCTGCCGGCTCGACATGTCGCCGCATCATTGCGCAAAACGTGGATCGTCCTGCCCCGAGTTTAGAAAATGCCTCATTCGGGGTTGCGAACGTCTCATCTGGTAGTCATGCTGCGCATGCCGATTTATGCACCGTTAGCCATAATCTGAACCAGCTACACTAGACGACTGTTCAAAGATTTCACGATTGCGGCAGCTGAAACTTCACTCTCTCATGCAGTCATGCACCTAACGAAGATTCTAGATATGGTTTCTTTCTCTCGGCCTCTCGGCCACGGCCGCCTGGTGCACAGATCAGCTTTGCTGAGTCGGCACCTTGAGCCTTCGACACCCTGGGAGCTTCGACATCCGGCGACATCTGCATTTGAAGCTCCCTCACAGATGGTGCAGCTTCCAGGGAGGAACGAAGTCACTAAGGGAGACTGGAATTTCTCAAGACTGAGCCCCACTCCAGCTGCTTCTTTGTCTCGACTGGTTGCCAGGAGAAGGGTCCTGGCTAAACAAGAACTGTCTCTGGTCTCTGGGATTCACAAGGTACAAGGGGCAAGCGAAACGATGCTCCCAAGGGGCCGTCGGGGCATTCTTCCAGTGTGCTGAGCGTCGGCGGCAGTCGAATGCCTTGCCTGAGTGCAGCTGATTTCAGAGGCAAGCCGTTGTTGACAATTATTGCAGCCGGCAGGCGGGCCAAGCTGCTTGCCACTGGGTTTGTATCTGAAGGTGTAGACCATATCTCTGTCCGCCTCTCAGGGTTCCCAGCCCACAAAGTGACCACGGCATCGAAGTTCGGCGTGCTCGGAAACTGCTCTGGGGCCCCGGCCCGTTGAGCGTTGTAGTTCTCTGACTTGCCAGGGCGGCGACCGGAGTCACGCCTGCGCATGGAGAGGACAGTGTGACACGAAGTGAGATGATAGCGAATATGCGAGCCGTAAAAAAACTTGCACGGACGCCGACGCCCGGTGCAGAATCCAATTGTTCTCCGCTGGCCTGTCGCCATACGCCCGGCCATATCGATGAAGATTCCATTGGAGGAAAGGGACTGTTTCAACCTCGTTGCTAGCACCCAGACAGCAGTAAAAGATAAGCTTAAACAGTGCGCGCATGAACCGGCAGCTCTGAACTCCCACTGGACAGACAAGAGTTATAGGATGCCTGGGACTGAAAGCTCAACTTTGTCTTCGCGGTCAAGACGATGCCCCTCACTCTTTGGGAAGGGTCCGTGTCACTCGTCGTCAGCGGTTTTCGCGGACCCAACGATGTCTGTGACAGGAGCAGGCAGAAACACAGCTGCGAGCACCCGCTCCTGGCAGGCTTGCACAACCTTTACTTGCAAAAACCACACTCACAGACCCTCAAGCACTGCCGTATCTGTTAATCAAGGTCCTCGTGACCACTGAAGACTCGAAGGCACTCCTCCGTTTCCACATCGAAGAGGCGGGCGGTCCAGTCGGACGACGAGGTCAGGACAGCATCGCCTTCTCAGGCTCCACCCTACCTGCCTACCTCGACTGTACCAGACCCAGAGCCAGGGCCTCCAGGGGAGAAGATGGCGGACCACACCAGGCCTGCAACGTACCCCCACTGCCCGCAAGCCCGCAAGCCGGGAATGCCTCCCCGGAGCGCATGGCCTGTGTGTCCAGGGAAGGTCCTGCTGTCGCGGAACGTGTGGCCAGTGGCGCAGGTCAGGGTTCCTACATTGGTCCTACATCCTACAGACCTACAGCCACCAAATCGAACCCACAAGCATCAGAAGCTTCGACCTGTCCTTGTGCACCTTCCATCGGAGACCGCAAAGATCTTTGCCGCAGAGCCGCTGTCTGATGCCACAAGGATCTTTTCTCCACATGGCGAGAAGCAGCAGCTGCGAGCCCGGCCTGCATGCCTCGCAGCAAGCTAACACCACTTGACTAGACTTCTATTACGCTTTCACGCTTTGCTCCCAGACTGGTGCAGCACCTGCGGAAGTCCCGGATGAGACAAGAAGTGCTCGCATCGAATAACCGAAGTACACCATCAGCGCATGTTGTCAGTATGGTCCTTAAACTGCTAAGCAACAGCTAAATCCATAAAGGCATCACGCAACACAGGCGCATGGCCATTCCACTGCCTAGTACAGCCAACGTTGCCGAAGATTTGTGAACAGCCCCACACACGCACACACACACACACACAGACGAGATCAGCAATCCAAGTCTCGTCATGTCGGGAGAAAACCTCGCCTTAGCGATTGCTGATGTCGCAAGAGACTCCTGATGTCGTAAGAGCCGTTCCGATTAGCAAATTTGGCGATGACTCGGACCGTGCAGTGCGATGGTGGTGATGCCGATGATGGCGATGAAAGCAGCAAAGCCTACTGACTACTCTTCTGCTAGGGATGATTGGCTACCTTCATGCCTGCCCTTGTTAAGTGGCTTTGCATCTTGTCCGGCGTGATTCCGGAGTTCAGCTTCAGCCCAGTTGCCAGCAGAACGTGACCCATGTGGCCTTTGAAAAGCTGGGCGCTCTGCCCTGATTTCACATCAAATATCTGCGCCACGTGCTCTTTGAAAGAGACAACGACCTGTCGGCACGAGTTTGCCCATCTTCCCTATGTTCAAGTGAATCTGAAAACAAACGGTCGGCCTTTGCACTGTCTGGCGAGAAATGTGCTTGCAAGACGTGCCCAAGCCTGACTCTGCTTGGCAGGAAGCTCGATGCAGGCACGGTGAAGATGGCGGCGAATGGTCCGTGAACCAAAACGGCCTAGGCCTCCATGCGACTGAGGCGCGCGGCCAGGGCACGCGGTGCCCTCTCTTGCACCCAATCCACGAGAAGCATGTCCCCTTTAGCATCCACTAGCAGCACCGTGGTGGCGTCCGGTGACAATGCCGCACTCACAAGGCCCTGGCGACACGAGATACAGTCGTGGGTCCATCAATCCAACCATAGTATCCAACCATGAATGGTCCCTAGGTTGTGCCTCATGCTGCTCCTCGAGCTTCAGACGATAGATTGGCTCTCCGGTGCTCGACTTGTATATCGAAACCATGAGATTGTCGCATGCCAACAGAAAAATCCTCCCAGTCTCCTTAGGTACACACTGGGTATGCCGAGATCGGAAATGCTCCAGCATGCTCCAGCCGTGCAGAATCTCTCCATGTCATAGCCATACATGATTAGGCTAATGAAGTGTCGGAGACGTCCGCCGAGACGATGTCATTATAGCCGAAATCCTCGAAGTCCTCGTTGAACGAGTGCAGGCACGTACCTGGTGTATACAAATCAAGGGACACGCACGGACCACAACACAAACGCTCCGTTCTGTTGGGTGGGAGAGCACCTGTCTCCAGATCGAAAATCTTGGCCGTTGCATCTTTCGAAGCTGTCAATACTCTGGCGGCCTGCACGTAAGCTAGATGACCACTTTTGCCTGACGTAGTGTTGCCAACAAGTGTTTTTGAGGCTCGTTCTTCTTTACCTGGTAGACGGAAAAGACCCATCCTTCCCAATCACCTCACGCCATCAGCAGTCATCAATGTGCTGGCCCACACTCTTGTCACTGCATGTCACAGCATCCCTGCAGTAGCGGCCTAGGATTGGCCGAGGAGGGAACTCTTTTTCCCGGACCGGGGGGGGTCTACAGCTAGACATGTTCACACTTAGGTTCACGGACTACCGTCCACCCATCATACCAACATACCCTTACCACCATCTTACCATCGTACCAACATACCACCACACCTCATAACCCTCATACCCATAACCCTAAACCATCATAACCATATCCACATAACCATTCTACCCAATTATCCTATACCCCGAACATCCAAAAGCCCCCACCCAACTATCCACCCAATACTCCTATCAACCCAAAACCCCAATCACCTAAACCCCTAACCCCCAATCTTACCAAAACCCCTACCCAACGAACCCGGGCGTGAACCTTATTTAATTTTCATAATTAAATATTATGAAAACTAGTTCTGTTTATTGTGGATACATATTATAGATATCGCTGTGTTCATTATGAAACTGCTCCATCTGTTTATAGAGTTTATCACCTTTACGTTCCAAATAAAATATCCTATCTCTGGTTTTTACTCCTTTTCTTCTTCAATATCTTTATTTCGTCAGCAATAGCTAACATTTCAGCATCTATCTCACATCTCTTACAACCAGCCATCATTGCAATTGTTAAGCAAATGTTATCAGNTTTCGTCAGCAATAGCTAACATTTCAGCATCTATCTCACATCTCTTACAACCAGCCATCATTGCAATTGTTAAGCAAATGTTATCAGGTAGTTTTTTTGTCGCTTCACATAATACCTTTCAATTATGTCTACACATAAAACAGTCTACCTCATCTGACATCATTCTCTGATATTATATGTCGCCTTCTCTTTAAGCCTTTTTCTCCTAAAACCCCTCTAAAACTCTATAACTAACAATA